>VZRJ01012100.1:93752-462149 GCA_013397565.1 Ptilonorhynchus violaceus | reverse complement strand
GTGTTTCTTCTTGAGTAAGCAAGAAAGTCCTTGTAACCATGTGTTTTGCCATGTAACTGCCTGGCTTTGATTCTTTGATATAGAGGGGCAGAAGTCCATGTGTTTCATGCTGTCCAGGTTGAAAATTCAAAACTAAAATATTTGATGTGCTTTGGAGAGCTTTAAGGAGGGTTGCTTTAAGATAGCCAAGGGAAACAACTTTGATTGAGTACTTAGTCAAACTGCACTACCATCCTCATTCTGCTTCTGGCCAGCAAGAATACTTCAGTAAGCACCTGTGGTTCACGTTAGCTATCTGCAAACTAAAGATAATGATACCAATTTCTTCTAGGAGTAATCCAAGATCC
Organism: Ptilonorhynchus violaceus; assembly: GCA_013397565.1. Taxonomy (NCBI): domain Eukaryota; kingdom Metazoa; phylum Chordata; class Aves; order Passeriformes; family Ptilonorhynchidae; genus Ptilonorhynchus; species Ptilonorhynchus violaceus. Next base: position 461,802 of record VZRJ01012100.1, on the reverse strand, counting down.
ACATGTGGAAAGCCCTTTATGAAAAGTGGTCTTACTAGATATATGCAATTGCTCAAATTAAGCTTGTCAATTAGATGTGAGCGCATCGATTTTTCAGTTCAGCAAATAAACAGCTCTAATGCAAGTGTACTTGTGGTGTGGCATTAACAGCAGGAAAAAAAAATGAAAGGAAGAAAAGGATTAGAGCCCGACTAATTGTGGAGTTTAATGACTTAGTGTACTTTAGATGAGAAGATGTTTGTGGGCCTCAGAGGACAAGAAAGGACATAGCCATATGACTTGGGAGGAGAAAGGTTTAGCTGCGGTTTATCTGATTTGTAGTATGCAGTTTCTCTTCAATGTAGAAGAGGGAATACAGAATTTTTCCAGTTAAATTTTCAGATACGTTGCACATTTCTGAAGCTTGGAAATTAATCCTACCTCTTCAAAAGAGGTCAGGTAACAAATTTTGTAGAAATGCAAACAGCTAGAAGAACAGAAATTGAAACTTGTTAACAGGATAGAAGAGATACAGCTTAGAAAAAGCCATGTGGTGAAGGTTGAGGTAAATTTATTTATTTATTTATAAATTTATAAATGTGAGTCTATTAGGAAAATGTCAATCTGATATTATTTTATGCATCTCAGTTAAAGACTTCAAGTTAACGAGATAATTGGGCCAGAAGAAGTGCATCTGAGAGTGCTGAGGGAGCTGATCAATGTCATTGCAAAAATGACATAAAGGAGGATCCAGGAAATTCTAAGTCTCACTTTAGTCTCTGGCAAGGTTGTGGAGTAAAATCTCCTGAAAAATTCCTCCAGATCTTTGAAGAACATTGAAATGGTTGCAGTCAGCATGGACTGACAAAAGGCAGTTGGACTGGAAGTTTTTCCTTTTACATTGAGTCAACTGGCTTTGCAGATGATAGGAGACCAGTGGATGTCATTTACCTTGATTGTAACAAGGCTTTCATCAGACTTTCCACGCTGTTATTGCATTCAGAAGTCCAAATCTAGTCAATATATCAAATGTGTTGAATACAAGTGTGTAGCCAAATGGCTGAACTGGCAGGTTTGGTGAAATCCCATTGGTAGCCAGTTAGGAATGACATTTCCCTGGGATCAGCACTGCTTTGATACTTTCCTGTAAGTAATGACTTGGAGTTTGACATGAGTGTGCCAAAACCAAATTCAAACCAAGGAGGAATGAACAACTTGCTGGGTGGAGAGCAGGGCCCATTTTAGAGGGATCTCAAGATGCTGGAGAAATAGACTGCCACAAAGTGAGTTAATTTTAGCCAAAAAATAACCAATGTGATGTAGAATAAGCCCATGCAAAAGCAAAGTCTGGGGGCTGGCTGGCTGGAAAGCATATTTGCAGAACATGAGCTGGAGGTCCTCATGCTGAACAAGTTGAACACAAGTTGGCACCATGCCTCTAAAGCAAAGAGGGCTACCCACATACTACTTTAGTACCATAGCCAGTATGGTAAGGGAAATGGTTATTTCCTCTCTTTGGCTCTTGTATGAACACATGGGAAGTGTTACGTCTGGGTTTGGACTCAGCAATGTGAGAAAGTCACTGACGTACTGGAGGGAATCCAGAGGAGCATCAACAAAGATGGCCAGGGACAAGAGCACATTATGGGTGAGGCGAGGCTTAGGGAATTAGATTCATTAGGGCCAGAGAGGAGAAGGCTGAAGGGGTTTCCTAGTCAGGGCATTCCTCCTCAGCTGAGTGCAAGCATTTAGCTTCTGTGTGTTATGGGTATAGTCACCAAGAACTGTCTGGACACAATGCTGTGCAATGTGGATCCAGGACAACCCTACTGGATCAGGGGGGTTTGACCAGATGACCCTACCGTGATCCTTTCCAACCTTAACCATTCTTGTGATTTGTAAATAGGCCCAGACATATTCTTGGGTTTCTCTTTGAGCTGAACTCAAGCTCTAGACATTTTGCTCTCTTTCATCAACAGTATAATGCTGATCACTACTACTTAAGAGTTTCCTTAGAACCTGACTGAATAGACGCGTAACTCATCTGATTCTTTAACAAGTGTTTAACTCAGACTTCCATTTTCTTTTCCACTTGCTGCCACATAAAGTCTGTCACCTGTGCCATGTTCTTGACTTTCTTTTGTTTGCCTGTGTGCATCATGATCCACTTAGAACATTATTTTTCCAAAAATGTGCTTTGCTTTTCTCTTCTGCTCCCGTACAAATCTCCAGACACCAGAATTAAAAGAAAAGCTCTAATTCCATCACTGTGGGAATTACAAGTATGCAAGCATTTACTGGAAGTTTAAATGTTTGATTTTTTTGGAAATTTTAACTGCAAGAAGACTAGAAATGACAAGTTTCTCTAAAACAAACATAAAAACAAACCAGAAATAACCCCAGGAATTGGAGCTGCAGTTATACAGCTAAACTTGCCATATTTTCCCATTCCTGGGAGTCTTAAGTCTGCAAGGCTAAAATGAAAATTGTTCTTAAATCTTGCTGCAATGCTCTGTGCTGCAGAGGTCTAGTGGAAGTCTGCCATATTTCCTGAACCCCAAGGAGATTAAGAGCTGCAAAGCTAAAACGAAAATATGTTTTCAATTCATCCTGAGAATTCAGCATCATAGGGGATCAGCTGACAAGTGCTTCAGTGTGGATTTCCTTTGCTCCTAGAATTTGAGAACAATAAACTTATGCTGAAACAAATCAAATCTACTCTTCAAAAAAAGTATTGCTAATAAAACTCAAGAAACCACAGGCAGGGGAAGCTCAATAACATCTGGATTCTTGCAGGTTATTTGTCAATAAGGTGTGAAAATGGGGACAGAATTAAGGAAGCAGATTTCCTCTTTCAGTTTCCTCAGTATAAATTGAGAATGGCAAAATTGATGACCAGTGGAAGTGAGAACAAATTTTGCCCAAGGAGGACTAATTAGAAACTCATGCCAAAACACTCTTTTTCAGTCTGCTTGCGGATGCAAATCTCTCCTCTACAGTGCAGAAATCGATTGGACATTCCACACTGAGAACTTCAACCAAAACCTATCCAGCAGGGAAAATGGCCCAGCAAAAAGACCTTTTAGTTCAGATCTTTTCTTTATCTGTGGAATTACTGCTGGCTTCAATTTCTCATGTGGAAATGAGGAGTCAAATATTACTAAATGAAAATACAGTGTAATCAGTAAATAGAAGTTTTTCTTCATGTTATTACTAAAATACAAACTACTTTTTAATGCTTGCTGCCTTTATAAAAACACCTCTTACCACAAAGACACATCAGAGGTGTGTTCATGTGTTCAGTAAGTGCCTTTCTTATAACGTAATTCCTTCTATACCTTTTTAATAATGTTAGTCAGATTAGTTTAAATAGAGAGATGGAATAAAATATTCAGGTTGAAAACAGTCAGTACCTGAAGCAATAATTTCTGGGAACTGCTAGAAAGGAATTTCAGCCCAAACTTTTAATTCTTTTAATTATTATTTTTATGATAATTTAGCATTTTCAGTCCTGTGCTACAGTACTTGGAGACTTGTTGTACTTCAGTGGAGAAAAGAGCACCCAGTTAGTTACTTTGAATTAAAATACCCATTCAACAAGGAAGCATGTAAAATGCATTTGGCTAAATTAGCAAGTACTGCAGTGTCTTTACAGAGTGAGGGAAGAGAGATGCTGGCCTACAAAGCATTTCAATCAACAGAGGTCTTTCTATTGACTTAATCCACCTTAGATATGTCTAGAGGTCTATTAAGTCTGTCTCAGTGCAACAAGGAGTTATTCTCACATCTAAATCTTCCTTGGTTTTAACATGACTTAGGCATATGTTTAAACTTAAGCAAAACCTTAAGTGGTTTCAATATAGGGAAGTTGAAATGTCGGCGTATAATGAAAGGAGAAGTTTACAAATCAATATGAACACAGCTTCTGGAGAATAAATTCCCTGATTGTATGGGTAGCTAAAATGGGATATAAGACAAATCTCAGTTTGGAAGGACCACTTATTGTGTTCTGTTTTTCTGTGTCTGCTTTTAATTGCTTGAAGTTCTCTTGCTAAGAGGATCTTCTAATTCCCAATGATTCTCAGACTCTTGCCTAGTCCAGGCACATTGTGATATCCTACTGCTTTCTGTTCACTATTACCATGTTTTTAAAATTCTTCTTGCAAGCAGACTGCCCTGTACTTATTGGTAAACTGGACCACTGATTGTGATGTCAGTGCCTGTTATCTTTGGTACTGAAATATGAATAGTTTCAACTGAAACCCCACATGTACATAAATCATATTTAATACAATATCTTCAGTATACTAATGGTTTATTTAAAAAAAAAGTTATGCCATTTGCCTGGTTTTTGGGTTTTTTTGAGGAGTTAATAAATTTTTAATTTCACTTTCCACAGTACATTAGGAAAAAATGTTTCAAACCTTCTCTTTTTGCTGTTACTAAACAAAGAAATGACACTGCACTATTTACACTTTCCTCGTATATCTTTGCTTTCTGTGCTATTTGTTGCAGTGAAGGCTGCAAGTACTTTTTCTATGATTAGTAGGATGACCACCAAGACTCATCAACAGATTAAGGTTGAATCCAGGATGACACAGAGCTTACACAGTTCCAGAAGATTTTGATAGTATAAAATGAGTCTGACCTTTTGTGCAATGCAGAGGGAAAGGTGTCAACCCATGACTTCATCATAAGCATAATCTTATTGAAGTTCCACGGTATGAAACAGCCTTAAAGAGCAGCTGTAATCTCCACCTGAAAACCAGCATTTTAGAGAAAGGTCGTACCACTTCATCTGGACATTGTAAGACATATTTATTTTTAATTTATTTTTAATCTAAATCACAATGAAACCACCTAAAATATGGCTCCATATTTTATTTGGAATTAAACAGAACAATTACCTAATGCAAAGTCATTTATCTATATTTTAGTAGGTAGTCCAGCAGCAACTTTACGCTAAGTATTCACAGAGCTTTAAATTTTCTCTTTTCTGATTTTGAGATATGGACATTTAAAGGAGATTGCATTGGTCAGTCTGGCAAATGAAATTTTTTTATAAAATTTAGGAGCAGGGAAGAACAGAGTAAATACAATTCTGAAATGGGTGATCTAAAGGTTACTTTTGTCTATCTCTACCCTTTTGCTTCAAAATACCAAGGCAAATTAACTGTCACACAATCCTGTGGAGTTAGTGCTTGGAACAAAGGATATAAAAGACTGAAACCTCACCTCAAATAAATCTGCTTAGCTTCACTGATTTCAGATTGACTGAGCTAATTTATAATAGGTGCGGTTGTGTCCTAGAGATATAGCCAAAGGTAAACAAAGATAAATACAGCCTTCTCACTTGAAACTCAAGCAAATTAAAGTTCATCTACTTATCAAATCATCTACCCTGAACAGAAGATTTTCCCCACTTTTTTCATTATATATACATATAACTTTCTTCCGAACATAAATTATCAACTTTATGGTATCAAATTTGCAATAGAGTTTTATTAGAAAAAACAGGTAGATTATGCAGAACAAGATTGAACCTGATGACTGATTTGTTTTATCAAAAATTCAGTCGTAGGTGAAGGCACTCAAGTGCTCCCATAGCCTTTTATCTATTTGGTAGTGTGTGATCTTTTAGCAGTGAGGTAAAATGATGGGATAATGCACCTAAAGGATGGCTTCACAGTTGAGGGTCAGAGCTGTGGATGTAGTGATGTGTCATTAAGTAATTTCAATGTTGGGCTGGCATATAAGGAAAGGGAAAAACATTAAGAAGAATGCTGAAGAAAACACTTCTGATTCAGCGTAATAGGACCAGCACCTAAAAGCAAGAAGTGGTTCCACACTGGACCACATCATTCAATAGTAAATCAGTGCCTAAGGGTAGGAATCCAGGCACACTCAGAAGTGTTGGTAGTGCCATTACTACAAACGCCAAATTTACACTGAATCATAGAGAGGAGGTCCCCAAGGAGTCCCAATTCATCAAGTGTATGCTCAGATCATATCTAACCCACTGGAGAAGCATTGAGTTCAACACAAAACACATCAGTCATGGTTACTTTAATTCCAAAGTGCACAGTGAGGGAAAGCAGTGTTACCACTGACCTTGATTTGCATAATACATACTTGTTAGAGTGGACCTGTCAAGATGGTCAGACCCACAAGCAGCAGATTCCCCCCATTCTGAGTTCAGCAGCCATTTGTCAGTAAATCTGGTGGTCTGCTATCCAGATCATCACTGCTGGCAGCTCAGGGCTGCAGTTCCTACCAAAGAAATGAGAGACATGAGGTCAATTGGCTCATGAGACAGAGAGGAATTAAAGCTGCATTTCTTCAGGCGAATGCCCTGGTCACTTGACTGGCAGGCTCGCAATGGAAGAGTGAGGTGAAAGGGAGCTCTAGACGCTTTCAGTGGAAGCTGGGAGGCTGCTGAGCAAAGAATGCAAAAGTCGTGAGCCAAAGATCCAACAAGGTGAAACAAAATGAGGAAAATCCTGGATTTTGCTCTGCACTGATTTATTTGTGCATTTTGCATTTAATTGTGGTTGGGTGTGATGTCCAATATTAAGAATAAAATTCAAATATATACACAGATTCAAATCTGTTCAGCCTTACTTACTGCAAAATATGATTCTCCTGAAGATGAGAACTTTATGAGAGAGGATTTGTGGTGTTTTTTTTTTCCTTTTTTTCCATTTATTTATTTTCCCTAAGCAGGAACCAGATAGCTATAAAAACATACTGTATAAAGCAGAGATGTTAAAGGCCATTTACTGACTAATCATCTTGTCTCTTCATTTGAATGTTCTCTCCCACTCATCTTAGAATCACAGAGCATGTGAATTACTATTTGAAAAGTTTCTTATTGTGGAAGGTAAGGAAACTATAAAACCTGCAAGCTGTTTGCTAAGATTCCTGGACAAAAAAAAAGGGCTCACATGACTGTCATTCTGACTGTGCCACGAAAAAAGGCCAAAACTTTTTCTTTTGAATTACATATCTGATTATACCATAAGTATTTATGGGCTTGAATCTACTGATTATAAAATTGCAAAGTTTATTTAAGTTTTTAATGAGAAATCCTAATGAGAAATTATGTCTCATTCTTACTTAATTTATATGCAATTTATAAATTCTTTCTTCCTGCTGAATACCACTAGAGCTTATTTCACATAAAAATTCCCTTGACTGGAACATTAGGTTTTTATTTACACTAGGTTAGAATTGGTGTTTCTTATGCTAAAATCATCATTTACAAAGAAAAGGAGGCATTCCACTTTTCAGTCTTCTAAACTCTACTATATTTCTAAGAGTTTTATTTCCTTCACTGAAAGTGCAGCTGATTCAGGAAGAGATGCTTTTGTACGAGTTCAGAGATCAAAGCCCTTTGTTTGGACGTGTCAAGCTTTTCTTCCAGAACACTTGCACTCTGTAACCATGTATTAGAGATCTTGTACACAACGAAGGCATAACTGTTAACAGAAAGAAAAACACATAAAGGAGACAGGTTTATTATCAAATTAGGTACTAGAATACAGATATTCATTGTTGGAAAATAATACTGTAAGAACACATAACAAAACTTATGGGCTGGAGTGTCATCTGTTTCTTGCCAAATTATTATTTAGTTCTATTTTGAAGGTTTATATAAGAATTAGTAGATCAGTATCTGTATAACCTTTCTCCATGCATTCCCGCAGTTGGTATATCAGGACACTTACTGGCTTGTGTTCCTTGGCAGTCCAGACAAGCAGAAGAGTCTTGGAACAGTCATGTAGTCTTTCAGCTCAGGCTATTTTTAGTTGGGGTGATTTTCACACTTCACAAAGATATCCCAGAAGTCACCAGCCCTCAGGGACCCAATTCATTTAAGAAACTGAGTAAGGTTTCAATCTAAGATGCTGTCACACACATGAAGGATCTTCTTAATTTCACCTTCAAAAACACTTCAGCTCAAGTTCAGACTAGGTCAGAGGGGAGGAAAGAATCTTATTTTTCTGTTCTGACTTCATTTGCCCTCCCTGACTCTGTCCTGACACAATACAATCAGGCTTTCAGCAAGTTCTTGGTTCCATTTCACTGGAAAACAAAGACCAAAACAACTTTTCCCCTTTGGTTGTCCATTCCAGATCTGTGCCACAACACAACCAGGAAGAAGAACTTCTACCGCCTTTATTTGCATCTTTCTATGAAAAAATAAATAATCTTATTTTTCTGTTACAGCATACCTAATTAACTTGGTAGTAGTGTAAGACAAACTTTTGGATACTACTTTCCTAACAACACTTCTGTTCTCACAATCAATGTACATATATAGTATTTGGAAAATAATATATTTGATATTAAAGTACAACATAAATATATAACATGGAACAGGTAGGCCATGATTTGAGGGGTTAATCAGCTACATATCCTTCATAGAACATAGCAAAACAGTCAGTTATAAAAGTGAGTTAGGAAGAGAGGAAAGGAAGAATCTTCTAGTTTCAGTAGTCTTCAAAGACAAAAACATCTACAAATCTTTCAAATCTATAAAAACACTCATCTATTATTTTAGTCATTAATCAGATAAAATATTATCACTGAAAATTATTTCCAACTCTTTCTTCTAGACATTTGCTATGTCTTCAAAACATAGTAAGTAAGTAGATTCTAAATTCATTAAAATGAGTTACATTAAACTAAATAAAATAAATCTAAGCTTATTTGATAGGCTTTGTCAGTACTGCAGGTGACATTCACAGATCTGTCCACATCCTGTGTTTAGCCATGTAACAGAATGATTCCATATAAATACTGACTCAATTTTGAAAGCAGATATGAAACATTTGGGTCAATATAGTTTTAAAAATGCCCACAGGTATTCTGTAAACATACTTAACAAGGCAAAGCCTGGTGGTTTACTTTCTCAGCATTTCATGATGCAGTTATCTTACTTTCAGGAATAAAGTAGGAAAAGACAGTCTGACTGTGGACTATTTAATGGTTATGGTAATGCATGCAAATGGAAATGGCAACATCTGAATGGTCAGTGGATAGATCTTTCTTACCTGATCCCTTTTATATATCCCTTTTACACTGCAGGACTGCTTAGGTTGTAGCTCCAAAGTACACACATGGATAATGAAGACCTGCAAGGGTGCAGCAAGCATCAGGTGCTGTGCAGCCTCAGCTTCAGGTATGTGAGTAATTCCCGACAAAAGCCTCTAGAAATATTCTGAGTGTTAACCTTTAATGAAAAAATCCTTAACATTAATAAAAGAATCAGAGGGGATGTAATAAGCAGAGAATGAGCATTTCAGGAAGTCTTAGGATTATAGAGGAAGGTGACCTTCTTCTCAGATACATATTTCTGAAGAGTGAAGCCTCCCTGCGAGTCATGACTACTTCTTTAGGTTTTTGATCCCTTGTTTTCATGTGTAGTCATACCGCAAAAATTTATTAATGCTCAACCATGTGCTCAGGAACACTTTAGCTATTCTAAAAGGGTGACAATTACATATCAAGCTAACACAAGCATGTGTTTGACAGCCTTTCTGCTAAACAGACCCTACTGGATTTTCAGCTGTATTTCCCAGCTGGTAAGAATTGAGCAAGCCAATGGAGAGAAAGAGGGAAAAAAGTTAAATGCAAACTTGGTAATAAAGGTCAAATTCATCATTAGTTAATTTTTCCTCATCACATAAAAGCATTGAAAAGATGTTAGATTTTTAATTTTTACCCAAGTGTAATTAGGGTGTAATAAACACCAGTGTTATATGGATTCTTTGCTGTTACAGCAAGTTTGATGTAAACCTTTGGTAAAGAGATTGAAGAAGGAAGAGTAATCATGGTACACTTGGAAGCTGCTGTGGTGTTTATTTCTTCCTTGATGAACAGCTGCTATAGCACTTTACACCATTAAAAATGTTTAGTTAGTTTCTTAAATGCGGAAAGCAATTTCCTCAGGGAATTAATTGCCTCTCTAAAAGCTTTAATGATTTTTTTTCCTTATTTTCCATTTCAGAAATACTTTCACCAGCTATACATTGAAGAGCAATTCTTATAGTGTCAAAATTATGCATTGACAATGACAGGTCACTAAAATTTTGCTTATACAGCAGGATAAACTTCATTGCAATAGTTCAAATTCCTGTTTAAAGCATGCCTCTCTCTGCAGGCAGGAGAGTAATCAAGGCAGGAGTGGGGGGAGAAATCCAACCCTGCCATATGGTTGAAGAAATGCACCCTTCTGAAGAGAAAGGACAGGATGCTATGAGATGAACCCATGAACAATTAATTAGCTATGTGCTCTGTGTTGATGGAAATCTCAAAATATTTGATGGGAGATATCCTTAGTCTAAAAATGCTAGGGTGTGCTTTTCTGGATCAAATGGAATCACAGCTTTGACCAGTTTTATTTCAGCAGAAACTTCTGTCTCATGCTTGAAAGAGTGTAATGATAAACACTCCTTCCATTTAGCACAGTTCTTGGCAAGTTCACAGCAGTCCTCAAGGTCTTTTTTTAATTATCTGAGCTGCAGCTAACATTTCCCAAGGAACCAAGCTGGAAGAAAGACCTGACAAGATAACAAAAACACAGATAAACCAAAGTTCATATTTGGTTCCATAGTTATTTGTATCACAGTAATGTAGAAGCTCAGTACCAACTTTAGGTATTATGACTCTCTTGTGAAAGGTATTGTTCAAACGTATGTCCTGTTCCTGAATGCTTTAGAGATATATACCAAAAATATTCAAGGTGGATGCAGGCAGAAGGACATTTTTGAAGAAAATAGTCACTGGTACAGTAATTAGTGTCCTTCAAATACCACTGGTATGACTACAAAGCAGTCAGTGATTTTGTAGATACGCTATCAAATATATTCCTTTATGGAAAATTCGACTTAAGCAAATAGTTAGCTTTGCAATGCCACACTGCCCAAGCATGATAGAAACCATAAATACCTTTTTTATTTTCTTTTTTAAAGAACTAATAAACTTAAGGTGAGAAATAGCATTATGGAATAAATGAGACATCAATTCAAACTTAAATAGCAAATTAGATCAACAGGAATAAGTCTACAAAGGGATCTCCACAAGGACAGGTCTGCAGTCCACCATTAAACTACTGACTATAGTTGAAAGCACCCTAACCTTTTGCAATAAAAGCTATAGGCTATATGTAAATTTCTCTATATTCTTAGTGATTTGAGTAGTTGATTGATTATAATTCCTGTAAAATGTTCAACTCAATACAGAACCCCTTATCCAGGTATAATTTCCTTCAATAAATCCTTTACTACTGCCCCTGTATCAGCTTTTCCTGTCAGGAAGGTTGCATTTCAAGGGAAGTAGACCCATGGTTGCCTTCCCTAACTCTGAGCTCAGCCTGATACTTGTGAACTTTTGACAAGTTTGGCAGCTACTGGTGATTTTTTTGGAGCAGAGTAAATTTCTGGTGTTTCTCACAGTTTCTTGTACCCAATAAGCTGTTGCCTTTGGTCCCCCATGATCTTGTCATTAAATCATCTAGACACAGCAATTATATATTTATTTGGAAATACTGGTTTCCCTCCAATTGTCTATATTTCATCTTTATCTTGGTTTGCTTCCCATTCTTCCCAATATTTCCTTCCTTCTTCCATACAGACTCATCCAGGGTTTTGGAGTCTGTTAAATTTGGTCATTCACTTTGACCTATTGCCAGAATTGCAATCATGCATTCTCTCAGAGGTTGTCAGTCTGCAGCCTTTGCAGCTGCATCACCTGATTTGTTTCCTTTACTAATTTCTGTAGTGACTTTGGCATGGGCTGGGCGTGACAGGGATTTCTTTAAGTATTTGGATTGATTCTAGCAAGTTATATATTCCTTTTCCATTTAATACTTTCTTTCCTGATGATGTGAAAAATCCTTATTCTTTCCGTAACATTCCAATTGCATGACATACCCCAAAGCCCTACAGCACAAAAATTATTATCTGTTAAAAATCTAAAATGGGGTAGGTTCTAAAGGTATACTTGCAAGATCTGGGAAGGAAGAATTAAATTCTAGTGGGAAATTCCCCTAAATTTAACTTAGTGGAATAGTTCAGAGTTTATAGTATATTTTTTCCCACAGTTTTCATACATTATTTTGCAATTGGCTCCCTACTGTTAAATATATATCCAAAATTCCAACATACTTACTACACTAACTAAAAAAACTTCTTAACATTCCTCTGAATAAAGGAAGAACTTGTATTCATCAATATGTCATGCTGAAAAGAGAAAGATGCAGAGCAATATTCAACTTATTTTTTAAGAGATCCAAACTGCTTGGATGTGTAAGATATCCCTAAATTTCCACTATCATCAATGGAGATATCAGAACAGTCCCGGAACCTAGAGAGTTGAACAGCAACAAGTATATGACTCTTTTTCTTATCTATAGGCACATTAGATAATGTAGGTCACCCTAGTCAGTCTAGATACCTTAGAGTACCTAGGATGCTCCAACAGGCTGGCAAATATGGTGTAGGACTTCTGGAAGACCCATATTCTTTATGATGTGGCAGCAGGATAGCAGGTAAGGAGTCCCAGAGCACCTATAGTCTAACTAGACATCTGTGTTTAGACAACTGAATTCTACTCTGGGTCTCCACTTTGGGAGCTGAATTGCTCTCAAGTCTCTGCTGATTGCATTAATGGGTAGGAGTCTGATTATTGAGCTGAATGACACATCTGAGGTGTTTGCTGGAGTGAAATCAGAAGCTCTCAAAGTCAAACAGCAGGATTATGAAAAAAACTCTCTTGATTTTCTTCTCCTTATGTTTCTTTCCACCTTCAGCTGGACAAGGGTGTCCATTTAACAAATTCAAATTTCCAGTGTTACAAGCAAAGCTATAGAATCACTTCGGGAGAATTATTTCATCACAATTACATGCTGTGCAGCCATTTGTGAAAGTGTAAAGTCAGCTTAAAGGAAGGAAATTGATATGTCACCATCTATTGATAGTGGTTCTAAGAGAAAGCAAAGGACAAAAGTCAGATTTATGTAAATGCTACTGTTTTCCTTACAGCTAAAAAGTGAAACTGGCAAGCTCTATTTCTTTATACTGGGTAAAACACTCACTTCTCATATGCAATAGAGAAAAATCCAGTTTAGGAATGCCAAATAAAAAAATGACAACTTCAGAAAGAATATATGTGGATTATTCAATTCCTGCAATTTATAAATTGATGGAAAAATACATAAAACAGATAATTTCTAGGTATCTTAGTGAATCAAAGCAATTAGATTCCAGATTATTCTTTTTGTTAATTTCTTCAGTGATGCAATGAATGTGCCTCCCAATTTATTTGCAGTTTGCCTCTCTGAGATCCTTTGATTTCTTTTCTCACGTTGAAGAGCATATTCCTTTCTAAGTAGTCCAGTGAAACAAAGAAGAATAAATGGCAGTGTTAATCGTATACACAGCGTAACTTTGTCTATAATAAATGTGTTCAGCATTGTGTAATTCCTTTTAGCACAGGACCCTGAAAACATTTTTCTCCAGAGAGGTGAAACTCACCCCAGTATGGAACAGCAGAACAAGGTGTGAAAGTCACTTCGGTTACTATTTCATGGCACTCACTTTCTCTGTTAGTCTTGCATAGCGATCAAATATTCTTTTCTATCTGAGTGATAAGACAGGCACGAACAACAGCTACTAAAACTTCAGCACATTTGTCTGTAAACTTAATGTAAAGCTGCCTTGAGGAAAATGGGTAATCTAGTTCTCTTCCAGCCAGTCTTATGGCAGAAAAACTATAATGTTATTCTAAGCAGATGTTCGCCTAAATCATTCTTTAAATGATGCAGATTTTGCTACTTTTATTGGCATTCCTTAGCTAGTCTACCAGAAATGTTTTCCTAATGCCCAATTGAAATCACTCTTGCTGAATATTAAGCCTGTTCTCATCTTAGATGACAAAATAGAGAATACAATTATTAAACATGAAAATGTCAATACAAAGCTTGAAGGAACTGTAAATGTTTTGGAACCCAGAGAACAATTTACTAATTTCTATTTTGCAGCTTACCTAGAAATCGTTGTCATGTCTGCCTGCAGTCATTCTTTTCCTGAATTAAATTCCACATCTTTCCATATTTCCTCATTTTTCAAGATGTCTGATCATGTTCTGTACTCCTGCTAGATGGCACACATCTTTTTGGGGCTGGAGTGCCCCAAAAGCTCCGAGTCAAGGGCTTACTATTATCCAGTAGAGGAGAAGAAATAATGTATGTGTATCTAAACATAGATATACTCTTATTTAATGCAATGCATGTCAATTATTTCAAATTGAGATACACTGTAGGAGAAGATACTTTTCTCTAAAACTGCTGTCTAACCAGTTGTCCTCTTCTTTATTCTGTTCCATTAAAAATTTCTACCTAAAAATTTGCAAATTTTCTTGCAAATTTTTATAGAAAAAGTAACTGTATTCTCTTTTATGTTATCCAAATTGTAACAAAAAAGGTGAAGAGAAAAAAAATCCCTCAGAAACCAGTGACATTCTAGCCCATTTTTAACCACTTTTACCCATTCACCTTAGCAATTAGATCTCTGCCATGTTCCTCTACTTTAGTGCTCAGAATAGTTCAGATTCCTTCTATGTATAGGTCTTGATTTGCCATTGCTGCTTGATCTGAGACAGTCATTATCTGCTAGCAGTCCATCAGCAGCTGACACAGAGAATGACAAAACTCTTCCATAAAGCTCAAAAAGTGATTCTTCCATGCGCAGGCAATAAATATTCTTAACAGCTATTAGATTTATTCGGATCAAGGAATAAAATATAAAGTCAGTTCCAAATATTTTTAACTACTTTAATTAACACTTGCCCTTCACATAAATCTGATACAGCCATACTGGTCATAAACAGGAATTTATAAGTAATACAACTCATAATCACTGAAAGTGAGATTTATATAAGTTTAACACAACTGCTACTGAGTATGTGGCATTCATTTTTTCAGGAGCATTTCAAATGTCCTTTTAAAAGCCAACCAAACGTTGTCTTGATATGTCCATTTAATTAGAAGCTGAAAAATGTGATCCTTATGCTGTTGTCAGGAGCATATTGCATGCAGGGATTGAAATACATTTGATTGGCTCCTCAGTGTGTAGCTGCACTTCAAGCAACAATTCTGGAGCACAGATAATTGGTGCCCTGCAGCTTTCCCCACTGAAAATCAATTGAATTTCCATTATGTTTCAATTGTCTTGCAGTGGGAAACCTACAGGGTTTCGTTGGCTGGTGGTTTTTTTTATTATTACCTTCCACACTAGAGAATAAAAGTTTTTAATGCTTTTTCCTAGGTAAACTACTAGCAACACAAGAAAGTAATCAATTCAAACAATCTGCTCTGCATGAAACTCCCTTCCCAAAAGGGCAAGTAATCTTCTCCTGTATTGTGCTGATTTTCTCATACTTCCAAGCCTTGCCTCAGCCACCATGGTCTGCAGATATTTTTGCAATGTGTTCTTCACCCAGTATTTCACGTGGAAATGGGTTTCTGTAGGATTATTCACAGCAGCAAGCACCATACCCAGTAGCAACATGTGCACAGAGTAATGCTGCTCTTCAAGTCTGTACATTTTGAAAGGCAATGAAAAAACGTTTATACCAGTGTTCAGTAGTTTACAAACCTGTAAATTGTTGAGGGATACATCTGGTCCAGGTACCTCGGTTTGCAAGCTGCAGATTGAGTTGCAGATTGAGACTCAATTGCAGATTGAGCTCTGTGTGGGAGGTCGTGAACTGCCGGTCTTTGGAATAACAAAGGGCACGAAGATGGGTGCCAGCCAGGGGAATGGACACTGAGAGACACAGTAGGAGCCGGGAAGTGCTGGCCGTTCGGGTAGCAAAGGAGATGGAGATGAGTGATGCCAGCGAGGTGGATGGGCAGCGGAAAGAGAAAGCAGGAGCAGAGGACTGAGGAGAAAGAGTGAAACTGGGTAAACTGTGAGGGGATAAAAGCCCACCGGGTCCTTTGTTGGACCTTTTGTTGGTGTCCTTGCAGACACCAGCTCGGGCTGTTTCCATGTTACTGCGCCGTGAACAACTGGCTTTATGGAACGAGACATTGGAGATTCTGCCATGGGAATACCGGGGTCAAGCCCATCAGGAAACCTCATGTGAGTGTGAGGGTGTGGGGAGTCAAGCAGGACCCGCCAGGTCACTGGAGCCACCGCTGTGAAGGGCCCCGGTCCCAGCAGTGACAGCCCCTGGCGCTGGAACTGTGACTGCCAGACTGTGAATGGTCAGAGCGGGAAGTTTCCTCAACAAAATAACAGAACTAGCTTCCCAGTTTCTCCTTTGTGCAGCCAAATCATGTGCCGAATAAAGCTGAATGCAGGACAGACTGAAGCAAGGCTCGTTATCACCACTTTGTATTTTATTTACAGCAACTGCTTTCACCTTATTAGACTGCACAAGACACGACATCCATGTTGACTCCTCACTCTTCAATCCAACATGGACAGTACCGAAGAAAATTCTTACAGTCATCAGATGAGAGTTGGAAGAATTCACCTCTGTGCAATCAAACACAGCTTTGCCAAGGAAAAGTATCCATCCATGGTCTTTCCTATTTTAGTGACAGCCTTTGGAAACAGAACACAGTGATATTTAACTGTCTGGTCAGAACAAACACAGGTGGCATTTGGGAAATAAAGGGGTAAAGGAAAAACTAGTGCTTTATTAGATCAGATCAATTGAAAGGAATGTTCTTCAAATGGAGGGCTATGTTATTAACAGCAGTCTCCCATGCCTTATTCTGATATTGTTAAGTGACTTTAGAAAGTCAGGGGAAAGGAAAGTATTATTTTAAGCCTCAATCTAGTAACAGAATACTAGATTTCTGGAGAGAGAAAAAATGGTGAATAATCTTGAAATCAAAGTTCCAACAATGTGGTTCTGAAACTTTACCTTCAACTTTATCTTTGATGTTTACTTAAACTACATGGAGTTTATCCATATCTTCCTTCAACCCATGGTAAGAATTTCTTTTCTTTAGTGTTTTTTTATAAGTAGTAATTTTTTAAACATTTTCATTGATCAAATTTACCATCTGAAATACCACTGAATGTTGATCCTCCAGAAGAACACATTATTTGTGATCACTAAACAATTTCTGACATTTTAAACAACACAGTTCAAAAGTAAAAAGTCTTCTCAACACCACTATGAAATGCTGCTCAAAAGTATTTATGTACCAGCAGTGACTAAATGTCTACCACCACTTTCCAGTATAGAGACATCTTCTGTGGCTCTGAAAGCTTGAGTTAATGTTTTCAGGTTATATTTTGAATGCCTTCTTCCTCTGTAATGCTAAGAGTTAGATCAAATACTTGCTTCCATAAACTTCTTATGTGTGCCAAATTCCTAATTTAATTCACAAAGTATAACCAATGACATACTAATGGATGTTACATTAATATAGCTATAGAAACAACATTACATTAATTAAAACTTTGTAAATGCTGTAATTAAGATATTCAGTGACAGCTGCCTTTCCTGTCCCTTAGCTTCACCCAGAAGTCTCTCAGCACTACTTATTTTGGAATCGGCAGCTGCATGGATGCAGGAAGAGCCATCTGTTGGTATTTTTTAAATGTTAACTGAGAGAGGTTCCAAACTATTGTTCCTAATACTTAAAAAAAATTAATTATATTTTTTAAAAATTGTGTCTGACTTTGGCAGGATTTATGTCATTAGCACTTAAAAATGAATACATCTTTGGCTTCAGATCTCACTGATGTGCTCTACCAATGTAGAATCAGAACAACACCATTGCCTTACCTGCATAGGTAAAGCACTTCAGTGTTTTATCCCCGGTCGTATTTGCAAAACTGTATTATCCAGAAGAGATGCAAAAGGTCTACAAAGTCATTCTGTGGATACTTTTTCTTCTGCACTATCAAGTCAAGAGATTTTTTGCCCTCACATTTGGAATTTCCATGGGTTCAACATAGATAATTTTGATACTACGTGACCCCTCTTTCTCTTCTGTAACCTTACTATCTTCACCTGTATGTGAAGGCTGCCCTTTGCATATAGGAGATTCAGAAAGCTACCAAAACTCTTCTGTGTTAGACTATTTGCTTTCATATTCTCATTTCTTACTTATCTCAGTGGACTCTGGATCTTGCTTGTCAGCACAGCCCATTTACCCCCTCTTCCCCCCAATCTGGCATTCCTACTCTGTTCATTTAATCCCACAATACAAAGCCATTTCCTTGTGAATAACATTTCTCCTTCTTTGATGTTTACATCCTCCAAACAATCTGTTGCTGTTATCAGACCTGAAGGAATAATGAATTCAGTGAATTACACATTTTTCCCTGTGTCAGCAAGCAGATGGTATAATTCTCAAACTCATTCATCATTTGAAATTATATTGAAAGAGCTTTCAGTTTTACTGCGTGGGAGCTACATGAATGACAGAGATGCTGCACATCCACATTGCCAGCTAAGTAACTCCCTTGTCCCAGTTCTACAGTCATCAACATTACGAAAATGTTCACTTTCTCCTGAAATCTTTGGTAGCGTAAACACGCTCTACCCCACGCTCTACAAGAAACTTTAACGTAACTCTGGGATAGTTTTTTTCAAGGACAATTTGCAACAGTCAGCAAGGATAAGGCAGCATCAGGTCTGATTTCCTACACCCTACTACACCACTACAAAAAACAGGCTTTGGCTGTAAACTTTTCGAAGTGTCTTGAAGTCCCATCCCAGCCTTTCAACATATATACTCAGTACTATGTAAAAAAACCTAATGTTTTGGTGGTCTGCAACTCAGTTGTCTTATTGTTTCAGACACTACAATTTAAAAATAAAATGCCAAAAATAGCATTTATAGTCTAGGGCCACAGGAAACTCAAAAAGAAATCTTCTAAGAAGGTTCAAAGTTGAGTGGTACAAGGCATATATGGTGGCACTACTGCTAAGTTTAAATAGCTTTGAGCAGAGTGGATACAATATCTCTACAACACTTCACCTCATGTGAAAGCATTTATTATTGTAGATGTAGCCTCTAAGCCTGGAACACAAGAATTTTACACTCTTCCATGGAAATGTTCTGTTAAATTTGATTTGATGGTGTAGCACCTCAGGTGAAACAAGAGCAACTTATCTGCTTTTCCACTGACAGAAACAAGTCGGGGCAGAACTGGGAGATCACGTAGAGGTGTATGCAATGTTTCAGTGTTTTACTTTTCCAGAAGCAGAAGAAAGAGTGCAAGCCTCTGCTTTCTAAGGTGACTTCTCAGTCATGGCAAGTTAGGACTGTGACAAAAGATACAATCGAGCTTTTAAAGAATTTCATTAATAAAATATAAATAAAGCATAAATAAATCACTATGAAACATAACAGTTACTTTGCATGTCTAAGCATATCACAAATTGCTTGTAAATCTGATGCTATAGTGTTTTTAGCAACCTCTGATTTCTAGCAGTCTGGGGCACTCCAAGGAGAGATTTTTTTTCAGAGCTGAATGGATAGAATGAAAAAGACCCTGATAATCTCAGACACTAAATTTTCAGTGCTGATTCCTGTAGTAGAATGTAAACCCATGAATTGTGTAGCAGAGGTTTTCCATAATAAACTTGGAGAGATTAGTTCATCATAGAACAGGGCATGCAGGAGTCAGTCATAGGCTAAGGTACCACTTAAAATTTTGTTATAAAAGAATATACCTCAAATCCAAAGCCAGTCTGGGAGATGCATTATCTAGGCTTAACCGTCCTGAATCCCTTCTCTAAACACAGTATCTAAGCTCTTTCGACAAGCAGAGAAAGATTTCATTCATTTATTTTAAACTGCTCTTTATGCTCTATATCATTATTTAGAACGAGTTTTTATGAAGTGGAAGACCCAATTCTTTTCTTTCACTGAGGAGTTTGATCCCGTTTCTCAAGCAGCTAACTGCCTATTTTCATACCATGTAGGAGATCAACATTTCATCAATATTTCCTTGACCAGTGACTTTTTAGCACTAAATATAGAAGCGTTAGTTACAGAACTACATTGAGATATAAACACTAACTATAAGGTTGCAGAATTATGTTAATTCCCTTAGGCTTAGTGAATACTATAAATCATGGAGGCTGATACTACTTCTCTTATACAGGTATTCATGTACCTGTGGTGAGATTAATCTAACTTCTACACTTGAGCTGCCTCTACACAATTAAGGGTAATTTTTAAATACAGTATTCAGCCCTTGTAATTCAGGGTGAATAGAGGACCTATGAAGATTCAGTCCTGCTTATAAACAAATTGATTGGATTCTTCTGTCTTTATTAACCTGGAATGTATCAATAACATTATGATCCAACTACATAGCAATGCAAAAATGTTTTTGTTATTTCAGTAATTTCTTTCAAAGTTAAAGATTTCAAAATTCTTTAAAAAGTCCTAGGAATAAATCCTGTAATCTATGGTATGTACTTTCTATTAGCAGAGTTACAAATACTCACAAATGGAGCTTCATAAAATTACATGACTTAAAACTAGTAAATCAATAAACCACTGTGTTAAAAAATAGAAAAATCTCCAGTAAAATTTATGTCAAAGAGTCAGCATTGTTTCCATCTAAACAAGCTATCAGGTGAACATAACAAACACACCACAATCTTTATGAGCTTCCATTTACATCTGATTTATTCATGTTTAAAAATGGACTTTTGTAATATAACTCCATTATGCCCTGAAAGGCATTGGTAATTCAACAATTCATGGTAGTGATAAGAGCAAAATTTTTATTCATTTTTGAAACTTTTCCTGTGAGTTTTAAGATACTTTTTAAACTTTCATTTTTGAGACATTCTGCTCTTTTAGATTCAAAATATCAGAAAAAGAAAAACAATGTCATTAATAAAAACGGGGTTTTTTTCTGGTCTACAGTATAAAAAGGAAAGAAGATTATAGTTTAAAGGAAAAATTCAGCTCCTAATGAATTAAGGACTTCAGGAAAGTCTGGGCATAAGTGTGAACTCACTAATATTTCCAGTAGCACAATCAGAACGTTAGATGTCCACCTGTTTGAGTATTTTGTTGCAGTAGTCTGGAACTTAAGTCTGAAAATGTTCGTAGCAACAGAAAAAAGGTAGAAAATGTCTTTCTACTAAGGAGGTCTTGCCTATGTAAGTAGGGAATGCTTGCATGAGGAGGTTTTTCAGGGTTTATATTTTTACATATATGAATGACACTTTCAGAGGACTAAAAATCCCCACCCCATTTCATTTCAGAAACTGAATATATGGAATTAAACCTGAGGATAATTTTCTCTTCCAATTCTCCACTTCTTTCTTCCTCAAAGGAAACTTGAGGACGTCAGAACTGATGAAAGAGATTAAATGGGTTCAGTCTTACTTTGCAAAGCAACTGTTAGGGATTCCAGATTGTACTGTTGATATTAAACACATTTCAATGAAACAAGAAGGTGACAGAATCCTGTCCTTGAGGGATTAATAGATAATTTAACAATAATTATCCTTCCAATTCACAAGGTTGAAGGAAAAAAACACCTTTTAATCAAATAAGGAGAGCTTGATTAGATATTTGACAGTGTTCTCTGTTGGTTTAGGCTAGATAGTGCCACAAAGAATCTGTAATAATATAAAATTGCAAAGTAAAACACACCCAAGATCAACATAATCCAGAATTCTGATTTTGATTCTAGTCAGAAGCAGAGACTAAGAAAAAGATTCAAGGAATTAAAAACAGATAGATGACAACGGAAAAAAGCAGCCTCTGCACTCGGCTGCACCCTGGTTTCCAGCAAATAACCCTGGTCCTGCACCACAGCAAGTTCCATGCTTTGAGATTCCATTTGGTGTTGGAGCACCCACAGCAAGTTTGCAGATGACAGCAAGCTGAGTAGTGCAGTTGATAACGCTAGAGGGAAGGGGTGCCATCCAGAGGGATCTTGACAGGCTTAAAGAGTGGGTCCCTGCTGCAGGTGCATTTGATCCCACTGCATCTGCTTTTGATGAAGCTACTAAACAGTGTTTGTCTCTGTACACACCCTTGAGGAACTCCACCCCTTACTGGTTTCCACTTGGGCATTGAGCCATTGACTGTAACTGTTAGGATGCAGCCTTCTAGCAAATTCCTTAAGCTTTTAATAGTCCATGCATCAAACACATATCTTTACAATTTAGATGACAAAATGCTGTATTGAGTATGGGACCAGCTATACAGCCAGGTATTCATCCATTCAGTCCACCTCCTTCTTCACGAACCCTCCCCTCTGACTGGGAGGATAGAGGAGAACTACCTGTGCTCCAGATTGTTTTAAGACTGCTCTGAGGGACATATCACATAATCTCTTTTGATGGTTCCAAGTTGCCTCATCACAGTAGCACTAGACCCTATGTGGAACAGTAGGAACTCAGGTGATAATATGTAGGCTTCACCAGGCTTGGCAGCCTCTTTGGTGTAATTGTGAATGCAAGCTCCTAGTAGGCAGCAAACTTTTCTAGGGAAATTGTCTGTATAGCAAATGGGTGCTTCGTTGCCTCTCAGTAAGGAATCTCCAATTACTACTAATAATTTACATCCTTTTCTGGTGGCACTGGTTCTAATGCAGTTGGGTGTTTGGATCAAATTGTACGATTGACTTCTCCTGTGTCTTCTCTGTATCTCACATGCACTTCATTCTTTATCCTCAGATCAGTGTATCTTTATATAGGGGCACTTCAGGGGAAAGGTGAAGGCTTTTCTGTCTTGAGCAAAGATGAAGACCCAGTTCACTTCATCTCGTTAGTTACTTGCATCAGCCATCTCGAGGTTGAATTCCAACTTCCCTGTTTCTTCGGATATTGTTTAGTAACATTTCACCAGATTTTTGGGGAAATGAATGCTCTGAGAAAATGTTTAGCTTTTGTTGCATCAGCCTTTATAACGGAAGCTGTTGCACTAGAAAATTTCATCAGCCCTACTTAATCTAGTTTAAATAATTGATATAGAAATGTTTTGTACAGCTGTGTTAGATTGAATTAAACCCTAGCTTGCTATACATTTTTTTTTTTTTTACTCTTTAACCATAATTGGGGATATTTATGAGGAAAATCATCAGGCTTATTTGTAACTGCTTGATACATTCACTGGTTTTGAATTCATCTACTTCTTCACTGTATTTCCATCCTTCTGAAATTTAGTTATAAATCCAAGGCACCAAGAAAAAAGCAATGTACTTTTTGATAATTTCCTAATTTTTCTCAAAGAAAACATCATTTGCTTCTGAAAGTGTTTGGGCCAAAGGCTTTGGGGAGATTTCAGCTAGATTTGTCTTCAGGGTGAAGAAAATCAAACTGCTTGAGTTTTGCACAGTAAATGAAACATCCATCTGAATACTCAAAATGGTGGCTAATAGTACCATTAACATTCCATTTAACGGGATGGTTAACAAAATCCAAAGGATTTGAGGTTCAAAATTATGACTGCTCCAGGCAACATGAAATTCTATGAATGTATAAATTGCACTGTAAGATAAATACTTCTTTTAAATGCAAAGAATTAATAGTATATAAAAAGCTATGTAACATGCAGGATAAATTAGAGGAAGAGAGGGAGGTGCACTTGCTTGTTTTTAATTCAAGGTGGCACTACCTTGGTTCTAAATCATTAACAATGTTTTTAAGAAGCAGAAAAATTATATACAGCTACTTCTGCTTCCTCATTTGATTGATACTAAGATTAGATAGTGCTCAAAAGAGTGTTTGTCCAAACAATTTGGTCACCAGCTGAATGTGGGAGAGGGAATTCCATCTGTCATCTTGCTGTACAGTTTATAGAGCTCATTGCTCACCTTCAGACACTGGCATCTAGGAATGTTTAAATCTCTTGATCTTCCTTTCTTTAGAGCTCAATTACCATCCCTAAAGATGTGTTAAGTCTGATCTTAAATATACATTGGAATAAATGCATAATGATTGGGAGGTCTTCGGACGCTATGATAATGAGTTCCATATGAAGTCTACAGAAGTACTTCTGCTATTTTCTCTCCTTACATTCTCCTGAACTTCATTAATAAATATTAATGCTATTTTAATACTTAAACGTGTTCCACCATGTATTCCTTACACTTTCTACTTTGACACCTAAGCTTCCCTTAAGAAATTATAATAAATTTCTAAAGGCTTCCTCAGCACATCTTCTCAGACCAAGCAAACTATCATTATAACCCATTTTACTGATTTTTCCTCTGTTTTAGTAATATCCACTATATACCATGCAGAGTACAGGTAATTAATAGGTGCATCATTCAATTAGAGCTGTGCAATTTGCTGAATGTTGTCTTATAACTGTTGTATAACTGAACAGAAAGAAGCAGAAAAAATAGAATTATATCTTCTATGCATTCAAAATAAAATAATAACACATTCCTTAGAATTTGTTAATAGTAATGATTTCTAGCACTGTTCTGCAACTAGGCACCTCTTATGAACTTCTGCTCTATGGAATGACCTGAAAAGCTATTTATTTTCTTACCAATTGATTAGTTTTTAACAATTTTAAAAATTATTGCCTCTGTTTCACGGACGTCATTAAAAATGCTGGGCCCTGTTTCTCCAGTTTGATGGGAGCCTGTACATAAAAAACTTTTCAAGCTGTGTGGATGAGAAATATTTCATTTGTGACCATATTACTACAAAGATTTGTGAGAAATGTTTATTTCTTCAAAATGAAGTAATTATGATAGCCCAGCTGTACAAGGATTTAGCCAAGATTTTCATGGAGCATTAATTTTACAATACAAAAAATCCTACTGTAATTACTATTTGTTGTTGAACATTTCTGAGTCTCTTTACTCCTTCTAATACCTGTTTACACAGCAAGTCTAGTATAGATCAAAATAAGGGCTAAATATTACATGTGGATTAGAAATACATATATATATATATATAAAATTGCACATTTATATTTCATATACTAAAATATATTCTATTATATGAACTGTGAAAGACTCCTGCACCATTTCCAGCCACCAGCTGGGCAACCTTCTGCATATCTACAGCTACATCCATGTAGATGAATAGCACAGGAACAACTTGGGCTGCATCTTTGTAGTTAAAAATATTTAACTTTTCAATTCAAGCACCAGAACAGGATGCTTTGGAGACTGTTGTTTTATTTCTAAGCATGTCTCAGTCACTGTGTCGGACACAGATGTTTTGGTCCAGATTATTCTAAACTATGTGTTTGCCACAAAAGAGTATCAATAATTTTTCTTAAATCAATTTGATCCAGATTAATTTCTTAATGTAGACACACCACAAGAATATTTTTAATATCCTCATACCTATTCCATGAAACTGAAAAATTTGGAAGGCTGAAAAAGAATTGAAATTACAAATCAGATTTCATAATTAGCACAGAACCAATCTACAAACAAATAAATTTCATCTCTGAATTGTTCAACTCCACTTGAGTGGCTTAGAGAGTGCATGGAAACTAAATTTTAGAGGAGAGGGAACCAGCCAGGAAACATATCTGTTGTGCACCATCAGTAGTGGCACTACCTGAAATGCAGGTAGCAAAGGATAGATGCCTTCTTCCCTAACTTATTGACAGATATCTCACAGAGCCACTTGCCTTAGGGCAAGCCAAGACTATTAATACAACATATAAGATGTGAAAAATCACTGGCCTTGAAGAAGATGTATTTAGTGATCTTGACAGTACAAAAAATAGAAGGTAAAAGCATGGAATCAGATGTCAGATAAGAAGGTATGATCACAGGAAATACGGCCAGGATTTGCTGAATTAATACAAAGTACAAGAAGCACACTGGTACACAATCTCAGACAATTAGCAGCAATTAACAGACAATTAATCTGAACACAGAGGAAATCATTCCCCTGCTGATAGCTGGTCATCACATACTGAAGATCTCGGGAGCCAGCATGAATTGCAGCAAAATGATGTTGATCTGCATCTGTTTAGTTTCTGCAATGAATTCTTTACAGGGGGTGGACAACAAACAGATCCGCATGCTTTGGAGAAGATTTTTGTCTCCCACACACCTGGTTGTATTACCTGGTATCCAGTAGAGCTGCTAAACAAAATCTGCTCAGCTGAACAAATAAGATTTGCTAACACAGCTATTATTTGATTCACTAAACTGCCTAATATTCTAATAAAATTAGGAATTTCAGCAAAATGTGCAGAAGTAAAAATATCTCTGAATAGAAATTGTTGGGTTTAAATTTTCAGATAAAATAAAAAAAATAGCAGTGGAAGGTGAGGATTGACATTTTCCTTCTTGTGGTAAAAATGTCAAAAGAACAGAACTTTTCACAAAAACATTGCGGTGCCATCATGAGTGGTAACCCTAATGAAGTTAGAGAATCAGACCAACCTTAGGCTAACAGGATGGTGAAGGGCCTAGAGGAGAGGATATATGAGGAGCAGCTGAGGCCACTTGACTTGTTCAATCTAGAAAAGAGTAGACTGAGGGGAGACTTCATTGTTGTGTACAGCTTCATCACAAGGGTAGGCAAAGGGACAGGCACTGATCTCTTCTTTCTGGTGACCAGTGACAGGACCTGCGAGATTAGTCTGAAGCTGTGCTGGGGGAGGTTTGGTTTAGGTTGGATATTAAAAAACCCTTCTTCACCCCGAGGGTGGTTGGGCACTGGAACAGGCTCCAGGGAAGTGGTGGCAGCACCTAGCCTGACAGAGTGTGTAGTGTGACTTTTGAGGTAGTTCTGCACAAGTCTAGGAGCTGGTCATCAATGATCCTTGTGGGTCTCTTCCAACTCTGGATAGCCTGTAATTCCTTCAACATCTGATACTATATGTGATACAGAGAAAGACATAAGATAATGTATGTGATACAGACACAAAGGGTCCATGATTCCTGTCATCTAGAGACTTTCGCTGTTCTGCTGGGAAGTAATTCATTATATTCATATACACTTAAACAATACACTGTCATAAGACTGGCATAGGCTTTGACACAGTCACTCCAGTGTGGTTAGCTTGTCCTATATCACACAGATCACCTTTGCTGCAAATGATCTGAAAGAAACCAATCCAAGGAGGTAGCCCAGCACCGGGCTAAGGCAGGACAAATCATTCTCAAAAGGTTTCAAGTGCAGCTGGAAGCATAGATCATTGGATATCTCATGTGGAAACACAGCTCAGAGGACATTTCCAAATTAAAGTCTGGTTGCACTTTCAAAGAATCTCCAGAATTAAGGATGTTTTTTCATTTATTGCTACTTATACAAGATGTCATATAAAGGAGATACAGAGAAATCAATGTTGATAAAGAATATTGAGTGAATAAGAGCTTGAATGAAATACACATAACCCTAGAGCAGAACTGAATGCATCCAGGGAATTCTGTGACTAATTGAGCCTGCTCAAAGACAAAATTATACATATCTGTTTGCCTAGACATATCAGTGACAGATGCTTGAATAAACACAGAACAGAGGCTGGGATTCCAGTAGTAGCTCATTTACACTCTAAAACTGAAGCAGACTGGCCTGTTGCAGTGCTGCACAGCACAGAATTTAAAAATAGGAATTTTCTACCTTGCAGAAGGGCTGGGAGAAAAAATCAGAAAGCACATGGACCAAAAACATAAAATCACCTGAAGTTTGTCACTGTGCTCAGAACAGGTAGCAAAATACTAGAATTGAGCTTCCAAGGCAAATTTATCATGAAGGATGGTAATCAATGGTTCATGGCACCTCCAACATTACAAATTGACATGTAGTATAGTGTGTAACTTCTAGCAGGACACTCGCCATGCAACAGTCCTGTCCTCACTACAGAGACATTCCTCCCATGCATCCCAGAATGGTGAAATGACACCCATTCTCAGGTGTCATTCTGAGAACTGTAATTAGTTTATTTTCTAATACATCAACAGAGTATAGGGAAACAGCTATTTCTTTAGGTCTGAACATAGCCAGATAGAGCCATTTCTGTGTGTAGATTTCATTTTGTTTACATGACTGTTACAGGCAAAACAGTCTAAACTCAGGGTGTTTTCACTTAATTGAATCATTTTTAGCAAAATATTTAATTATTGATTCGGGTATTGAGAAAAAGAAAACAGAAGTAATTAAAGAAATACTTAAGTAAACACTTTTTTTCTTCCTCAAGCTCAGCTTAGGCCAAATTCTTATCCTTTCTCTTCAAAGTCTCAACTTCCCTTACTGTTAATATAGGTATTAAATTAGTAACAAGAAAGAAAGTACATGAACATCACAATCGGTTCTTGCAAGGAGTTGTTCACACTTTACTTCAATCACTCAGATTGAGCTGACCTGACTTCAAACTGCTGATGTAGTTCTGTAAGCCAGAATGGAAGAAAACTTGTTGGATGCAGGCTGAAAGTGTACCATAGAAAAGGAAAAAACCAATTTTGCAGTAAAATATCTCTTTGAAACTGTTTGACCAATAATCGTACTCAACCACTTTTAAAAGCCTGAACATGAACATCTTTTCAATGTATAATGAATATACTAATAGAGTAGGGGGGGAACACAACTGGTAAAGTGAGATTTTTTCAGGATTAATCATCTAGAGCAAAATATTTATTATCCGTGTTCACCAGGTGTTATTGAATGGATGTGTGAAAGAACAAAGAGCAAATAAATCACTAAAAACAGTCACTAGCGCACTAAAGTATAAATGGGCAAAACTCAATAAAACACCTTCTGCTCCACCAGTACCATTATAAAGGCAGCTCTGTGTTCCGCATATGTGCAGTGGTAGATCCACAAATTATGTTTAAAGATAACTAGTTGGAGTCTCCATATACTACTTTAGAATATTTTAAACACTTGAACTTTAGAGGATGAACTGTTTTTTCCATACTTCTAGTGAAAAAAACGTTCCTTTTTAAAGTTTATCTTAACTCCACCTGAAAACAATAAGCAAGAGAGAAAAGCAATTCAAGGAATGACTGTAAGATCAAATACAAAACTAAAAACAGCTTAATGGCCAAAACCAATTTGTCTGTCGATAACATAACTAGGAGCAGAGCAGAAAGAGAAGAGATAGAAACTTGCAACACCTAATGGAATCTTTCAAGAGTTGATAAATAGGTGACATATTTCACAGAACTACCATCTAATGTCCCAATCCCTGAGTTTTTGTTTTCTGATTGTTCTTAGAGGATAAATCTAATTTTTTTTTTTTCATTTTTGCATTCTTCTGCACAGTCTGAGTCCATTCAGGATTAGATATGGATTTAATTTTATATACATTTTTTTCCCTCTATACCAACACATCCAAAACAATGCGGCAAGCTTTCTATGTTTTTCAGATGATAGAGATATAATTGACTAAGAATCCATTCTTATCTGAGTTCTTATTCAACAGACAACCCATACCCATGGCTACCTTCTCATACCTACTTTCTCTACTGGGGACACCTAATTTTCTAGCTATGCACTGTTCATGCCTGCATTGACTTATTCAGATCTGTGCTTACAACTAGAACCAAGGAGATCTGGTGCATTTCCTTGAGCTTAAAAGCTCAACACTCCAGTATTCCAGCACGGAGTGTCTTGGTGAATTGTGCCTACTTTTGTCTCAAGAGTATGTATTATACATCAAAGCTATAGATGTATTGAATTAATGCACTGCCATGATTGCCAGCATTAGGTTTGTCCATTAATTAGGTTTGTTGACAAATTAAATACCCTGGCTGAGAAACATAATACAAAGCCTTTTTAAAAGAAATCTTGTTCTTCACTCAGTGATGCATTGCTTTATTGACTAAAATGTGTTACACTCCAAAGCCTCAATGTTTTCTGCAGGACACAAAGTTCTGGCAAACAGAAAAAGCAAATTACTTTCATGTTCTGAATTTTTCTCACACTTGGTAACTTGTTTGCTCTTCAGAATGTCCTTCATAGTAAACATTTGGCTTTCCTTTCCTCCCAAATAACACCAGAAAAGTGAACTTAAGTTCAATGAACAAATGAATTGAACCTCATGCAATTCCATGTTTTTTCAGGTTTCCCTTTTGTGAGAATAAGTTTTTGTTCTTTGTCTATAAGCAGATATCACTATCTTCAGTGTGTAATGACTTAATATTTTCAGATTTTTATATTCATGATGGTAATAAGAAATTTAAGTACACAGGAAAGACTGGTTTCTTAGAGTGGAACTTAAAGTTGTGTCTCAAAGAAGAGAAAGAGAAAATCAGAATATTATAATACTAATGTTCTGAGAAGTGAGGTGTTTAAATATCTTTTGGTAAAGACGGGATTGAATCTGAGTCTTTTGAAACCTGTGCAAGAATCCAAATCTGTTCTTATTATTCAAAATTCTTCATAGCTAGTTTTTTGAGTTATAGTTCTAGATAAAAATATTCAGTGACGTCTTTACTCTAAACTATGTGAAATGTTAGTTTCATGAATGCACTACCTAGTGATTTAAAAATCAGTTACTTCCGTTATTGTGCTCACCATAAGAGTATCTAAGCAATTAATTTTAAGATAGAGTATCACTGGGATGTATAATACATTGCTATATTAGAATATAAAAGTAGCAAGTAATAAATGAAATACTTAAATTGATAGATTAACTTTTAGAATCAAAAGAGTAACTGTCTTTGAAATTTTATTTATGTTATAAACTCAAACTATATTTTATTATTAATAAATTTTCATAGTCTGTGGCTTACCTATGGAACAATAAAATTGTGCAAGGAAACTCTTGTTGCTATGGTACAGCCCAGGGCTTGTGAAAGTGCTGAGTGGGTTGATTTCCCGTCCCAGGACTTCGTCCCTGAAGGTGAATCAAAAGAGGATTCTGCGGCATAGTTACATATGCCTTTCACCTGTCACTCCTATCACGTTTTTCCTTTCGTCACAGGACCTTGGAGCTTGTAACAGGCTGGCGTGATTTGAATTTACCTCCAACTAGGTTGTTATTAGTCAGTTTGAAAGTTGTTCCTCCCTGGAGATGTTTTATTGGTTTTCTGTTATGTATTAACACTTCTGATTGGATAAGTTCTATTGTACCTACCTCACTATGTAACCCTTTAAATACTGCATAGAGAGAGCCAGTCGGGGTCTCTCTGTTGTTCCCCTTCAAGTTAATGACCCTGTCCTCCCAGGACAGAGAAATAAAACTTGGAATTGAAGCAACAGAGTTTCCGCTCTTTCATCTTCGCTCTCGCTTGCTGCCTTGAAAACAGCTGCTGCTCGAAAGTAGCTGGGAAGTGTTTGTTGCAGACGGCTTTCAGGCCAGAGAAGCTGAGGCACTCGAACCTCAGTAAACAGCAATTAAGCGGTCGTCTTTCCAGACGGGTTTCGGACCCTCCGCCGCGGCCAAGCCAAGCCAGGCACAGGCAGCGCGGCAAACTCTCTTTCTGAAAGTTACTAGGGGTAATAAATATCACTTGTCTGAGAAAATTTGAGTATAGGAAAGACAACTCCACTGAAGGAACTTATACAGAAAAACAAGATTGAAAGAATAGTTGAGTTTTCAGTTATACCAGAGGATCAGAATCCCAAGTGGACTGAGTACTGCTAATTGGAAAGACTCTGGAAAAGAGAGGATGGAAAGTTTTCTTGCCTAGATGTCATGAACTATAGTGAAAGATAAAAGAAGCTCTTTCCACAAGAAATGTGTAGGAGATGGCCTGTTTAAGGCCTATATCTGTCATACAGGAAAGCTCTCTTTGATTGCAAATACCTCTTTAATCTAGAAGATAAAAGATCCAAATGAACCCAGGGGCTGAAAGGCAGAAAACCTCAGACTACAAAGAAGATGCAATTTTTAAGTAATCAGTAGAATTAACTATTTAAAAAAAAAAAAAAAAAAACAAAAAAAAACCAAAAGAAAGAACCTTGTCATGAGCCATAAAGGATTCTATATACTTTGAAAGCTTTCCAAAAACAATACTTCAGAAGTTTCATACAAGAATTTTATTAATTCCTTTTGCTTCTAAAGGCTACAGACGTGAATCCATCTTAGGGGTTTTTCATTTTAATTTTTCAGTAATACAAAATTCCCCTGTAAAATTCTCTTGTAAAAAGACCTACTTGACAGGTTTAATTTTTCAGGAATGCCCCTTAAATCTTCATTATTCTATCTATTTGCAAATGTAAAATGAAAATATTTTTGAAGATAATTCATAAAAAGAGCTTTAAGATCCTTTACACAAGAAGGCTCTGTATCAATACAAATCTTAAATGTTAACCATGATGTAAATGGAAGAGAAAACAACTCATATGTATCAGTCAGAACAACTCCTATATTCAAAACTATACTTAGATGCTAAAATGAGTGTTAAGGCCTCATTTGTTTCTTACAGATATCCAGACTTTTGTGGCACAACTGAAACACAAAAGATCTAATTTGTAATGGTTATGTAAAGTCATCAACTGCAAAACAGGACCTATGGATGCAGGTGTTCGGAAAACTGACGCAAAGGATCAGCAGTGGAAAACTGAGAAATCCAGTTTCAGTGCCAATTCTTTTCTCCAGTCCTTGGGAAGCTGGAGTAATTGGTGAACACTACTAATAAGAAGAACCAAGACTCTGAAAGCAAAGCTCCATTCCTTTGTACACACAAATATGGACTGAAGTCTAATAGATATATATGCCTTTAAAAAGAATAAATATATTTTCTTCTTTGTGTCTCACTTCTGAAATAAATGTGCCCATACTTGTCTACAGAAAGTCATTCACTTGTGGCTTTGAAACATTTAGCACTCTTCAGAATATTCTATGCACGTATAAGAGTCAATTCCCTTTTAAAATTACCACTTCAGAGACAATATATCATTACAAAAAAAAAAAAAAAAGCCACTGTAATGCCACCATAATGTCTTTACAAGATATTTCTTAATCCTGCCCTGATCTTCTAAAATCAATCAGACATCAAAGTGAACAGACATACATGTAATAGCACCAATTAACAGAGTACATCCATCCTTTTTTCCTCCAAAAGCAGAATGTGGCCACCTTATAATTCTTATGCTAATACAGACTTTATCTGAATTGTTCTAAACATGTATTACAATGTCTAAATCACAGGCCAGAATGTACTTTGATATGGTATTTCTCTGAGTGGTGCTGACTGTAACAAGCAATAATCTCTAATATGTTACCCATGCTGAGTAGAATTTGATTGCATCCTTAAAAGTTGTGCAATGCTATATGTCGGTGGTGTTTGTCATTACAGAACTGCACCCAACTCCATTTTAAATACCATAGAACAGAGAATTTCTCACGATAGAAAACCACAGGCACCAATAATAATCCACTTCTCTGGGCTTTTTTAAAGGACTGCATTTGGTAGGGAGATTGCCTTGATGGCAACAATAGAGAATCAGAACCCAGATTCAATAACCTAAATTAAAGAACCTTTAATTTAAACTTGTATTAAACTTGTTCGCTAAAGTAAATTCTCCTCTGTGTGCAGAGGAGAACCTAGGAAAGTGCAGAAAAAAAGTCAAAAAGACGTAGGTCTCTGTAAACATGCAAGGTTTATTCCACCTGACTGTATTTTTTAATGTCTTCAGTAATACACTGACTCAGATGAGAACAGTTCTCACAGACATCAGGGAGCATTTTTACCTAGACTTCGTTAAGGTCTAGACAAAGTTCACAGGTCAATATCCATCAAAGAGCTACAGACCTTAAGGTGCTCAGTACTGCAGTGCCTGAGATGTTCGGAATTTGGGCCTGGCAGCAAAACCCTAAAGTCAAGTACTACATTTAATGTACATTGTTAGGCTCCCTGTCACATTGTGTTAGAAAAAGTATTCAAATGGTTGGAAGGGAACTTTAGACTTACCAAAATGACAGCCAAAAGGAAGGACTTTGCTGCCAGAAACATGGACTTAAGGTGTTGAAAGCTGCTATTAAACCCCTGTGAAACTGGAACATCAAGCCTGCAACCATATCTTTTCTTGGAATCTTTTTACCAATATTGTCCTTTATGTCTTTCTTTCATCCTGAAGGATTGCCCAGCACAGGCGCCACTGGTAAGGGGAAGTTCCCATTCAGGATGAGTATCTATTTAGAAAATTTTCTATTTGATGTTACTGCATTTAATTTCTTATATCAATAAACATGCCTCCACATCTTTCAGCCTTGACATCTTAGTAGCAGCCAGTTCCAAAGAGAGTACCCTAATGTACACAAAAATATGCTGCATTGTGCTTTCATGACATGAGTCAGCAGCCAGTAGTATGCTACTATCAGCATTGATTTTCTAAGCTATTCCAGTACAATATATTTATAACACACGAATTATTGTCAGTATATGCCAAATCGGCAACATTGCATCAATTTGATCAAGAAAAATGAACAAAATTATAATATTAATGGAATATGCAACAGCAATATACTTTGGCTTCGTAGAATTCAATTAAATGACTTCACAGCATCTTTCTGCAACCATACCACAGATCTCAGTCACCTACTTCTTAATAGCTTTTCTATTTTTATAAGAATTGATTAGCTTATACATACATTCACAAATCACTGCAGTTATAAGACAAAGAATATCCACATTCTGGAATTAGTTTGTTCAACAAAGTTGACTTGAACTGAAAACCACTCGCAGAGGTCTTTCATGATAATCACGTAGGATTTCCCTAAAATATTGTCCTTTACTACTGTGGTGGGTTTACCTTAGCTGGCTGCCAGCTGCACACCAAGCCACTCTATCACTTGCCCTCCTGAACAGACAGAGGGGGCAAATACAACAAAAAGCTTGTGGGTTGAGGTAAGGACAGGGAGATCACTTAACAGTTCCTGTCATGGGCAAAACTGGCTCAAGTCGGGAATATTAATTTAGTGTATTGGCAATTAACGAGAGAGGGTAATAATGAACAAGGAAAAATCTAAAAACACCTTCACTCCAACACTTCCTTCTCTCAGGCTCAACATCACTCCCAAATTCTCTACTTACTCCCACCGAGCAGTCCAAGGTGATGGGGAATGGGATTTGTGGTCAGTTCGTAAGACTTTATCTCTGCCCCTCCTTCCTCTTCAAGCTCTTCCCATGCTCCAAGACGCAGTCTTTCACAAACTTCTCCTACATGGATGCTTCCCAGAGGCTGCAGTTCTTCACATAGTGCTCCAGTGTGGTTCCTTTCCGTGGAACGCATTTGTTCTGGAAAAGACTGTTTCCATGTGGGTCCCTCACAGTTCCTCTCAGGAGTGTACTTCAGGGCTGCCCACGCACCATAACTTCCTGCAGGGCACATCCAGCTGCTCTGGCACAGAGTCATCCACAGACTGCAGTATGGATATCTGCTCCATGGCATGGACTTCTCCATGGGCTACAGGGGAATCTTTGCTCTGGGGCCTGGAGCACCTCCTCTCCAGGTGCATGTGCGTTACACAACACAACAACAAACAACAAACTTGTTTGTTGACCTTGGTGTCTGCAGAGTTCCTTCTATGAAAGAATATTAGAAATCAATCACATACAAGGTGATTCTAGATGTTGTCTTCCTGCTTACCACCAGTACTATCTGTTATTCCTTATCCAATAATTTGCCCAGGTCTGGGGATGTTCGGAACTTCTTCAAATATGTCCTGGGGTGATGTTACGACGCTGCTTTATTCCATAACCGTCCGCTTAATGCCCAAGGCTGCTGTACCTTTGAGATGGACCCGGAGGGCAGGGCCCTGGGTGCGGGTCAGTTCAACAGCTCAGCCTAATGGCTGGGTCCAGCAGCTGGGTCTGATGGCTGGCTCGACCGGCTCGGTCAAGCGGCTCTCTGCCATGTGCTCGGGAGGGTGTGCACCGGAGCGCTGTATGGCTCTTTTGATCCTTTTTTTGTTGTTCAAGGGCCCTGGGTGCGGGTCAGTTCAACAGCTCAGCCTAATGGCTGGGTCCAGCAGCTGGGTCTGATGGCTGGGTCGAACGGCTCGGTCAAGCGGCTCTCTGCCATGTGCTCGGGAGGGTGTGCACCGGAGCGCTGTATGGCTCTTTTGATCCTTTTTTTGTTGTTCATGCTAGCTTGGAAAAAGGTTTGTTTTTTCTTCCTTCCCCTTGGTCTCCTTACTTCTCCAGGCATTTATTGTATTTTCAGTTTTTCTANTTGACTAATAGCCCGATCTTGGATCATCGGAGGACCCTGGGGATCATCCAAGCTCATTACCAAAGCAACCAATAGAACATCGGGAAAATCCTCTTCCATTGTGAAAGTCCCCATCCCTGAGGGAGGTGCCAGCCAAGAAACACTGCATAAAACAAGAGTTTTGGCTGGCAGAAAGCACCCTCGACTCGACGGGACTCCACTCTTGGGACTCCACTCTCGACAGGACTCTCAACTCCACTTGACTCGACTGGACTCTACTCCTCGGAATTGGATTCAGCTAGCTACTCCACTCCACTCCTTGGAATTGGACTCAGCTACTCCACTCCACTACCGGGACTGAACTACCAGGCCTTTCTGCAGGACCAGTGCCTAATTGGACTACACAGCTACCACCCTGGTCAACAGGGTGTCAGGTTGTACCGTGACTCTGTCGGTTTGTTTAAGCCGCTGTTTCTGTATTACTGCATTTATTTTAACCCTTTTTTATTAAAATTGTAATTTTGACCTAAAGTCTCTCGAGATATTTTGTGCGGGGTTAATTTCCCCTGCTGGTTTACAGTCAAAGCAGTACACTGTGTTAATAAACAGTTAGTTTTTCACTTTCACCTGCTGTTATCAATTTGTCTCATTGGCGGAGGAAAGAGGGAGGCCCTTTCCCTTTGGAGGAGGTGCTCATTCCAGAGCATTTCCTCCTAAAATTTTGTCTCCAAAACCGAGACAAAATGATCACGCAATTCAGGGTTTTTTTTCATCTCTGTGAAAAAGAAAATGAAAAAACCAAACAAAAACTCAAATAAACAAACACATCTTCTAGTATTATGTACGATGAAACATACAATATCCACTTTATTCTTAATTTCATAAATCTGAGGACTGATGGTTTCCAGTTTGCTTTTCTTTTTCAGCTGAATCTGGTTTTTACCCGTATTTTCTTGACTATGTTTTTATTTGGTCTATTTTGTCATTTTAGAGGTAGAACCAAAAAAGCAAGACACAGGATTAATGACATAACCAATGCCAGAGTTGATGCATTTATTTAGCTCTTACTTCTATAACACAATTTAAAACTAAAAAAAAAATCAAACTAATGTTGACTCAGAGATAATTGTTATACAGGTAGACTTATTCTTAATTTTCCCGTATGCACTGAGATACTTAACAGAGCAGAGGAAGGATCCTATGATTTGATACCTGTTTGTAAGAGTATCTTTTTGCCTAGTTTTATGCAAAACACATTAAAATAAGAATGCAGAGAGCTGTCTTGCATCTAAAGAAGGAAGGTTTCAAGATACATATTCTTTTAAGCTGCCAAGTTTAGGTGTCTCGACGATATACTGGCCATTGTTAATAACTGCCTGATGTAATTAATCCTCTCCACACTCTGTATGTAAGGGTCAAACAATCCAGGAGACACAACTCCAATTTTGTCAGCTAAAGATAATAGGAATTCTAAGACCTACATCTGCCTGTGGTTTTTTTTCCCTGAAGCCAGACAGGAAGTAACAGAACAACAGCACAGATATAAAGTACCTTGGAGAACTAAACATGAGGTTATGTAGGAATATGCAAAAAGCAGTGGCAAATGCATCTCTGGTCAGGTAGCACAGAACTGTACTGCCTGGCACTTTTGACCATTTGCCGATTTAGCAATTCATGAAGTTAAACCCTACAGTGGAATTCATTAATTTCTATAATGTAAATTATTTCCTCAGAAGTGTATTTCCCATAAGTGAGATGGTTTTGCTGTGGCCATGAATAAATCAAAAATGAAATAATCTTTATAGGCAGTGCTAAAAAAAACCTGACTCGGGGGAAATCTGAACGTAAATCACACAGAAAAGTTTACAGAAAAAACACCACACTAACTCATTAAAAATGCATTTATATTATGGGGAAAAGAAGGACTGTGCAAAAAAAAAAAAATTCTGCCTAAGCTTAGCATTGCAGATCTGACATTCATTGTATTGATCAAAACCTTGTTTTGTCAGGGAAATGTTTGATAATATAATTTTGACATAAAGTCAGTAACTAAGAGGACAAAGAGAACTCTTTAAGGTCCAGCATGCAGTTTTGAGGCTTTAATCGACAAAAGAATGATGACCAACATTTTCTTGAGTGAGAAATGATTTGAAGTATATTATTCCCTGTGGACCTATCAAGAGACGCCTTGAAGGGAACCACCAGAGGAAGAAAAAGAGTCAGCATTTTCTGAAACTTCTCTTTTCAAGGTGCTGCAAAAGTGGCATCACAAATCAAGATACCTCCGCTCCCTTTTCAAAATCTGTCTGTTCTTTCTGTACCTATAGTTGTCTTTACGTGTAGATTTGTGTAGAAGGAGATAAATAAAGACTACTCCTTTGCCTTAAGTGAGCGTTCAATGAGCTATTTCTGTGAAATCAAAAAAGAAAAAAAAAAAAGAAAAGCAGACCAAAAACTTTTATCTTCCTCAGAGATACTTAACTATGCCATTCCTCTTGGTTTCATGCCAAGAAGTTCTGAATCTCTGATGACTCTCAAGAACTGCTTCTTTGGGCTTCTGTGTTCACACAGGTGGCAGTTCAAAGGTTTTGGATATTGTGTTTGTGCTCAGAAGATCTGATTGGACAAGGAGGAGTAGATGCTGGTACACACCACTTCATTATTTGTAGCTCTCACACAAATTGTGGTCTTATTTCTTCTTTTAGTCAAAAAGGGCAGTAACTAGGATTAAGCATTTTGGAGCAGAGTTCATCTGATGGTGGCCATCAACATCTTCCTTCATTAGCTAAAGTCATACTATATGTTTTTTTCGTTATGGGTACTCAGACAACTTTTTTCAGAGTAAGAAATGTATTCTTACAGTTTGCACAATGGTAGAACCTCACTATCTGATGCTATAATTTTTATCTGCACCTGTAGAAATAAAATAGAAATAAATATAATGGCATGTGGAGCAACACTGACAATACTCTGTTATTAAGACGGTCCAACATTTCTTTTTAGAAGAACCTGTTTCTAATAGGTTACAACTACCTTACATTTGTCAAAGTCAAATATGTTGTATCTATTCTGGCTTGATTTCTTCTGCATGCAGGTGTATTTTGTGGAGGTGCAGAATCCTTTGGGACTTGCTCAAGCATCTGACACTACAGACCAATGACTGAATTCTATATCACTTGTGTCCCCACACAATGGCTGAGCTCAGGAACACTTCTCTTCCCAGTAATGGCTTCTCATTAGTCCTCTCCCTTGCCTTTTCACAGCCTAGGTACGCAATGCTCTCTTAATGAACGGTAATATTTCAAGTGTGCCTTGTCCATTCCTGTGCACTACAAAGGAGGAATCTTTAGGAGAAAAATATCATTGTTGTACAAGAATGAATAGAGAAAAGAAGGCAAAATTAATTGGCCAAGCAACCTTATTCAATATCCTAACTTCAAGGAGCTTGATGTGTCAATCTTAGTACTACTTTTTGCAGACATTGTGTTCAACCTATTTTATATATGTCTGGTTCTGATTCAATAGTACCTGAAGCTACAAACTGAAGTGAGATGGAGGTCAATCAACTGTACATATTTCATCTCAATTAAGCCACACTATTTTCTAAAAATAGAGGCTGAATACAAGATGTGATTATGTTTTCACATCATATTTGTCTTTGTAACACCTAAAGCAAAATAATATAATTTGAGAAAGGTTTTCACATTACATGTGGCTGTGAAAAAGTTCAGTTTATTTATGTTTGGTGTTAATTATGGAATGGTATATAGTCACATTACCCTTAATTAGTGGTATTTTTGCATCAAGCTTTTCAGTTATTACTTCATTTTTGCAGTAATAATGCCTTTAAGTGTGGTTTCTGATAGGCATACATAAAAAAACTATAGAGGATATGGGAGAAAAATCAAAGAAATAAATATTTACAGAGCATAAATGTCTGTAAATTATGTATCTTCTAAAGAACATAACTTTCCTGTCAAGCATCCTATTGATTTTCTTAGGCTCTTTAACCCTTCTTCCTCTTTGGTTAAAATATTCTCATGAGAAATAGAATATTGCTAAGTTTCAAAGATAACTGATCTCTCAGACTACAGCCTTCTTTGGTTCTCCATGGATGTCAGGGAGAACTGGGAAACATGCAAAAAAAGGTGGAACTGGCAATACATGTCCTATTATTCTAAGTACTTCAAGAGTATCCACTCTTACCTATCATTGAATCCAAGTACCAAACTTTTTGTATAACCAAGAATCCTAAGACACATGCTACATGCTTTGGAGAAGGTGAGAAAGAAAGTTCTGGACAACAAATGCAAAAACCTCCCAAAGAGCCTCACCATTACATCGCAGAAAAAATTTCAAATGGGAATACTCCTGGGGCAGAGAGCTCTGATAATATCAACTTTCTTGACTGGTCCACTAGTAATAATGTAATAAATATAACATAACGTAATATAATATATAATTAATATAATAACAGATTCCAGGAGTCATGTCCTCACATCTAGCCACTAGCAGAGACTCGGATGAGTAAGACTAGAGTCAGTGTGCACTGTGCTTTGTAAAATTCCCCTCACCTGCCTATGAAGTCCTTCAACCAAATTTAGTTCCCACGTATTTAGTAACACTCAAAGGATTTCTCCTTCATGAGCTTGTGCAATTTTCCCTAGCACCAATACAAATTTTTAACACTCATGTTCCTGTCAAGCATTGAGGAAAGGCTCTAGGAAAGGAAGCATGGGCAGATTTGTGGCCTAGAAGAAGTCCGTATCCATAGAGAAAGATGAAAACACTTATACTGCTTGCACCACCTCTTTCTATTTGTGTTGAACCGGGTTCACTAAGTTCACTGAGCTGCCCCTTTTGTTAGAAAAAAGAATGATCAATCAATTCATACCTACTCTATTTTTTGTTGGGGGGTTTTCGTCGTTCTTGATCTGTAGTTCTCTACCACGGACTCCTCTTCAATTATTTCGGTTCACAACTGAGTCTTGGATAATTTAACTGTTCTTTATACAAAGGTCATCCTGTATCTCTCATCATCCTCACTCAAAACCTTATATGCTTTTTTATATCCAGATAGATTTCATAGAGCTGGCAACATAATGTAACCTGTCACGGGAAACATATTTGAGTGGTTGATATGTGTACCTCAAGAGCCACATCCTGGTAACCTTTCCAGTGTGTTCTCCTTAGTCATGAAGGTAAAAATGGTGTTAACGTCAGCCAATTTTAGTATATCAGCAATAAATCAACCTTCAATGTGTTCTAACTTTGGATAAAGCAACCCCAGAAAAATACTGTGACAAACTTTGTAGAAAGGATTTCCTCTCTGCATTACCATCCCCTTCCCCTTTTGAGCCCTTTTTGAGCCCTTTTGATAGAGCATAGCTCTGCTTCCTGCATATCATGGTAGCCCAACAAACATTTGGAAAAGTCACCTAAAACAATTGGAACAGAGCCTTGAACTGCACAGATCTGGAAGCTGGGTTTGCTCATTTTCAATTACTGTAAAATTTCCTTGTCTCTAGTGTCAAGTAGGACATGTCTGGCTAAATTCACAGTCCCTAAGTGAGAGGTCTGAGCTCTCTACAGTAAATTGACACAAATGCATGTTTGCAAAGGGGGAGTCACTGTACCTTGTCCAAGAGTGATTATAGTCTACAAGGGCTGCACAATGCAGTTTTGTGAGGCACCAAAATCCATGTATGGGTATTTTGCGCTTCCATTCATGCCTTCTTTTCTGCCAGTGAGACTCCAGAAGTGAATCAATAAATCCCTATGATCAGTGGTGTCTAAGCATATCTCTGGTAGTCATTTTAGGTTCAACTTCCTTAACCAGTGTTTTGAGCTGTCAGGGAGCCAGACAGCCCCACCAGCATTGTGTTAAGCCTGAGCTAAAGCCCTATTTGGTATTGCTACCCTATTTACTACAGTTTTGTAACTTCCACTTCGGAGAAGGTTTGTTTTGAGACAGAGTAAAATCACACCTGCTTGCCAAAGACAACATCAGCCATCCCTAAAGCTCTTTCTCAACCAAATAATATCAACAGGAAACTCACCCCAGACCAATTCACCAGCATTTAATCTACATATCTGTAGAAAAGCTGAGGGCTGATTATATTCTTTGTATCCTAAAGTGAAGAAAAAGTAGACAACGAGCTGTAGTATTTTGTGCAAATTCGTATTTGGAGTTTTACTTCTCATTCTGTACAGAAACTAGAATTAGGACTCTTCTTGTCCCCAGCTGCTATCTGGTGTTCATGCATTCTATCAGTATGAAGGTTGATATGAACTGCTTTTTAATTCTTCTTGTAACAGGAGCAGATCTAACTTCATTGATGACATAAAGATCCACGGGAAAGGTAGAAATCAATTCTTCGAATTAAGATGTATGTGTGAAGTTATGAGCCCAACAGAGAGGTAAACTGAGCACCAGCACAATTACTTACCCATGACTTCCCCATAGCATATAAACTGCTCGTGGTCAAATTCATAGAATCATGGAATGACTTGGGTTGGAAGGGACCTTAAAGGTCATCTAATTCTTATCCCACTCCCTTTCACTAGACCATTACAGTTCCCTAAGACGCTTTGGTACATCCTCAACCATTGACTCCACATATGCTCAGGACCTCCAAAAAATGTCACCTGTTTATCTGTAGTGGGGCATTGACATTTGTGTTTCCATTTCTCATAGAATTTTGGTCTAGTCAACGTGTCATTCTCCAAGTCTGGATCCATAGAAAAGACCTTTTTTTCTCTAACTAAAACGAAATGCAGAATATGGGAGAGGATGAAGTCCCCTTCCTTGTGAGAGCAGCCTGTCCCTACATCAAGGTTACAGATATTCCTTACCCAATGAATCTGCATATGCCCACTATTTCCTTTGGTAATACATGGTTAAGAAGATCATGACTCCTGGATAGAAATTTAATGGAGCTGTGAA
The DNA here is from genome assembly GCA_013397565.1 of Ptilonorhynchus violaceus. NCBI lineage: Eukaryota > Metazoa > Chordata > Aves > Passeriformes > Ptilonorhynchidae > Ptilonorhynchus > Ptilonorhynchus violaceus. The sequence continues at coordinate 418,829 of VZRJ01012100.1, read as the reverse complement.
TATGTACCAAAGAGAGAATATAATCCTCTTTCCACTTAGGCTCACAGCAAAAATGTGTTCCTTTTCAGGGTTCAGTAGCTAATTAATAGTGGAATATCTTTAAATACAGTAAGTTGTTGTACATGCTTTGGAATTCAATGAAACCTAATAAGCAAAATCAGGCTCTTTTATGTAAACTAATCACTTATGGTTAAGCTCTCTTTGTAACATCTTCACTGCATTGTTCCATAGACAATAAATTGCTCCTTTCAGTGTAGGCAAGATTTCTCAACTCTCACGCACCATAAATCTTATTTTCTTCTCATTCTGCCAGTTTTATTTTAAACAATTGTACTGAAGTTTGCACCACAATTCACATGCCATATATTACCTCCTATCAACAGCTGCTTCCTACTTTCTAGTTTCGGTTTCATATTTATGTATCTTGTCAGCTGGGAAAATAAATGCTTTGAAATCTCTTCCACACTAAGAGCAGAAGAATATTATATTTGATAGCGGTGTTAGTAGCACCTTGGGATTTTTGACATGATTTTTATTGACCAACACCAGCATAGCTGTTAATGATTTTGATAACTAATAATAGATCATATTTCTGAAGCCTACGGAAACATCTTTACACATTACTACACAGTGTTTACTTTGAAGTACTGCAATCACTGCTATGGGCAGCCCGTTACATACTGAATTGTTTTTATTGGTTTATGATGGAATGTTCTTGTTTCTTATTTGCATTTCCCAGTTGATTTCAGTTCGGTATAGTTTGATATTGACCTGAACAACATCCAGAAAATTAATTAGATTTACAGAAAAGAACCTCCATTTAAAGACTTAGCAGACTTTAGGGATCACTAGGAAAAAAAAGTAACTCCACCACATAGTTGTTCAGAATTATATTTCAAAAGACTGCAATTCCCTGTGACATGCATGGAAAAATGACTAGGCTCTCAAAACTAGGAAGCAGCCATGCTTATAGAACAGTTATGGAAGAGAAGTCAAGAACTTGCTTTTCTTGAACTAAAGTTCCTCTAAAAATAAAAAATGTTCTCCATGATGCAAAAAGGCAGTACCTTGGTGGTTAATGCCTTAGGGAGATTTTGCTATTTTTGTGTGTGTTGTACATGTGCTATCAAGCATAAGCAAGATCATGAGGTGGATAGGTAGATAGATAGTTTTGTTATCATTACATTAGTTTGGGGAAAAATACTCATTTATTCTGGTTGCGTTTTAACCTGTGGTCCAAAAATTAGGCATCTGAATTGCTTATTTAAATTTCCTGTTGTCACTGGATAGATATTATCACTTCAGGAAGGCAGCTCAATGAATTACAGAATTGGGGGACATTAAATAGAATTTGCTGTATTTCAACTCATCCACATTGTCTCTTGTACTTCCACTGAATGCCACCAAGAGGAGTATGGCTCCATCCTCTTTACTCTCTACTGTCTGGTATTTATACACAGTGATAAACTCCTCCATGAGCCTTCTTTTCTTCAGGCTGGACAGTCTCAGCTCTCACCTTCTTCTTATACAAAAAATGCTCCAATCCTTTAATTGTCTTCATGTCCCTTCTCTGGACTCATCCAACCTCTCTTGCATTGGGTGCTTTGAAAAAGAAAGAATTGGGTCTCTCTGCCTGCTGTCAACATACTTCATAACAAAGGCCAGGACACTCTCAGTTTTCTTTGATGCAAGTACGGTTTTCTGTCCCATGGTAAGCTTGGTGTCTACCAGGACCAAGAGATCCTTCTCCACAAAGCTGCTTTCCAGTTGTTCAGTCGCCAGCCTGTCCTCGTGCATGGGGTTGACTCGCCCCATGGGCAGAAATTGACGTTTCCCTTTGTTGAGCACCCTGATGGTCCCATCACAGACCATTTCTGCAGTCTGCTGAGGTTCTTCTGAATGGCAGCACAACCAGCTGGTCTACCAACCACTCCTCTCAGTTTCAGATCACATGCAAGCTTTCTAGTGTATGGTCCATCCTACCATCCATGTCACTAAAGAATGTGCTAGACAATTGCAATGTTGACTGCTAGCGTACACCACTAGTGACTGCTGTTCACAATCCTTCAGGCTTGGCAGTTCAGCCAGCTTTTGAGCTGCTTCAGAGTCCAGTTCTCTAGTCCACACTTCTTTAGTTTGTTGATGAGAATGTTGTGGGACACAGAGGGAAAAACCTTGCTAGCAAGTCAAGATAAGCAACATCCTCTGAGCTTGTCATCTCATCATAGAAGGCTATCAGCTTGATCAAGGATTTCCCCTTCATAAACTCATGCTGATTACTCCCAACCACCTTCTTGCCTTTAACATGTTTGGAACCATTTTCTAGTTCATGCTGCTCTTACTTTCATGGTGCATTTTTCTTACATGGTCCCTCTTCAGAAAAGCACTTGTGCCAGAATCAGTAGTTGGTTGCTAAAACCTGGTCTAGATGTACAGGAAGATTCAGCTTTTCTACAGTTTTTCATCATAACACACTTTGATTTGGTTTGGGTTTTTCTGGTGAGCTGGGGGTTGAACGATCAACAGAAAAGGAAAAATCTACAGATCTAGTCGGATAATAAGTCAGCAGCCAATTGACACCTACATTTTCAGTGTCCATCTTTTGCCTTACTGGACGGTTACTTTCTGCTTTTCATAGTTTTATGATCTAGTAGAATAAGAGTTGAAACTACATGCTTTAGTGATAGACAGTTCCGTGGGGACCTAAAAGTAAAAATCTCATCTTGTTAGCCTGCAGAGAACTTGCTTGAATAACATCTGGCCATTCATTTTCTAACAATTACTGTTTGACAGAAATCAGAACTGTAAACTGATTTTCACAGATGCCGTGAAAATACGATTGTGACTTCATTTGGGCATAAATGCTATCTGCTCGTCGCCATTACTCCATAAAGAATATGATTTCTTAACATTAACAAAGGTATCTTGCATCTAACTGAGGGTAAATTTTGTCATCCCACACTTCCACTGAAGTTCAGAATGCTCTGTAACTCACTATTTCTGGTACCTTTAAGTATCATCTTATAACTGGTTTAGTAATCAATACATCTCTTAAATGTCTACTAGATAGGTGAATTTAATGGTCTGATAGGTCTTTAACACCTCTGTTGGACAGAGATGAAAAATTGGTCCAGACAACTGTAGATTAGAAGCACTTGAGAATGCACTGCTGTAGTTGAAATGGTGTCTCTTTGAAGTTTGAATATATCTTCTCCTGACTGTATATCAAACACTAATTTATTGTTTACAAGTTTGCTATTAAAACTCTGTATTTTCAGTCATGAAAATGAGGAGTGATAAAACACTGATGCTATTTTTCTGAAAGAACATTTATTAAAAATTGAACATGCAACATCACTGATGGAATTTCCTGTCCTTGCCAATCCTCCTAGAAATATTAGACAGTTTAAATCCAACAATAACCAAATTTCTGCCCGATACAATATGAACATTCAATGATTTTTTTTTCTTTCATTTGTGTAAGAAGAAAACTAATCCCTATTTAAGCATTTAAATTGATGATGAATGGACAACTTCCTGTGATAACACCTCGCCATTATTATTTACTATTAGTTACATAATATTATTTTTCCAGTGGGAATATTTGCAGCTCTAGTTTCTGGTCATAGGAATTGAGAGGCTACTCAAGTTATTTCTGGATGCGTAAACAGCAAGAGAATCATAGAATAGCCAGAGTTGGAAGAGATCCAAGATAATCACTGAGTCCAACTTGTGACTCTGCCATGTGCAACCTAAGGGTTTAACTGCTTACCTAAAAGCATTATCCAAATGCATCTTGAACACCGAAAGGCTTGGCGCCATGATCACTTCCCTGGGAGGCTTCTTATAGTACTTGAAGAAGTACTACTAGAAGTACTACCTCTCAGTGAAGAGCTTTTTCCTAATATCCAGTCTGAACACTCCCCGATGCAGCTTCATCCCAATTCCATGTGCCCTATTACTGTTCACCAGAGAGAAGAGATCAGCACCTGCCTCTCCACTCCTTGTCAGGAGAAAGTCGTAGAAAGCAATGAGGTCAGTTTTTCACCAACTGAAAATTTTATTGTAATTCTGACATATTGTACTTATATCACCAGAAAAGAAAAAAAATTGAGCCTTGAAGTGCTTCTCTGGTAATCTCCCAGTGCCAGTGGCGAAGGCTCTCCAGGTGCCAGAGAGATTTCCCTGCAGCCTGTGGAGAAGACCATGGGAAGCAGGTTGTTCCCCTGCAGCCCATGAGGGAACAAGCAGGAGCAGATATCCACACTGCAGCCCATGAAGGACCTCATGCTGGAGAAGGTGAACATACCCTGAAGGAAGCTGCAGCCTGTGGAGAGCCCACACTGGAGCAGGCTTCTAGAAGCATATGTGGCCCATGGAAAAAAGAAGCCTCCTGCAGAGCAAGAGTCAGATGTTAGTCAGAAAATTACTTCAGAGAACACTTAAAATATGACTTTTAACTAATTTGGAGAGACCAAATAAATGGAATTTCCTGTATTTCTGTTTGTACTTACTGCCTCTTTCATTCCACTGACTACAGGTGAGAAAAGGACCTACCTAGGTCCACCTTCTTCATTATCTTGTCAGGTGCTTATATACATTGATTAGATCTCCCCTGAGCCTTCTCCATACTAAATAATGCCAGCTCACTCAGACTCCTTTTGTATGGCAGCTGTTCCAGCCACTTAACCATTTTCTAGACAACAGCTCGGTACTGGACCAGACATGAGCCTATGTGCAGTTACGTCTCTGGTCCAAACTGTTTCTCTTAAGAGCAACAGAGGCAGCTCTGGAATCAGTGCTGAGTACGTGAGGAGATATTTGACTGTCTGCACAAGTGATTTTCCAGCTGCACTGGAAAAAAAAGAAGGGATTATTTTGGAAATGGCCCAGCATGTTCAATTTTAATACGGGGATATTTGGCATGGTGAGTTGAACCTGGCGAGCAGAAGTTTAACCCCACCCGGTCACATTCCCCAGGGGAATGGGGGAGTGAATGGGAAGGGGAAAGGCAAGAAAAAAATCATGGGTTGACATCAAGACAGTTTAATAAGAGGAAGAAGTAAGAAAGAAAAAAACAAAGCAAGTGATCCAAAGGCAATTGCTCACTATCTCCCACAAGTAGAACAATGTCCAGACAGTGTCCATGCAATGACTACCTACCTAAACATCACCACCCTCACCCTCTGTGTTTGTTGCTGAGGATGGCATTAAATGCCACAGATTATCTGTTTGGTAAGCTTAGTTCAACTGCATTGATGGCATCATCTCCGAGCTTCTTGAATATCTTCAATATTCTCACTGTGGGAGAGCAGAACAAGAAATAGAGAAGGCCTTGACGCTATGGAGCATTTAAGACCCTTTTCAGGGAGCCTCTGAACTTCGAACACAAAGCCCAAAAGTCCACACCTAGGTGCTCAAAAAGCACTAACGTCTTTGGGAACTCGCCTGGAGACCCTTTTCCCAGGGGGCTGAGTTTCAGTAAACAAATTCTCAAAGCTTTCTGAAAAAGAGTTCCTTTGAAGGTGTCTCAAACGTTATATCAGAATCTCTTTTTCATTCCAAAAATCCTCAAATAAAAAAAAGCTATCCAAAATTATTAACTGTTTTTAAAAATCTGATCCTCATTTCATCCTCTAGATTCTTAGCTTTCCTGACAAATTCAGGAAAGCCTTCAAAATCTGGCATATCAAAATAAAATAATTAAATTTACTGTTAATTAAATTCTTCCTTAGCAGAGAACCATCAGAGGCTAATATCCCACATACATCTTACTTTGGCTTCATGCTGCCATTCTGCACAAGATAAATTTCACCCATCAATGCAATTTTATCAATGACTCTTACTCTTCATAATCACATCAGGACTTTACAGAATTAAACATGAGCCAAAAAATAACATCATGAATGCTAGCTTGCTTGTAATACTAAACATGATACAATATTGTGATGTCTTAATGGAGGACTCTGAGGACCTTGGTCATTAAAAGGCAATAATGGAAGGGTCTCCCAAAGAGCATATTTTCATACTCAAATTATCATAAAACTACTGAAAGAATATTAAATTCAGATAAGAGGGCCGTAATCCAGGAATTCTCTTGCTAAATAGCCAAGCTTGAGCATTCCTTCAAGTCAAAGACCTTAGAAAGCTTTATCCCTCCCTGTAGATACCTCTAATTCTATAAACATTGGCATTACTGAAAGAAAAATGAAAAACAGAGATCCACATAAGCAGCCTTTCATAAAACATCTTTAGCAGATCCGGCAGTGGTGCATACTTTCATCCTCTTCCTAGGGAACTGTTTCACAGGTTATTCCTCAAGTATGCCCCTATCACACATATCTTCTTTACACTCACACATTCAGCCGGTGAGCTTCATTCTCTCATTTTGGTTTACAGCCCTGCTCTCATTCACATAGGAGTTATTTGGTTATTTTCCTGGAATTTACTACTACCCAGTCCAGTAAGATCTGCTACACTAAAAATTACTTCTTGCCAGCTTCTAGTAGTAAAGGGAAAAAAGCTGAGATTTCATTACAGTGTAACCCAGACAAGACTCAGTTCCTGTAGCAGGAAGCATTTTCACAGCTTACACATAAATGACATTTTTAAAATTACTTTCAGGTTCAGAGTCTCTTTAAAAAAAATTTTTTTCATTACATTGTCTTCAAAAATGCTCATACGGAAGTAGGAATTTTGCTTGTACCCTTTCTAATCAAATAATATGCACACTTCCTGACCTTTTCAGGTCATGGTTAATTTGTTATCACTATGAATGCAGACAGCATTGCCTTTCTTCTGCACACTCCTGAGATTTACCACATGAGGTATTTTTAAGTATAAATCCCTTAACATCTGCCTTAATTTAGTAGATAAGATCATTAACAGCCATTATATCTAATCAACATCTAATCCTTGTAGAATGAATTCATTAGCAGGATGAAATGGGAGCAGAAGCCCACTAATGATAAATGTTTATTTTCTTTGAATAAATTTCCGCTAGGGAAGAACTAGTAACACTTTAAAAGTCTCTTCCAGAATAATATTGCACTGCATATTGAAGGATCACCCTCAAGCCCTCAGGTCATTAAGAATGTGCTGTTTGTTTTTATATCTATAAACACAAAACAGATTATTTACAAAATAACAAAAAGGAACTTTGAGACAACTCACATGCAGGTATAACAACTTCTCCCGAGTACTGTGTGCAGCTTTGGGCATCACAATATAAGAAGGATATAGTTATTAGGGAGTGTCCAAAGGAGGGCTACAAAGGTGGTGAAGGGTCTATAGGGGAAGCTGTATGAAGAGTAGCTGGGGTCACTTGGTCTGTTCAGCCTGGAGGAGATGAGAGTGGGGAGGTATAGGTTGGATATCATGAAAAGTTTCTTCCCCCAGAGGGTGGTTGGGCACTGGAACAGGCCCAGGGAAGTGGTCACAGCACCAAGCCTGACAGAGTTCAAGAAGTGTTTGGACCACATTCTCAGGCACATGGTGTGATTCTTGGGATTGTCCTGCAGAAGGCCAGGAGTTGGACTCGATGACCCTTGTGGGTCACTTCCAACTCAAGATATTCTCTGATTCTGTGAAAGGGTTAAGAATAGTTAGGACAACCTTTTGCTTGCTGTGTCATCTGGAATATAATACTCCTCCCTGAATGAAGATTATGTTATTGTGTTCACAGAAGCTTTTCTACTGTATGTGGAGTTACAGGACCCCACACCACAGCACAACGTCTCTGAGGTCTGTATAAAAGGAAGGGGAGAACATGACTATACAGCTTTGAGATTTCCATGTCTTCTAAAGTTACCAGATATACTTTCTGAAATTTCTGGCCTTGGACTTCTACCTTTCCAATTTAAATTGTAGATGCTTTTGTCCACTATATTAGAATATAAATCATAGTAACTATATTTTAAGGGTTTATATGTCAGGAGGGAGTGATGTGGGATCACTCAATGAATAAGTGTACAGTAATAAGGGCACACTTCCGCCTGCCAAGCCCCCCATATTTTTATTTTTTTTGGGGGGGGGTTGCTGTTATTTTAGATTAGCTGAAGAAGAAGGCAAGGCTTAAAACTGGTAGTACTAATACAGTCTCTAAATAATTCAACACTTGCTGAGGGCTGGCTTTATTTTAAGCTATTTTTCTCCTCATCTTTTTTTTTCAAGAAAATGGTTGCAACAATCGTGAATTGAAAAGTAGCTCCAAATTATTTAAAAGGTTTTCACTGTAGCAAAAGAATTTTCCTACTCCTCAGATCCTAATCTAAGGATGTTTAAGCATTTATTTCTCTCATATTCTGATTTTGTTTGCTTCTACAGGTGTGGAAATTACTCCTGCACTTTAGGCACTTTTATAAGTATCCTTCTGCAAAGCCTCTATCTATTCCTTGGGTGAACAGAGAGAATCTGACTGTTAAACACATCTTGATTATATAAGGGAATCTATGTATTCATGACCTTTACATGTCTAACCTCAAAGATGCTCTTAGGCACCACTGCCTTTCTCTTTCTGGGGTTTGGTTAATGTTTGCCAAATATTATATATTCCAAAATAATGGTTTATTCAAGTTACATTGAATAAAACTATTACAGACCACTGAAGAAAGGGTCTGGAATCCAAATCTAACACTGACCAATTCTCCAAAAGATTCTGTGTCTCAGGGCTACATAACAAGGCAGCTCTGGCTGCCTCTTTCTAACCCTGTCAATCCATGATTTCTGTGCTGTTGTAACAGCATCAGATCCATATCACCTTAATTTAAGAGCTGGGTGTTGTGGAGGACCATATCAGAGGCTTTACAATAGTCCAGTTCTGAATTCAAGGGCAGTCCTACTATCTGGCATCTATATTTTCTCATGAAAGCAGCCTGCCCTGGTAGGTTATCTCAAAACAAGACTCCTAATCACCTTCCCGCTAGACCTGGTCATTGCAAGGTCTTATTGAGTTGCTGGATGCCCACAGAAAATTGAGGCACTCTGGATTGAGCACAACCAAATGATCTTCCTAGGAAGAAGAGCAACAAAGGCTCTTTTACGAGTAGACAAAGAAGATAAGTACTGCTGGCCTAAAAATGTCCTTGACAGTCTGGAGATCACTATAGACACCACCTGCAGCTCACACCTGGTCATATTTGTCACTTACATGGAAGTGGTTTTCTGAATTTTGACTTATTTCTTTTTACCTCAGGGATTTTCAGAGTTCATAAAAAGATATTGATCGTGGGATTTTGAAAAGACTTTATAATTATGTCACAAGATCTAAAATTGAGACATGTATTTGCCCTTTATATTTGTCCTTTCACATAATTTTAATCTTCCAACACCCCTCATTTTGCATACTTATCTCTGTCTTGTTATAGTCATTGAAATCTAAAAACTATACAGAAATTTCACTAATGTGGGATTTGACATACTCTGAGAAGCCCTGTCAGTTTGGGGGGATATTTTATTAATCTCTTTTTTTCAGCTGTGATAACACTCAACAAACAAGATGAGCAGCCCCAGAGATAATTTTTGCAGTGATATATTCAGTTATGGATAGGACTTAACACCAAGGTTGGGAAAATTCACACAATCTGTTTGGGAACATAATGTTGTAAAACTGAACTCACAAATAGACTTTGAGAAAAACGTGAACAGAGATGAATAGTGAGAAGTGCATGCTCATTTGGCACTAAACATCTATTTAATATTGACCCCTGTGCAGGAAAAGCCTTCTCAAGACATGAGATGAGTCTCCATCAGATTGTTCCATTTGGGATTTAGCATCTGTCCTCTCCCCAAGATAGCAGTATTTCTCGATCCACATGGATGCCTGAAAGCTGCCTTTAAAGCTGGTCAGTATTGGTCTGTCTATATCTTTGCTACTGTTTAGAAGGCAAAATCTGATGTACCACAAAGCCTCTCCTCAGGTCATGGAAGTGGGTAACAGGAAGAGGACATGGACAGAGAGCCAGTAAGGATCACACCCTTCAACCTATGCTGAAGGATCTCAAATCAAAAGGTTTGGATAGACTGCAACCAATGTTTTCTTAACATTATACCAATGTATGTGTGAGTGAGCATCAGATCATCAAAATGCTTACTTTCATATTTAGTTTGTTAGTGGCTCATTAACATAACTAATTATATGCTACTTTCCTGGCAAAATCCCTACCTAGGGAGAAAAGATGAGGACAGTCCTTTACCACAAGCTTTATCCAATATTTTTGAAAAAGGTAAAGAAGGCCAGATTTTCAATCAAGTTATGATTAAAATACATATGTTGAAATTCCTGCTGGATTAGAGCATGAAGGCTGCTAGTCATAAAATAAAAGCAGCTCCTAATGCCTCCTACTTGAGGTGGTTAACTGCTATTGCGACACCAGATATATGGCTGCCTAATGCAGGCACAAACCTTAACAAAGCCTAGATCAGGATTCATGAAAAAGATATTTTTATATCTAAATGCATTTCCATTAGTTCAGCCTAATCCCTTTACTTGCATGCATCTCATGGTACTTTGTTAAAGAACAAAATGCCTCTCAAGAAAGTACCTAAGCAAGGTGCTCACCTTCCACCACAGACTGCATAGGGATCAACATATACACATGCATTTGAAAGTTCTATGTACCAAATGAATAGGAGCCCAAAGTCAGCAAGGACTTTGAGCAATTCAGTGAGCACTTGGGTGATTTTGAATTGGTCCATCTGTTGTAACTCAGTATGTCATGTCTCCTGTGCAAGGTACAAAATAAGTGGAGTACACAAGGATGTTTCAGGCTGTTCTAATGGATTAATTCAACACATCAGGGCCAGGAGTCAGACTTCGATGATCATGGTGGGTCCTTTCCAATTCGGGATATTCTATGATTATATGATTCCATGACCAAGATTTCACAACATAAGCATATGAGAAGACACAGAAACAAATCCAACATGTATTGAAGCTGGTGTCTGAAATCCAGAGTGTACTCTGGAGTAAAAATCTAGTCTTCATCAGAGCAGGATTTCACTTTGAATGGAATCAAAGTATGGATGGCATACTTCCAAGTGATCATCTTCCTTTCTCCTGTGCACTGCATCCTGGCATAGCTGGATGCTGGTACATATACTGGTCAGACTGTAAAATATAGCAGACACATGTATACTTATGAAAGCGTACAGCTACACTTGAGCAAAGCCGCATTTTCTACTAACAGATTTGGGAAACAGTAGATTTCAGGGAAGTGCTTAAAATAGGCTGTGAAGTTAGGAAAAATAAGCAGCAAGTCAGCATAATTTTGAGTATATTGAGAGTTGCAATCCTGACTTTCAAGGAGCTTCCTACCACTCACTTATTTAATTTCATTCGTGTTACATGGACAACAGGTTAATCCGCTGTATTGCTTTTCCACCAACTTTGCTGTAACTGCCAAATCAATTTATGTCAGTGAGGTTTGTTTCACTTGTGTGCCTCCAGGTGCTTACTTATACCTGGGGCTTGTGCTTTTTGTTGTTATTGTTGGCTTTGCCCTGAGCAAGTTGTTTTGATTGCTGGTGCAATACACAGCTATACAGAGTGCTGAAACCCAGGATGCAGATAAAGGAACAGGTACACTGCATACTGAAACTAGAGCTTTAATCCATGGTTTACTGTTCATGCCTCTTGTTTTCAGGGGTGGGAGGGGAGAAGAAGGAGGTTAAATTCAAGTAAAAGCTCTATTTTCTGCATACAAACCCCACAGGACCAAGTTCTCCTGGAGTAAGTCAGATCAAGTAAACAGGGTTCACCAAAGGAGAGTTAGGTTATGCCTTTAGGCACAGCTCTGAGCGAAGAGTACAAAGAAGGGATCCAAAGGCTAACAACTGCTCTGAGAAGGTTAATTATTTCTTTCACTTCCTCGATTATCTCCTTTTTAATTTTTAGTTTGAAATTACAGTGGATAGAATACAGCAGGTATATATATCTCCACTGCAGAATGTTGTTGAGCTGAAGTTGGAGGTAATCAAGTGTTGATTTTTAATTCTGGTGTGGAAGGTTGACTTTCACTAGCTCCTCTCCTCAACAGGACAATAGGAGATAATAGGATGGAAAAGCTTGTGGGTCAGGATAAAGACAGTGAGTTTACTCAACAGTTATTATCACAGACAAAACAGGATCAAATTGAGGAAGATTAAATGAATTTATTGACAGTTAAAAGGAGAGTAGGATGGTGAAAAAAAAAAAAAAGTCAAAATTAAATACACCTTCCCACTATATGCCCTGGTTCCCAGGCTCATCCCCCCTCAGGAATCTTCTACCCCTCCCTTCCCAAGTGGCAAAGGAAGCATGGGGAGGGGGGTTGCAGTAATTTCATGATGCTGTGCTTCTTCTGGTCCTTCTTTCCTACAACCTTTGGAGGTCAGTTCACAGGACAGCCACAAACTTGATAAGAGGAGCACCTCCCTTACGAAGACAGGCTGAGAAAGCTGGGGTTGTTGAGCTTGGAGAAGAGAAGGTCGCATGGAGATCTCATAGCAACCCTCCAGTATCTGAAGGGGGCCTACAGGGAAGCTGGAGAGGGACTCTTTGTCAGGAACAGTAGTGACAGAATGAGGAGTAATGGGTTCAAACTGAAAGAGAGGAAGTTGCAGACTGTGATGAGGTCTCCACTCAGTCTCCTCTTCCATAGTCTGAACAGACCAAGTGACCTCAGCAGCTCCTTATGTGGCTTCCCCTCAAGGCCCTTCGCCATCTTTGTTGCCCTCTTTTGGATGTTCTCTAATAGTTTAATATCTTTCTTGTATATTTAATAGTATGAATAAACCACGCCAAGACAGTTGGACTCAGTTCCCCATCCTGGGCAAATATAATTTTTCCATATAAAACACAGCTACTAAAAATGCATGAAAGAGGATGATGAATGAGCTAACAGACCATTCAGATGCATTTCATCAAATAAAATGACCATACTCCATCCACCATGTTCTTTTCCTTCTACAAAGAACAAGAAACACGGAAACATGTGCTTCCTACATTCAGAGCTGAGGTGGGACACGTGTGTCCTGTGTTATCACACCTAGCACCACCAGCCTCAATGTAGCTGCAAAACTCAGCCAAGACCATTGTACAACTCAGAATCTGGGAGCTGTCTTCCCTGCACACAGCTGGCAGGGAAATCACACACTCAGGACTGTCAAGAAGCGGCAGGTCTGCCTAAGAAGTATCTCTGAGGCTGAACAGCTGCAAGTTGGCCACCTGGGACTAGAATAATCAGCATATTTTTCTACAGGGCCTGGTGTGCTTAGCATACTTGAAATGTGCACATCAGCTCAATCCATGAAGTTATCATTTGCAGCCTTGATGTTACAATACTTAACACTTTTTGGATAACAGAAAATTCATTCTGCAGTAGTTTGCACTCACCAGGATTTATGATAAGCCATGCTTAATTACTGCAGAACAGGCAGACCTCCAGCTCACATCCCACAGTCCTGCTTCCTACCTGAACAGATCCATGTTGCAATTGCTGGCTCTTTATGCTCAAACGTACAAAAAGGACCAGGTACTGTACTCTGATGCATGGGCCAACAGTTTCACCACACCTGGCGCAAAAAAACCCGCAAATAAATCTCCTTAAATTTCCAGCACAGAAATCCAAAATCTGAAATGACTATGGAAGGGGATCTCAGCCCATGCTGACCCCAAAACTGTGCCTGAGCACTGCTTGAGAGACCAGATCCTCAGCAAAGCCATACCAGGCTAACAGGATGTATGGATGTCATGCAAACCTTGCACACTGGTGATGTTATTGCATTAGTATAGGTCTAACCTTTTAATGCTTCATTGGTCATTAGACATTTGGTGGCACATTATCCACTGGCTATCCATCCCTTCAGATGAAAATACACACACACACACACATATATATATGCACACATGTATTTTGATGTGTGTAGTTTAACATCCCTCTCATGTATGTTTAACCTCCCTTCCTCAGGTAATTGAATACTTAAAAAGAGCCAGAACACGTCCCTCATAGCAAGGTTCCTATAAGTGATAAGGGCACACCACTTCTCAATGACACCACTTCCTTCATGCCAGAGGCTGATTCCCATTGTACTTACACTGCATACCACCAGTGATTGTCAACGCCATTTTCAAGTTCCATGAATAATCAAGGAATTTTCAGAATTTATATGTTTCGTCTTGTATTACCTCTAGATTTTGGAAACATCCTAAATACACTACTTAGTGGAGATTGATGCATCCGTGGCTTTCTGTAAGCACTGCAAACAAGCAAACATGGAGATACTGACAATGGTGTGGTTTGAGAATAAACCAGTACACCCACTTATATTGTGGGCAAGATAGAGTTTAGTCACACATAACTTTCATCAGACCAGAAATAAATCATACCCCAAAATCTTTACCTACATTTTCTTAAAATTACTGTACAGCAATTAACAAAAAAAAAACCATCAATTTTTATAATACAGAAGGATGTGCATTTTTCAGTTTGCCGCAATAACATCAGGGCCAAAATTATGGAGACGACTTGCATCACATCCCTTTAGGAGGATGACACAGCATGTTCCCAAAGGGCTGTGTTGACCTCCCCCTATATGTGTGGACACTGACACCCCTCTATATAAGTAGTCCTGCTAAGTATGAGACCTCATCCACAGCATGGCTGAGTAGTTTCTGTCCCATTTCAAGACCTTACACATCAGATGCAAATGAACAGTAGACTGCAGCTCTGTGTAACTTATGAGCCACTGAGATACACCATGACCTCTGAATCACAGCTGTGGAGAAAGAATGCAGTGAGTGTCAATGGTACAAAAAATATGAGCTGATCAGTTTAGATAAGTGGAGTAATCTGGTAAAGAACGCAGGAAGGTTGGAAGATCCGCATACATACCCCAAAACTACATTAATACAGGCTGTGCTCACAGTGTACACAGAACCATCATCAATTCCCCATAAGTAAAAAAAAATTAATATCACAAATTAATATCACACTGGTAGGAAACTACCTATTGATAACCATGGTGTCTAAGGAAGTCTTTCTGAGATATATCCCTTATTTATATAGATGTATGATGTTCCCTTCTGGTCAGAATATTATGCTTAGTCTTAATATAAACTTAATTTAAACTTTAATCTAAATTAAAGTTATTTTTAGCTGCTATTTTTTTTTTATAATCTCGATTTTGGAGAGCCCTGGGTCCCTTACATTTCTCATTTTGTGATACATCTGAGCACCTTCTAAAAACCAATTTTCTCAGTATATTTAAAAATACTAAATGTTAATCAGATCTTCGATATCAAGAAATGTACTAGAGTGTTTCAATTCTGGAAGAACCTTCTAATTCTTACTGGGACAGAAGATTTTACTTCCAAGCAGATTTAAGTAACACACTGTTGTCCTGTGTTCTGTTCTTCCGCCTCTGATTTAAACCTTCAGTGGAAAGCAAATACAACTTACAGAACCCTAATTAAAGAAATTTGTCTCCTAATATGGCCATTTGCAATTCTAATTAAAAAAAAAAAGGTTTTATTAAGTAAGGGCAAGTGATTTAAGGCAGCAGCCTCTTTTTATCACAGTACAAAACTGCAATTGCTTACATAACTCTTGAAGGCTCTACAAAATTGTACTTCTGGTAAAGGTGCAAGAATTGAAGGCTGACATTTTTCAACCTAAATCGTTAGATGCTTTCTTTACTAGCATTTTACTTGACTACTTTTAATTCCATGAAGTTGATATATGTAGTGAAATCTCAGTCAATTTCACCCTGAGTGGACAGAGGTGCTGTCAAGTCTTATCATCTTTAGAATGAAGGCAGAAGACCCTGGCACAATTCACTTCTAATTAAATTTTACTCTCCATTGAACATCCTGCTGAAGTTCACAGCTGCTGGCCACAGAGGAGAGCCTAAGGCTGTGGTGCTATGCCTGATACATCTAGTGGCGCTTCCACATTTCTGTAAATATCCTTGTATCTTATCACCTCATCAAAGCTCTGACCGCCTTTCTTAACACCCTAAGGAAAAAACAGGTATGTTTTTATGTATGTGTGTTACTTCTGGATCTAGATAAATGGTGAATCTTTCTAAATCCAGCACTTAGTTGCTTTAAATTACAGATGATGACAGAAACCCAGGGAAAAAACATGTAATATTGAAGATTTACACAGCTCCCCCAGCTGCTCTAAACAGATGTTTAAAAACAGTATTTGTTATACTTTTGAAAACTAAAGAAATATACATGCTGTTGAAAGAGGGTAACAGTAATCATACTGCTTTTTAGATAAAAACTTACAAGTAGCAATTTATGCAGATTATTTTCATCACTTTTTCATATATGGAAGAAGGGGACAATTAAACATTTACAAATCTTAATCAACAGCCCCTAACCTTCTCTGCTCTGATGCCTGTGGTACTAAATAAGGAGGTGTTTGTGAGTCTTACATTGCTCTTAGTGTTCTCACCACTATACTGTCTTGTGTGCACGTTTTAACTCCATATTTAGGCTGTACTTTCTTCATGGCAGGAAAAGTTGAAGTCACAAATTTTGTGCAAAGTAACACCAGATTCTCAGGGTAACTACATGTGACGAGTCACCATGAAGAACTGTTCCCCATGAGAAGTAAGTTGATGTGACCCTTGTCCATGAACATGGAGGAGCATATGTAGGAATAGCTCACAGTTTGTAGGTCACAATGAGATTGAAAGAACCTCTGGAGATCATCAGGGTCAGCTAGAGTCAGTTGATGAGAACTGGGTCTACTAAGGTTTTTAATATCTTCACAGATGGAGGCTCCACCATCTCCCTGGGCAGCCTGTTCCAGTGTTTGATCACACACACTCTAAAAACATTCTTCCCTAAGCTTAAATGGTATTTTCTGTACTTCAGCTTGTGTGCATTATCTCTTTTTCTGTCACCACACAGACTTCTGTGCTTGCATCAGACTTTCCCACGGGAGAAGTGGGAAATCAAATCCAGTACAATTGCTTACCACTCACTGACTGATGTCAGACACCCATCATCCAGACACTGTGGATTCGTGAAAGCAAATCATACTATAAAAGACCAAGGAAAAGAAGGTATTGAATGTCCTTTGTCACAAGGTCCTCTGACTCATTCAATAGCTGGGACACATTTTCCCTGGTCTTCCTTGTGCTGCTGCCATGCTTGCAGAAATCCTTCTCGTTGCCCTTTACGTCCCTTGCCAGATTCAACTCCAAGCTGATTTTTCTAAGTCCATCCCTACACATTTTGAAAAATTCTCTCTGTTTATCCTGGGCCACTTGTCTCTGCCTGCACCTCTAGTACACCTTCTTTTTATACTCCAGTTTTGCCAGGAATTCCTTGTTCATCACAAGAAGTCCTGTCACGTTTGTGTGACCTCCTGCTTGAAGGGATCAGCCAGTCTTGAACTCGGAGGAGGAGATCCTTTGAAATCAACTGACTCTCTGATTTTCCTCTCCTTCTAGGGCAATATCCCATGGTATTCTTCCAAGCAATTCTCTGAACAGTCCAAAGTAATTTTTTCTGAAGTCCAGGGCTGTGATCCTGTTGCTTCCCAGGCTCTCTCCTCTCAGCATCCCAAACTCCACCACTCCATAGTCACAGCAGTCAAGTCTGCCTCCAGCCTTCACATCCAAACCAGTCCTTCCTTGTCTGTAAACACAGAAATCATTTGAGATAAAAGCACAACAAATAAGCAAACCTAATCTCTTAAAGATGGAGAAGGTATCTACAAGCTGAGTCTGAAAAGATTCCTATTCTGTGTGAATCTGACAGAGAGAATATATAATACACTACACACGGACCTGGCTTGGATTCTGGTATAAGGATAAATTGCCATTTCCAACACAAAAATTATAACAGGATAGTGTTTACTGAAATATGAACCATAGTGCTTTTGACATGCCTTCTGGGCTCAACGGCCCTATTACACTGCTGAGTCACTAAGAAATTGCTAAAAAATTATCTAGTAGAAAAGTACTCTTCCAAACTTTTTTTTTCCCTCCTCATTTCAATTTGAGTAACTTGTCAAAGGTTTTATTCAAGGAGATAGAGAAAAACTCAAAATCTGATTGCAGGATCTATTTCCATGTCCAGTCAATGGAATAATAAATAATGCAGAAGCAGATTTTAGACCAACATTAAGTTTAGTGTTTTGAGAAACCTTTTCTACAATCTGAACTTGAGATAACATTTTTGTTTATAGAAAGCTGTTTTGCTATAACATTACTTTCAAACAACTGGAATAAATGTTCCCTCTTTCTTAGCTGAGATTCTTAAGTAATTAGTCTTGGAAGAAAGCTTAACTAGTTCTGATATTATAAAAAATTATTTATTGTAAGTGAAAGAAAATATTTCCCACAGATAAAACTAAAAGTGCCTTTAAGAGAGAGATTTTATCAGTTGATAAAAGTTGAAAACATGATCATTTCAGTGCAAGAGTAAAGACACACTGGACAATTTCTCCCTTATTGATGGTGGTTATATATTGTTACAAATGAAGATTCTCAGCAGATAAGTAGACAGACTTGCATATTTTCCTGTGACAAAGACAAAAGTGCAAACTGGCAAACTGCTGGCAAAGATGGGTTATGACTGTCTGGACTTTTAATCCATCAAAATATAAAGAGTATGTTGGTCAAAGCAGACACTGGAAAGGTTGCACGTTTGTAAATCTTACCTACTAGTTTGTTTTTCTCATGCCTACTGTGTGCCATTCTTCATGTGCTTTAAAACAACAAAGTAGGCACAGACCTTTTCTTAAGACCCTGCACAAATTGATTGGGATCTTGAGTCTGAGGCTGTCATGGAAAGTATTGTAGAATTTAACCATTTTTTGTAACAAGAGGGGAAACAACAGAACGCTGTCTCAGCTGCTCTTTAGTACATTCTCTCTCAAAGAAATTCGTGGAAAGGAGAACCTTATACAAGAAAACAAATGCCTTAAATAACTATAAAACTCTAGATAACTTTGATGTTTGAGAAGTAAAAGCTGAGATAAAATTCACTTCTAGGTTTCCACAGTTGTCTCAATTAAATCTTTGAGCCACACCTTCAGAGTCGTGTAGAACATTAATGGGCATAATATTACGCACTTGTAGGTCTTCAGAAGATATTTTAAAGCAATTCCAGGTGCTTGGATAAGAGAAACTGTCTACAAATAGATATTATAATTATTATTATCCAAATCACATTAGTTTGTACCAAAACAAATGTAAACCTTACCTTTTTAGATCATAACAGAAGGATAAAAAAAGGACAAGAGAGATAATAAAAGTCAGATGACCAGAATATTGGTAAATTCACATTCCTTAGCCAGTTAAGAGTACTAATCACAATTTTTCACCTGTTTTCCCTGTGCTTGGTGACATTTCCATTAAGTATGAGAAGGGGTGAGTACTGGGGAATGATCTTTTGGATAAAGTGGTTTTTCTAGACAAGTTCATTTTAAGAATACTTTAAAATGTTTACCACTAGGTGCCTTTACTCCTCACCTCTTGTACAGACACATTTTTACATGGCTGTTTTCTGACTTTTGCCATCAAAGCACATCATAAATCACAATTAAAAGTCTGCAACTTGACTAATTCAGTAGAGCTGAGGCCTTGGGGCATGACATAACTATCAATCAACCAGATGCTTTTACATCATAAGATTGACATTGTATAGTGTTCAAATCTTATGAAGAAGCTGCTGGTTTTGGAATTAGAAAGCTTTGTCCATCTCATTAAATGCACAAGATCAAGGGAATACAGTTTTCCATTTGCCAATAAGCAGGTATCTGCAGCATAAAATACGTGGTACTGGTTACAGGAGAAAGTGAACTAATATACAACAGATAAAAAGCTTTTTTGGTGGAAAATCACTTCTCATTTGTTTTTCACACTGGTGATATATCACGATAGGCCCATAAAAATATAGGTTTTTGCCCCATAGCTTCCTACTTCCTGGTTCCAAATGCTTGAAGTAAAATCACTGCACTCTCCATAGCTCTATAACTAATTAAAACAACAAACAAACAAAACAAACAACAACAAAACCCAGAAGAAACATACCACAACCAGCTTTATTCTGATTTGAATCCTGATAGAGGTTGAGAATTTCTAATTTCCATTGATGTCAATGGTACTCAAAGGGAACTCAGTGTCTGCAATCAAGCAGTCCATGCCAAACCATCAACAGCACCTCTGACGCTACATATTCAAAGGCACTGCCTCCAGAGAGATCATTAATGCTGATACACAGAGCCAGCAACTGGCCTGTGCACCTCCAAAGGTTTGTTCTGGCTGTATCAATCACCATCCTGCCAGGTGCTGAAGGCCTTTTGCAGGAAGTAGTTCTGGAAACCAGAGTGCCCAACTAATTATTCAAGGGACATCAGACACAAAATTGGCCATGTTTAGAATTAAACTGCAGAGCTGATGATCTTTTCTTAAACTGCTCAGAAATGTACATTCATCAGACACCATCTACTGTTCAAAATTTGTGTCATAGGATAGGCTCTTGCCAGAGAAAATGGCTTTAGTCCAAATCTCTCTCACTAAGTAGATACCAAGGGAGAATGCACAAACGAAAATTATATGATGACTGTTTAAGATCAATAATGGAGGAGGAGATTTTCTCTCATCTGAAAAATATTTCTTGGATTAGGAGACTCCCTCTTCATTCTCAAACTACAGTCATTTTAAAACGTCATTAAAAACCAGAGATAAATTCTTCACCCCAAAAATAAACTAGAAATTCAATACATTGGTATCCTAGTTTTGTACAGGACAGGGTTAACTTTTTACAGATATCGACTGCTGAGCTATAGAGTTCGTCAGTCTTTAGCCCAATGACAGTGTGATTTGCACTAAGTGAAATAACCCCAGGAGGCAAACCTGAAAGGGGAGCTAGGATGACATGCAGGGTTTGTGTCTCTTATTTGCATGGTAGGAGACTCAGCTTTAGATACAGTCAATGCTGCTTTGTGATGAAAATCCCTTTCACAAAAGTATTACTTGAATCATAAAGCCATTATGAATTTACAAGAAGAAAAAAGATGTTTGCAAAAGAAGCTAGACAAAACAAACACACCAACTCACATATAGCTAAATCTACTGTAGAGAGAGCAGGCTCTAGTTTTAACATGCACTAGCCGGTCAGAGTGATAACTTTGTGGAAATCTGCAGTTTACCTTTACTTTTTAACTTATTAAACCTCAACATTTTCCATTAGGTCTAGGAGAACAGAGGAAGCAACACATTTTTTTCCCTATCAAAGATCAAATCTTTTGAAGGGATGACCTTTTAAAAACTTAGGGCCAACATGAGTGGTTTCAACTGCCTACATTTCTTGCACATAAAACTGTCTTGCTAAATGCAGTATTTCTTCTTAATATTTCTAGTCCGTTGTTTAAAACAAGTTTACTTTCTTCATTTTTGTTTTGAATATTCAGACTATGTATTGAACAATACTATTTTTGGAACCTTTAGTTATTGCAGATAGTTGATTTCATAAAGAAATTGTCACTTCTAAACCCTAAAACAGTGTAGAGGTTTGGTTGCCACCGTTTCTAAATATAACTTAGCTCTCCAGAGATAAAATAGAGATTCATTAAGTTGCTGCATGCTTTTATCCATTCTTATGTTCCTGAAAGATTTCTCATTTATTACAAAGAAAACATGGCTAATTGTTAATTAGAAAGTGCATATGAATGTGATAAGATTTAATTAACTCAAACAAATACAATTCAAACTTTAATAAAAAGATTTAGTTGCTCTCTTTTTTCTTTTTATTTTTTTTCCATAAGAAAAAAGTTCTAGACTTGCAAAAGTCCTATTTAATGCCCCTGTTACCCTGCAGAGTTTGACCTTTAAATAAATTCCTTCAAAACAGACAAAAAAAAAGAAAAAAGGCAAAAAGAATCTCACAATATTCTAAAACCTGTGAAGTCTGTACCTCAAACTTTGCTGGATAACCTTAATTGAAAGAGCTTTTCATCAGAAAATGCCCTTTTGATAACAGTGCCTGTTTTGGCCCTGATAGAATTAAGGTTCTTCGTAATAGCTACTATGGGTCTCTGGTTTGTACTTGTGTCGGAAAACACAGTTGATAACACAGGGATGGTGTCGTTATCCCTGAGCGGTGCTCGCACAGAGCTGAGGCCTTTTCTGCTCCTCACCCACCACACCAGCAAGGAGGCTGGGGGTGCACAAGGAGTTGAGAGGGGACACAGAAGGGACAGCTGACTCCAAGGGATATTCCAGACCATACATCATCATGCTCATCATATAAAGTGCAGGGAAGAAGGAAGAGGGGGTTGTTCAAGGTGATGGTGTTTGCCTACCTAGGTCACTGTTATGCATGGTGGAGCTTTGCTGTCCTGGACATGGCCTAACACCTGCTTGTCCATGGGAAGTGGTGAATTAATTCCTTGGCTTATTTTTATTGCTTGTGCAGCTTTAGCTTTCCTTGTTAAACTGTCTTTATCCCAACTCATGAGTTTTCCCACTTTTACCCTTCCAATTTTCTCCCCCATCCCACTGGTGGAGAATGAGCAAGCAGTTGTGTGGGGGTGAGTTGTCAGCTAGGGTAAAACCACACAAAAAAGAGAAGTATGTAATGAGAAAAGCAAGTCAATATTTATGAAAAAAATAAACCTTTTTACCTGAAAAAGCTGGAAATGTACTTTTCATATAAAATGTTCCTTTTCAAATTGATTTTTCTTTAAATTAGTTTTGTTACATACATTATGTTCTGACCCAGCAACAGTCGCACTGCACTGAATCTGTGCAAGTCAAGTTGGTATCAATTACAGTCTCTGCTCCTATTGACTTCAGTAAATTCAGGAATATGAAGGATCAGGATGTAAGATAAAGCAGAGTAGGTAATAGGATCCTACTATTCGGGACTCAAAGCTTACACTTCTGGTAAATTCAATTTGTAATGCGTAGATACAACCCAGCTAATAAAATCAAAACTTAATATTAAAGAAAAATCACCTTATAAAATAAGGGCTCAAAACTTAAATTTATAATTCAGAATTATAAATTTGAGCATTAATAAACTTCTATGAAATCTGAAAAGTAGCAAAAATTTTTCCATTGGCCACAAAAATAAAAGTTTGAAAGATTTCAGATTGATAGATGCAAGGAAAACCTTCTATATCTCATACTTTTTATATAAAAATTACTAATTCTTCTGGTCAAGCCTCAGATGATACTCTAGGAGGAAGCATATATTTTCTCTGCAGCAGAGCTCCTCAAAAATAATCACATAAGAAAGATTTGCTGGGATGTCTCTTGGGCTTTTTCACGTTTCTCTCTGTCACGGAAACTTCTGTTGGCAAAACTTGTTATATTATATTCGCCTGTATCTATTACTTCATAATTACAAGGTGCATCCAAATAGTCAGTTTTCAGCTAAAAATTGGAAATAAATATTATACTCACTTAAAATGTATTTGGATAGGTGCTATAACCAAAACATAACAAGTGAATGTGTATGTCATCATCTATATACCTATTTTAATAAGCTTATGGTAATAACTATCAAAATAAATGTAAAATTAAGAATGCAGAAAGGTCTCAAGACTCAGTATATGTCAAGAAGTACCAAGAGGATTACAGTATATTCTGGGGAAGAAAAACAACAAGGAAGTGTTTAATTTTAAATTGTCTTGGAGAAAAGCATTGATCCTAGAAACAGTTCTGAGATGTGTAGAATATGTTAATAATGCACCCAGAAGAACAATTTTTTTCCATGTCAGCTCCAGAGACAGGAAAAAAACTCATTCATGTACCAATAACAAAAAATATCAGGCAGAAAACAAAGAACAGTGCAAGCTAAAATTTGGATTGGACCTCCCAATATTTTCCATAAAGGTGAAGAGGCATAAAAAATCCAATATTATACCTTTCAAACTCTGCTAAATGTCCACATTCAAACCTTTTTCTTGAAAATGAAACTAGATGTTACTTGCAGGCTTGATGACAGAACCCACAACTTGCAACACAAGTCAGCAAAACAGGACTCAGTTGATCTTGGATATGCACCATCACAGGATACAAGGGTCTCACCATCCTAGAGGTGAATTGAGAAAATAAGACAGGAAGATGAGGCCTATACAGAGCTTGTCGCCCCCTTTGAGGTCCACATCAATGCCTTAAGTGTGAGAGACTGTCCTTTTCATTTAGCTGAAATACCTCACATTTGTAATTTTAGCCCTACTGTGGTTAATGTTATGTTCGTGTCAAGATATCAGCTGCAAAATTGAAAAGGATGGTAAAACATCCAGTGAAACTGTCTCATTCTCATACTGTCTTAAAAAAAATCTTGCAAATCTTCGTAAATTATACTAAAACCCATAATTTAACTGCATGAAGAAGCACATTCCCTACTTGCTGTTTTTCACATCTAGAAAAGCTATGCTGCATTGCTACCCTAATAACTAGTGTGACTTTGAACACCATAATACAAAACATCTGTGTCCACTCCCAGTGTGACCAATGAGAGCTAATTTTCCACAGCCAGGACAAATTATCATCTTCAAGGATGAAAGCATCTGTCTCCATGATGTATAAACACATCTTCCCCTTTGGCCTAAGAGAAGATTCATCTAAGCAAGGGAGCAGAAACAGGGGCATTACAGCAAAGTTACCCCTTGTGGGAAACCAGCTGTTAGCTATTTATCTTCCTACAGCCGAGGAGCCTTTATCCAAGATACAGCTGTTCCTTCCTTTCCTCCTTATTAACTACACCTGCCTCAAGCAGGTGAGTGTGATTGTTAAGTGCTTTTTCTCAGTATTTAAAGTTTTAGAGCTGTTCCTAGTACTCCCTTGTTCTCACTGGTAGTAGTTTAAAGATGCTGTCAATTTATCTTCATGGTAAGAAAGAGACAGGCTTGTTTTTATTTTCATAGAGATGAATGAATAAAATATCCCTTGTTTTTTAAGGCATTACAAATCCAGGCAAGACAACTATTTTCTTTCATCTAACTATGAATTCTTAAGGCAACTGTAACATTATGTGACCTCAAAAATTTTAATAGGACTGAAATTTCCCAAAGGAAATCTGTGCTCCTAAGCATATGTCACACAATTCTTTCTCTGTAGGTAAGACTCAGATAAACATTTAATGGCCAATTACACTAAATACACTGCCATTTTTCCCTTCAGATGACAGCATTGAGTGGTGGAAGCACAAAGGCAGACAGGGTATGTTTTCTACTCATTCATATGCAACTGTACACAGGATATGTAAAGTCTTCACACTTGCATGCTGTTCTACACTTCTTCATAAGTGTTAAGTCCACAAGCCTCTGCACTGCATACTCATATAATTCACCAAGATTATTTACAGGAGCACTGGAGGACACCACTCCAAACCTGCACTGCCTTTTCCAGGTGTTGCATAAACATATAGGAATAAATTGTAAACTATACAGATAAAAGTTTGAAGCTGGGAATGGACAGATCTGGGAATAGATCACAGGTGTCCCAAATTCTCACTCACTGCCCTTTTTTGCTGTTCAGTCTCATAAGATTGATTCACAGTTGTTGTAATATTTATATCTGAAGCCACCAAAACATGTTTGGGAATGTTTGCCTAGCAGATTCAGGCTCCAAATGGCACAAAACACACTGATGTCTTTTGCTGAGGTTTCAACTTTGCCTCGTCACTTGATTAACCTCCACACAGCATCTGAAGTTCCATCCTACATGCATAAAAGTTGATGAGTATATTGAGAGTAAGCACCAAGATAGTCAAAATTCATTCAACATGAAACCTTCTTTCAGCTTAAGAAACAGATGAGTAAAAGCAGATCCTGATGACAGCCACCTACATATCTAGTGTGTTCACAAGTACAACTGCCTGTAGCCATGGGCACCCCAGGGCAATGCAGACTACATGAGCTTGGCCTTGGATGGTGAACTCATATTATTTAGTGGGACCACAGACACAGTCTATCCTCTTCCACTTGCTCTACTCAAAGCAGCAGCGGTGTCAATCCAGGACAGTTTCCCTCGTGACACCACTCTCTGCTGACTGGGACTCTAGCCTGCTGGAAATCCTAAAATCTGCAAAACTTTCCCTGTCTCTCACTAAATTCATCAAGAGTTGATTTCTGTTTCACTCAGGAAAGGCAAGGGATGATAATTGCAAATCATTCCAGTAGATAAGCAGGCCAAATAAAGCAGCGTCTGGTAATTCATCTAACCCACTTCTTGGAATTAAAAGGGCTTTCTTGTAGATTGAGAATAAATTAATCATGAATCTATAAACCAAAAAACACTGGTAAACTCAAAGAGAATAATGAGTACATGACAGGAAGCAGAACATATCATATGCAAGGATGTATTTTCTCATTAAGCAGTACACATAAATATGCAACCTTCTTTTCTGAAGGACATGAAGGATAGGCTGTAGGTGGAAAACGCTAAAGAGTAACAAACAAAAATTTGTTCTTATTCAGCCACCTACATTCTTTCCTATAAAAATAGATGCATGCATACAGACACAGAAACAAACCAAAAATTGGGGCATAGGCATATGCACAATATATTCACAAAGATTTAAAAAATGGACATTTGGCCATTTGGGAGATGAAGGTTGTTTGAATTTCTTCATTTAATTGGGAAAGGATTTCGGCAGCAATTCAATTATTTAATACAATTTACATTCGTTTTTTCTCCAAGAGCAGAAGGGGGAAGGAAGAGAAATTACCCTTTTTTTCACTCTAATGTTTATCCTCCCCTCAGTCATCTGGATGCAGTACAACAAGGCTCCCGAGGCTGCCTGTGCTCTTTGGCCACACATTAATGTAACTTTTGTATGTTTTATTATAAACTCTGTTGGTTCTTTCTGGTCATCAACCGCATATTGATTCTTGGTACTGGCCCTGCTACAGCACACTTTTCCTTACAAACTTCTAAATAACATCATCAGGGAAGACTGGTTTCTATGCTGAATTCCTCCTTATTCTCAAGCAAACCCTGGACTGCCTCCTAATGTATTAACTGTGGAGGGTTGTTGGTTGGCTACTTGTAGTCTAAAGCTGGTGTCATTTCAGAATCTGATGTAAGATTGAGTGACAATCAGTTAATGAGGTTAGTGTCTCTAGGGTCTTACTCATCTCTCCAGAGCTACAGCAGTGAAATAGGTTGCAGAAGGTGGTTATGAAATCATTTGCTGTTCTACCTTTGTCTTTCTTGTACAAATGAAAATTACTCTGTGCTGTAGCAAAAAAAAAAAAAAAAAAAAAACCAAACCAAAATACTACCTCTTTTCAAACAGCCAGGCAGCTTCTGGAAAATAAAATGGACCTGTTAGGTACCTCGTTATATAGTGTATGGCATTTTTTCCTTCTTGTTGCTAATGTTAATTAAAAGCCTTAGAGAGTGTCTAGTTTCCCAGACTGACATCTCTCAGAATCCTAGAGACCTATACACATTGTTTCAATACACCTCTCCACCTTCATTTTCTCTTAGGTTGCTTCAGTATAAAAAGTAGCTTTTTAAGATAGAAAATTGTTATTGTCATGGTAGACTTAAAACTGGCTCCTTTTTTTTTGTCTTCTCCCCACATTTTGAAGTGTAAAAAACTCACCTCAGTATGTTTCCTCAATTTCCTCTATTTTTTTGGACTTCTTCCTGATATAATCATGTGTAGGCTCAAGAATTTCTACCTGGTCTGTATGCTATCTTCAGTTTTTTAGGTTTGGTGTCTTGGGTTATTTTGAATTTGAGAGTTTTAAAAAAAAAGTTACATGAAGATTATAGAGAACCAACATCACAGTGAGCATAAATCTTCCTTTATTTCTTGCTTACATATTCATTCCTCTTTACTGTCTGTCCACCCCTGTCCATGCACAATTAGCATCCTTATGCTCTGCTAATGCACCTGCATTTAAATCCCTACTTTACTGGTTAGTGCATAAGATATTTTAGTCATCTGTCTGCCCTTTTTCTCCGTCAAATTTTCGTTCCTTGGTATGCCAGATCACATCTTAACCCTCTTCTAGGACTTAAACCACTCCCTGTTAACCTTCTGGAAGATGGACTAATTCCATAATGACCAAGTAAGAACCAGAAATATTATTCCCTGTTAGCTAAATGCCCACTTCCATTTAACACTATTTAAAAAACAAAGGGGGGGAAAAAAAGCTGTTGGCAGAGTATTTCCCTTGTCTCTGAGCTCTTTTAACTGCATACATGGTGACTGCACTCACTGGATCAACAAGGCTGTACTAAAAGCCATAGAAGTGTTGCTAAGAGGTTGAAAAATAATCCTAGAATTGTGTTTTCAAGCATCATGATTAAGAGTTTTGTTTCAATCTGAGAGAACCAGTCATGTTCTGAAATGAATAGGGACTGTTTTCCAGCTCATGGTCTTTTGTGTTTATTTATTATCAAATCGGCAATTTATCATTTTAAGTGCATATTTGATATTTCATATCTGTAATGTGTTAGGTGTGTTTTACCACAGAGAAACTGAACATTTACAGGAACAATCAGGCAGTCTTTATCTAAAATTTTTCTTTCATTGTTTTGAGACCCTAAAAACAACAACTTAACTAATTGCAGTAGAGAAATAGCTTTCCAGTGATCATTGACAAGGCAAAGCTCAGATCATTCACTCTTAAAACGTGCTTTCACAACCAGCAAGGAAAAAGAGTGGTCATTAAAACTACCAGTGACACTCAGGTTCAACAACACTTGTTACAGAGGAGAAGCGTTTTTGAAATGCAAAACAGAAGTATCCAGAGTGAAATCCACCTTGAAATGCTGTAAGGAAACTACTGCCATCTGCAGTGGACAATTCAGCTTGGTTAACAGGCTAAGAGAATTGGGTGAAAGGGTAAGAGAATTGGGAGAGTTTTGCCCAGAAAATGGAAGGATTTGGTGTGACCTAATTACAGCCTTCCAGTGTCTGAAGGGAGCCTACAAGAAGGATGGAGAGAGACTATTTACAAGAGCATGTAATGACAGAACAAGGGGGAATGGCTTCAGATTGAAAGACAGTAGGTTTATAATAGATAATAGGAAAAAATTCTTTACTGTGAGGATAGTGAACAGGTTGCATGAAGCTGTGGATGCCCCATCCCGGGAAGTGTATAAGGCCAGGTTGGATGGAGCTCTGAGCAACCCGGTCTAGTGAGGGGTGTCTTTGCCCATGGCAGAGGGGTTGGAACTAAGTGGTCTTTAAGTCCCTTCTAACCCAGGACATTCTGTAATTCTGTGATTTTGTTCTGTTATTCAGAACTAAGAAGGTCAAACAAAATCAGGGACATGAAGAAGGAAACCCACCCCTATCTGTTCTCTGGGGTTTTTTTGTTGTCTTTTTTCTCTCTTTGCATAGATAGATGTTACAAGCATACAGCTAGATCTCTAATAAACACATCTACTAAGAATAAGCAAATATGAAAGGGCAAATTCTACATATTCAAATTTTTTCTAATGTTCTGTGTTTCATTGTTTCAAAAAAATAACAGAAAGAGCCAAAGAACCCATCAAAATTATGGAAAGAAATCAAAGACTTATTTTTACTTCCACCAGGCACCCCTAAGCTCAGTAGACACAGTTCACTTACCATGTCCCTTAGAAACTACTCATGATGTGAAAGTCTGGAGAAGCAGACTTGTGTACAAAGGATGCTTCAAGTGCACCGCCACCAGTGATGGCAGGAATAAAAAAGGCAGGAATAAAGATGGGGAACGTGGAGGTGACATGAGGACATAAATCTAAGACACCTTGAAAGGGCCTTTAACAACCTTCACAGAAAAGATGGCTACCCCACAAAATGCATCTATAAGCATTCTGGTACCAAAGGAACATCTTGTTCAGCTTGCACTCTGCCACATCAAAATAGCCAGGTAGCCACAAGCAGTGAGAGGTTCTTTCCAGCACAGGCTAGATTTTCTTCCCAGTACTTGGAAAATTTTGTTCCAAGTATAGTTTAAAAACCCTTACAGCAGATACTTTGGTTAACTATGTATATTTAGTTTTACACTTCTCATTATTATACACACCAGAAAATTTAGAAGATCATGTTGTTCGTGGTTGATTTAATTAGTACTTGGGGAATTGGGTCTGGCAGGTTACATGGCTGCTTGCAGGGTGGAAATTCTCAATTAGCAATATGCTAATGAATGCGCAGAAGCCGTGTTTCCTCATTTTCACCTTTTAGTCTTTGCTCAGTTTCAGGGGATAAAACAGGCCAGTTATAATATTTGTCAGAACAGGATTAATAGCTTGAGTTCACACATCCAACATAGGGTCGCTTTTGTCATCTCACAGAACAACAGTAAGTACAAACCACTTAGATGCTCTCATTTATAAATTTCATATATTTTAGGTATTTGTAAAGTTGGGGACTTTCTAACGGATCGTTACATTTACACGTTTTAATAGATTCCTTTTGTTGTTTCACTCTACAAGGGTCATCATTCATTACCAAGCCAACAAGTTCTCTTTGCAATCAAAATTTGTCTTCCAACTCCGCAAAACTAGTATATGCTTCTGTGCTGGTTGTCTTGCAAATCATACGAGAGAATCTTATTCTTTACTCCATTTCTCTTTGTGTTTCTTTCCTGTATAAAACTTTTATAGCATTGCTATAATGTTGGTAGAAAACCCAGAGTCACATGGCTGGCTTCAATGCTACCATTGATAAAACTCTGCTGGATTTAAGGGTGGCTGCATGGGCATCTGGAAGTGGTGTGTGCATCCTCTGTAAAATAATGTATTCAGCAATAAATAGTTAGGAAACTGAGCAGTAAGCTGCTTCTCAAGGTTTCTCTGAAAAACAAAAATTCTGCTGGGGAAACCAGACCGGTTTTGCTGTTTTGCCTTTTTTTAATCTGGTGTTTATTATCACACTGTCCTTTTTTATGATCTTGTTGCTAGGGTCATTCACAATACATGCATTATTTCCACTTAAATGACACAAAGCTTTTGAATATATTGGAGGGGAAAAGGGAAGATTCTTTTCCTTTCTCTATAAACACGGAAGCTAGCTCAGCAAGAGAAGGGATGAGATTACAACTGATTAATTTCTCCATTATGGAAATATCAAGACTATGAAAAAAAAAAAAAACATAAAATTGTGGTCAAATATTATTTTTATGTAGGTGGCATTTCAAGAAACCCCATTTCTGCCCATCTCAGTAGGTAATTGTTATCCTAGAATATTACAATAAAATTAATTGGAAAAAGAAAAAAAAGGTAAGAAAAAATATCATCCTTGCCTGAGTGACTAGAAACTGATGACTTCTTTTTTTCTACAAAAAAAAATGGTTTTCTTTGATGAGTAATGAGAAAAGAAGCTGTTGAGCAATGTTTTTCTTCTCTGATTCATTTTTCAAATAAGTTTCTCAAAGAACTTTCCTGCTGTTTCAAAATAATGCAGAACATGATACTAAATAATTACTAATAAAAATGTATTATCTGTTTCTGCAACTACAGAATAAGTTAGTTGTTTGACTGTAAAGAAACATTATAAAGAAAAGTGGTTGGATTACTGCAACAGTTCAAAACAAACCAAACTTCTTGGTCTTACAGTCTGTACATTCTTCTTTAGTGACTGTTTCATATGTCCATCAAAAGAGAGAGATCTAAAAGTTAGAAACAATTAGGTGAAGATGAAAATGGAAAACTATACCAATACCTTTCTGCATATAATAATAATTGTAAAATTTTGATTCTCTTAGAATTTGGCATGAGCATTTGATACACCTTCAGACTTATTCTCACCTTTCCATTTCACAGGCATACACTACAGACATTTCAATTAGATTATATTGCTCAGAGGAGAAAAATAAAATAGCTGATATTCATATCTGTGATTACATGCCACAGTCAGGAATCACCTGAGAGTCATAGCCAAAGAAGAGATTTGTCTGCATCTGTCTGTATACTAAATATCTCCTGAGAATGAAATAAATACTGTCCGGGAGTATAACCAAAACAGCAAATGGAGCAGCCTGCAGGAAAAAAAAGATCAAACTCAAGTGTTTTTAAAATTGGATGTTTGAGGTTAAGCACTGAAGAAATCCCCATTTAGGCTGTGGGAAATGAGTTCTTTAGGTTACAGATGACTGAGTGCTCATGGACCAGTGGCACAGCTATCAAGCAAGTTTTACAGATGCAGGATGACCTGAGGCCAGAACACTCAAAATCCTGAGCCCTGAAGTTGGGCAAGGTTAAGCACTGAATTAGGGGCACTGTTTCTTTCTTTGCATCACATTCCTGGCCTGTCACCCTGGGCCATTCGTTCCAGATAAAGACAATAATCTCTACGTATTCTTTACACTTCTACACTTCTACACAAGCCAAAATGACAGAATCACAGAATGGTTAAGGATGGAAGGCACCACTGGAGGTCATCTAGTCCAAGCTCCCTGCTCAAGAAGGGTCTGTTAGAGCATATTACTCAGGATTGTTTCCAGTCAATTTTTGAGTATTTCCTGGTAAGGAGACACACAATTTCTCTGGGAAACCTGTTCCTATCACCTTCAGTAAAGAAGTTCTTCCTCAGGTTCACATGGAACTTCAGGTGGAACTTCCTGTACATCAATTTCTGCCAGTTACCTCTCATCCTATTGCTCAGCCAAGAAGAGCCTGGCTCCATTCTCTTGGCAAATTTTGCCTTACTTTTCACAAAAGAAATACTGTTTCAGTGCAGCATTTAGAAAATACCATTCAAAGCTTTACAGATCAGGGGTATTTTTTACTACCTCTTTATTAAGTGGCATTTGATTTTAATTTACAAGTGGGTGCATTCACGTCAAGTCATCCAAAGTCTGTTCTTAATATTTGAATTTCATTTTCTGCCACTTTCCTTTAATGATTTTGGAACCTCATAAAATTTAACAGGAGTTGCCTTTTCTCTGATATAGCATAAAAATCTCAGTGTGACATAGCAAGACATCTTTGCTTTTAGACTAAAATAAGTATTCAGAACTGGTATTTGTCTTCCTCACTGCTGTCTAATTACTTTGATTAAGTCTAGTGTGTGGTTTCACTGTTCATTATAAAATGTGATCTGTTTTTATAACATAGATATCTTCCCGATTCTTTTCTTTCAAAACTAAGTTCTGTGCATTTAGCACCCAGCTGACAGCCTCTTACTGCTTTCAGTGAATAATTTTCCATCAATAATCTCATTGATCTGTGTGAATACATGCCGACCAGAGAGAGTAAGTGGATTCTTACATGCTAATGATTTTACAAAGTGATTAAGCTGCTTAAGCAGCGAGGGCACGCATTCAGATATCCTAAATGTGGTGCTACTGTCCTCAGTACCTCCACTGGGACCTACCTGTTTAATGACAAAATATTAAACCCCAGAATTTGTGTCAGAACATAGCCCTTGACACCTTAAAGGGCTCCAAAATACATCCATCCCTGCACTAATGTAAGAAGGATATGGGAGTGGAGAAAGTACCTCAGTGTAGAGAGGGAGCCTTTTCCTGCTGTTAGTTTACAGGACAGATTGCCCTGAAGCCAAAAAGAAACAAAGAGGTTTTGAGCTATCATCAGCCTTCAGCGTTTCTTCAGTTCCAGAAGAAAACTCACTAATGAAAGAGCAGTTCTCCAGGTTCCGGGGAGTAGAAAGTTTGAGTGGATTCTCAGCACATGTATCATCAGGCTGTACTGACAGGTCTGACTGTCTTGTACTGCAGCTACTATCTTACCATGTAAAGCTACTGCTTCTTGAGACAGTTGGAATACTCTCCAGAAAAGCAGCTGATTATTCTCAGAAAAGATGTGTCCCATACTCTCTTTAAAACAGGCTGGGAATTTGATACCGACTAGAGAAAAGCCTGCGCAGAGGCTTTATGAAATCTGTTCTTCACTGGTGGATCAAAGTCTTATCGCTGGCATCTGTGGGCTCACGTCTTGAAAGAGAACTCGTTACAGATATGTACATCTTCATAAATAAGTAGCTGGCAAATCATGTCCCTGTGTGCATTTTCCAGATATTTTTTGGAGAGATGACTTGGAGTTATACCTGGAATTTATGCTGAAGATAATATGATGGCCATCACGGCCAAAAAGCAACAGCTACACTTCCACTTTCATGCATTTCAGTGATTAGCCCACAACTGGACAGCCCAACCCATTACTTTAGAGCATCAACCTCTGATTTAATTGTCCTGCAACTTGATATTCCCAGGGCTTTCTCTCTGTACTAAGGTTTTGGCTTAGCACTGCAACATGACATTTTCCTTAATCTGTTTAATGAAGTAAAATATATTTCTCTTTTTCTGACTCCTGTAAGGATGAGCAAAGGGAAATTCACCCATCAGACCAGAGAAGCACCAGGCATAAGTGGGAACAGGCTCAGGAAGTCAGGCTCAAACCTTCCACTGATACAGAGAAAGATTAACAACATCAGGCAGGCTAATGTATTTCAAGCACCACTTAGCTACAACCCATAACCATTACTGAACATGCTGAATGATACTTTTTGAGGAAGTAATTCACCCATTTCCTAGTTTCTGGACTTTCTGAAGAACAGAAGAGTGGTTATGAATGTTCTTATGTAGGAGTAAATAGATACAGGATAAAATACTCACAAACCCTCCCTTCTCTTTCCATCAAATCACTCACATAAATGCAATTGAATTTTGCCCAAGTAAGTACCTCATGAGATGGGCCTTTTAGAGAGAACATTTTAGACTGATAAGAAAATCTAAACCAACAGCCTCCTGATACAATTATGTGTTTGTCCATCTTGAGCTGGCCTCTCAGGAGACTTATCAAACCTGTGGAAAGCACACCCAAATTACAGCCAATACATAAGGCCTGTGTGAATGACACCAAGGAGGTCCATGTATCTAGGAGGGATTAAAAACTATTAAAGAACAAAATGAGTACACAGAGGGGAACCAGGAATACCCCATAACGAAATTAAACTCATTTAGAGAAAGAAATAGTCAAACCTAGAGTTTTAAAGGAAATTTCCCAGAAGCTCTTCTTTTCTTTTCTGCAAAAGAAGAATTGAATCTGAACAGAGTAATGTATTTACATGTTTTGACATAACAAGGTACTTACCCTATATATACATTATACATTAGAACCATATTTACAGAGTAGATCAGATATAGTAGCAGTTGACTTGAAGATTTCATATCATAAAAAAACCCACCAACAACAAAATCTACAGGTTTTGTTTATATATATTTTGACTGCTCAAACATTGAAGCTTTTTAAAATCTAAGACAACAAAACTAAGCTGCAGAACTTATCTGAGGGAGCCATTTTCAACAGATAACACACAGATCATGGAAGACAAAAGGTAGCACCAATAGCAAAGGCTAGGGATGCTTTACATTGAACGGTGGTGGCTACTTGCAGCATATTGTATCTTTATACTATTTCTAGGCTGGATGTGACATCTTCTCTGTTTAATTCTCTGGAGCTCTGGAGCCGGTCCAGAGTTTCAAATATGTCCCAAAAGGCAAAAGTTCCTTCTACTCAAATGAATTTGTAA
Source organism: Ptilonorhynchus violaceus (assembly GCA_013397565.1). NCBI lineage: Eukaryota > Metazoa > Chordata > Aves > Passeriformes > Ptilonorhynchidae > Ptilonorhynchus > Ptilonorhynchus violaceus. The sequence continues at coordinate 383,371 of VZRJ01012100.1, read as the reverse complement.
CCAAACAAACCCAATGCTCAAGCTTTGCTGAAAATTTCATCCATGCTGCAGAGAGCAATGGGACATATCAAAATCTTGGCTCTGTAATGCAGCCTATGGCTCTATGGTATAGTAGAAAGTACAAAGCAGATCCACTTGTCTTATACCCTCATAGTGCTGAGCCTTTACATCTCCTTGACTTAAAATTAAATCTAAATATAAACACATACGTAATTGTTCTGAGAAAAATAGCAAAACCAGCAGAACTTGAAATAGAAATGATGAGTACAGTTATTCCATCTGACATTTTATTTCTGGTTTTTTCAGCCTGCAAAATCTCATGTAAATGGTATGCATTTTTCTACTGCTAATAAATAAATAAATAAATAAATAATCATCCTGTCTGCTTAGATAATCATATGCAGATGATCGTGAATCAGACACCTACAGCCACATAAGGGTCTTCCAATTGTCTAAGCCTGTTGCAAGTTTAGGAAACACGGGCTAACATGGTTGCTGACTTCACACCAGTGCCTGGGAAAGGAAGGTGCCATTGATTGCCAGCCAACAGGAATTCCCACACATGAGACTGTGAGCCAACAGGAATTCCCACACTGGAACTGAGTGTCCAGAAATAGTACCTCATTTCGCATCTGCCTTGCTTCACTTGATGCCCTTAAAGCCATGCGAAATGCAGCATAATGAGCTGCAGTGTCTTTTTCAAAAAAACACAGTGATTGTGCCCAACCTGTGTTAAGCGATTCTAGGGAAGCAGTTGTCACAGCAGATGGTGTCCTTTTCCTCAGCCAGGTTGCAGAAATGGCAGAGAGCAGAGTGAATATTGTGAAAAGGTTGTAAATGTCACAGTTGGTTACTGCCTGAGCACCTGTACAGAGCAGATGTCATTGCTATAAAAAATGTTCATCCTGCCAGGACACTTTTCTGAACTGAGGAGGTGTGCAATGGAACCCACTGTGCTTCTTTTGGTTACCTGTCTTGAGTTCACATTGGGCAATAGGAGCAGTCAGAAAGGGTTAAACCATTCATCAAATCCAACTGAATGACAAATAAATTTCTATTTAGTAAGAAACAGGAAAGAAATAAAATAACAAAATGTGATGCAGGTGAGTACAAACAGTGATTCCAGCTCCGCCCACTCCACTGCTGTTCACCCTGCAAACAGTGCTGCTTTCTGGTGGAGAATTGAGCCAGGAGTGCTTGGTGAAGGAAAATTTTAACTTGAGATGGGTATTACTATTGTTCTTTATTTCTTCAAAACACATTCAAACCTTGCAGTAATGAAAGCTCTGTAAGTATCATGCTATACCATGCTATAAAACTCAAGGTGCCGAACATTTAATTCTAAAGATCACAAACTGCTCATAACTCCAACTTGGGAAACTAATCCCCTGCATGAGGAGAAATATATTTCTAAGTCTCAAATTAATTTAACTCCCAAATGATAATTGATGTTCTTTTTCCAAATGTTTGTGCATTTGTACTATGATATCAGATGTATCAGTGAAAACAATTGAAAACTTTAACGTTTGCTTTATTTCATGTATGGAAGAGACAAGAGGTCCATCAAAGTCAATAACACCACAAAGATATGCACAAAGGGCAAGACAGCACCTGAGTTTTCTTCAGAGTTACTTTTGGACTGTTTTCAGTAACAACAATGATGCTTAATTAGTGTTCTTTCTACTCTGATTTTTATTAACCTTTTTGAGATTTTCAGATATTCATATTTGCATGAAAATTGCCCAAGATGTAGTTTCTTTTCAGGACAGGGTGCATTTTTAGGAAGCTTGAAGGAAAATACTTAGTGAATAAGCCCTGGATGCAAATCAGCCAGCAAGGTAGAGAGCAGTTTTCTCCTCCACATTTGGAGTGCTGGATTGCACAAGGATCAAAAGTTAGAACCATTGAATCTTTAAGGTTGGGAAAGACCTGTAAGATCATCGAGTCCAACCATTGATTAATTAAGGTCTACACAGGACTGCGATCATGCATTTAAAGAAAATTCATGGCTCAGAGGACGTGAACTGTGCTAAAACCTTATTTTTACCGTATTTGCAGCCACTAGGTGCCACTCTGTGCTGTGGGAAGATCCCAGCAGCATCCCTGGTAAACAAAATAGAAAATGTCTAGTTTCAAGCTATGTGGAAGGCTGTTCTTTTTTTCCTGTAGAGACAGATCTTCCATAAGTTCTCTGTTATACTTCACTGTATCATGACATGTTCGGACAAGCAGAGTTAACTCTCAAACTTAAATTTTGCTTCTCAATTTCTGAACAGTTAGTTCTGTGGCCTTCAAGTCCTATTACTGTGGAGGAATAACATGGGGAGAGGCATAAAATGTATAAGTGTAACTTGCTTGCTAAGCACGACATTACTGAGTCGATACAATTGTTTTTCACCTAAGCAGCTGAAAGGGATATGTAGGAACACTAAAAGTTAAATCAACATTGTATTGATGTATAAAAGTGCTGATGGTGCAAAGGGAATACAAACCAATCAACGGTCTAATTGTTATCAAGAAAAATACTAATAGCTTCTCATTATCACACTACAATGTATCTATTAAAATGGACTATATCACTGTCTTCACCTGCTCACTAGAATGGTTCATCTCTTATTAACACTTAATTAGAAGAAAACCTATTCTGAGTTTGCTTTTGGTATAACGTCCTGGGAGCTGGTTTCTGTTTCCAAACAGGAAACTCACTTTATAGTAACATTCTGTTCTTCCACACAACCCCGAACCCTGAAGCTAAAAAACAAAACAAAGCAAACACAAAAAAGCCCCCCAAAAAACACTAAAGAAAAAAACGTGTAAATCAACCCCAAACCCCCTGCTCATAATTCAACCCTTACTATGCATTCATGTCAGCTCTTTCTGAGTTCATTCATTGCTACAAGATGATGACCCTCACCTCCTGCTGAAGAATGCCAGCAAAGCAAAGCCCACTCTGTTTATACTTACATCCTCTTTGAGTATTTGTGTCCGAAGCTGCTTTGACAAGGTACTGCCATTACCCTTTCCTTTCACAGTTTTTTGCCACATAGAATTAGATCATGGGTATATCTATAGAAACAGGAGCAGACAGACCTTGACTCTCCTCCTTATGCTTTTCATTGTCTCATGTAAAGTAGTTCTAAAGTACGTGAGATCAAATACATCATATGGCTCAGAGTTTAATTCCCAGTGTGAAAAATTACTCTCTAACTGGTTATACAGTGTTTTGCACCTGGTCAGGCTGGTCCTTCTTCCCAGACTTCAAAGTTCTTTTTGAAAACAGTATACGCTCTAAGGTTAAGAGAGGAAGCACTGATTTCTCACTGGCGCTCAACTCAAACATCTTGAACAGAATGACCACATGAGTTATCCTATTGGGAGAAGCGAATGGACTTGCTGTCAGCAGAGTTTCCATATGACCCTTACGCTGTCTTCCAGGAAACTTTAGCTGGGTCATACACCAATATTAGCTCTGGACACTGCTGCATTTAATTAAAATTAAAATCTCCAGCAAAAAAACATGCACGAGGTTTACAAGCACTCAGTAATTTTCCGTCTCCTTCTTTTTCTCTAATAGCCTTCCCTAGAAACTAATGGACAACTGAGAAATAACCTTGATTCCTCTTCTCTCTACCTCACATTCTACAATAAAAGCTCTTCCATCCAAGTGACATCCTTCCTGCTAAATTCCATGTCATGGTCTTCCAACACTTATACCAGCCCCTGGTATTCCAGAGATCCATTCTTCTAGCTCTGTCCATTCCACAGACTCAGTAAATGTACAAATCCAGCAATTAGATTGGCTCTCTCATAACATTTGGGTTGGATATTAGGTCGTCTAGTAAAAAAACCCTTCAGTTGTCCTAATCATTCCTCACCTAACACACCCAAGTTTAAAATCAATGGATAAAAGAAGTTTGTTTACAGGCATCCAACACCCGATCTCTGCACAAGACTGTGGCTTGCGTCCAAGCTAGGTACATGCTGCACAAAGCTATAGGTCATAGATGTAAAAAGAGCTGCTATAAATATTAGGACCTCAGCAGCAATGAAGCTGTGAATATAATCTTCACCACTAATACCTCATCAAAAGAAGCAAATTCTGAATTATTTTTTTCCATCTACCTGCAGCATGTGACATTGTTACACAGTAAGAAAACTCTTCAGATATACAGTGAAGAAGTGTCCTAGGTAAGAACATTTTGTTCAATTTCGAATAGACCAGATATTGAAACTAAAAGTGATATTTTCCTTATTTACAGATTGCTTATGATTATTAACACATTAAAAAAATCCAGCACTGATGGTTTTTTCATCACAGTGATGACACATTCCTGTCTAGTTAGCCTGAGAGGTTTCAATGTATAGTTCCTTAAGACTACAGACATTCAAATTACCCAAAGAGTTTTGCTTAAATAGAATGGTCATCTACTGCTTGTGTCCCAGCCTTCACAAGGAGACATCATAAAATACTGTCTTGAACTCCAATAAGAGACTTTCCAGTTTCTGGGACATGAACTATTCTGGTTCAATGGAAATGGATTCCAACAAGGTGCAAAAAGCTAATCCTGTTCTCACTACAGGACAATAAATCATTGTCTTCACCCAATGCTGATTCTCCAACAAGACCCTTATTTTCATCAACTATTTTTCTGAGGTCCTTTGCTTAAGGGACAGCAATGTTAGCCTCACTACATGAAATCAGATGAAATGTAATACATTATTTAAAGCTGCAACAGTAAGGCTCTGTTACTGGTCTACAGCCTTCCTGTCAGCCTCTGCTGAAGCTGCCAAAGGAGTCTCCAAGGAGTTATCTAGGAGCTATCCTGGCTGTTAAGGTGCTTCATCAATTCTGAGTGCCTACAACCCTCTGCAGAGCACAGGGGAGCTCCTGAAGTGAATTATGATCCTTCACTAAAAAGAGCGTTGATATTTGGAAAGTCATTCCACACAGAATGACTTTGCTTACGGACACTGTTTACAACCATCAGGCCACAACATATCTCCATGTCAAAGCTTTGGTACAGTCAGGAATCCTGAACACCCAGAAGGACTGGTAAAATGAACTCAACCTTATTATTTCACACTTAACACAAAAGCTACGGACAATTAAGGCCAACTTCAATTGAAAGAGGTAGAGCAGCATTTGAAGACAAAAAACCCTTAAAACATAATAGAATCCAAGAAGCTCAAGACATCCAGACGTTATATTTATTCATAGCCATAGCCAATTTACATTCAGTTCCAAGCTTGATATGATTTGGATTCAAACTAGGACTTGGAACTAAAGCCACAGATGGAAGATTTTATAATTTCTATACATAAATGCATTTCCCTTGGCACTTCTGGAACCTTCGATACTTCAGACTTGCCTGAGAGAAGTGATAGGCACAAATCTGCTAAAATTCCTAAAAATATTTGTACTCTTCCTGTCACTTCTGATTAGGTCTTTTCCTGCAAGACCTGAGTCCTCCATCAGCAGTTACACAAGGTCCAGTTTTCTCTTTGATACTTTTCAATGTGCACATGGAAGCACCAAATTAATTTCTGAGGAAATTAGAGCTCAAGAGATTAAGTACAGGAACTGTGTAAAGAGACGTAGTTCCCATACTTCACAGTTGCAGGCTATACATTCATTTCTGAAAAAGACCCCCGGCCAGGTGAGATCGGGCAATGGGAATGCACATTTGGTTGAAGCTAAATCCCATTGAGAAGCTGGATACAGGTGAGCATTCATCTTCTCATTAGTATATGTCTGGTCAAAGTAGCTAGTGCGTCGTTTAGATTAGAAACCTCCCTTTCCCTTCTTCTGTAATGAACTTGTTTGTGTCACAAATATACTCACTACAACTAGCCAATTCTGTATAAACCCCAGTATAAACTGGATTCATACCCAGAAAAGGATCTGATAGATCATCACCACCTCTATCAATAGACCAAAACTATCTTTGTTCTTCCAAACCTGTTCTTCCAAATCTGCAGAGCTCAGACATACAAATAAGAAGTAAAAATTTAAAGTATTCATTCTATTAACAGACGCAACTCTACAAACACATATAGACACATATCTAAATAATTTACTTTATTGATTTAAAGTCTACCAAAAAAAGTAAATTCCTTGAAACCTAGATAGTATATATGTATTTTATTACAATTGTTCCAATTTTCTTCTGCTCCAGGCAAATTCACCACAATCAAAAGCTCATAAAATATGATCAAAAAGGTATGACCATCACATAATATTGTAAAAGCAGGAAAATATGAGACTGGGCAGCAGCACTCTCTTTAGTTAAAAGTATTTTTAATTACTTCATCCTTCATGGTTGCCCAAAGCACCCTGTGAAATAAACCTTTAACTCTTACATCGTTTCTGTCTTAAGGGTAATGAACCATATGCGAAGACATCTGCAATGCCTGAAAGGAATGATCATTAATTAGAGAGAAGACAGGACACTTCCTGATTGCCGATATCGGGGGGGGGGAGGGAGGAAAGCCTTTTAAAAAGTCACTGGAATTAAGAAAGTAAATTTGTCCTTTAGTTCATGTGATTCACTGTACATATCACAAGATGTAAATACTGTAGGTATGATTTTTATTTCTCGCATGTGCTGGAGAGAAAAAATGCTACACTGTGGGAGCGAGACACCAGAGAGGAGATAGAGAGCCAAGACACAGGAATTCTGTGAAAAAGGCTAAGACAACAGCATATGTTGTTTGCATAGAAATCTCTTTCTGACTTATCTGGAAGGTCTGAAGGAAGACCCCAAAGCAGGGCACAGATTGTATGCTTAACCTCTTATTTTCCCTGTTCTAATTGCTCTTAGTTTGCAAATTACTAGGTCAGACACTCTAATCTTTCAGCTTTTTCTAGAAGTAAGTGAAGCCTTGGCATCTCCTCCTGAATGAACATCCATTTTGTGTCACCTTCATCTAGACGTTATGTGGCACCATGTGGTGCCAGGCACAGAATCATGCAGGAACTGTTCTATCCACCTTCTCAGTGAAGCATATGAAACTGGACCTGCAGCAGAGTGAGGGTTTTGTATAAATTCATGATTTCTTCATTGGTAGCAATCTCTGGCTTTTTCCCCATCCTGGAGAAAAACAACTGGAAGTGTTTTGCAATTGAAAGAACCGAAGGCACACATAGGATAGAGAAAATAATTTCTAGGGAGAAGTAGAAAGAATGATTCATGCCAGCCCAAGATAAGAGGAATGAATCATCACCTTGCTGATCTATCCCCATTGATCATAAAGGGAAATGAGACAGCTAGTTTGGAACAGATGCCTGACTTTTAGACTTCTGAAGTCAGACAACGGTAATCCCTGTCAAACTTGAGAGATTAGTGGTTTAGGGCCCCAAGTTCGACGTGTTCTTTGAGGTAGCTCCAGGCTAGAAGTCTCTCTCTTACTCGCAGGTTTAGTGCTTTTGGTCTCCATCTCTTGTTCTTTACCAAAAATACGTACTTGGCTGTTATATGCTCTGAGGAGGGGTATATTTGACAAGAAACTTGCATTTTTTATAAACTTGCAAGTACAGCTTACCACCCTTTATAACAGCTGCATATATAAATACTGCTGACTTTTACAAGGATTTCTGCTCTCCTGCTCTGTCTGTGTAGATCCATGCTTTATATAACCTAACTTATGTGAAAAGAAACAAATTAAGTTAATGGATATAGCATTTGCATATTGAGAGTGTTGATTGATCAGTAAATACCATAGACTCTCCTAATGTGAGAAATCTCTGTATACAAGGTACAAACTATCTAATACCTCCACAACAGACTTGGTATCCAAGTATAGGAATAAAAAGGCACAAACTGAAGATAAATGATCTTTGATTAGCATGGCTCTGAGTATGAATTAATAAGCTCTGTTGTTACATCTAAACGAGAACTACTTGTTGTCACATCATTTTGTAACATGGAGCAGAAGTGCTCTAGTCATTCACTTCCAGCTAGACAGGCAACTGAAGCATATCTTTTCTCAGCAGAAACAAACCCTCAGGACAGACATTTATTCTTTTTTTTTTGGGGGGGGAGGGTGGGGAGGTTGGCCATTATACTGTTATTATCTACAGTTTCTTATTTTTTCATTTCAGTGACCCAAGAAATTATAATTCATCGATTTCCGTGTATTGTTGAAGACTTCCCAGGGAACGAATTAATAAAAATTTAAGAAAACTTGCTTCATGCTCTATATAAAAGAATCATATGAGTTCTAGTGCATTCAATGCAGGAAACACAACTTATCCTTAGTTCCCACTTCTAAGATTCCTATTTAAATGGAAGCTGTGGGCTTCATGAACAGGTACTCTCTGATTGTACTCAGAGTTCTGCTCAGCTGAGGAATTTGTCTCTGTGCACTTTGGCTGTTTGCCAGGTAAACATACCCCTGGAAGCATGACAGTAACTAACTGAGGATTTAGATGCATTCTGGGAATTTCTGGACTGTAAGCCCTTGGCAGATGGAGACAGCATCTGAACATTTCTGCCAGAGATGAGCCAGCATTATGATTAATGTTTATACGTGACCTGTGGAAGTCAGAAAGAATATTTAAAAACAAAAAAATAAAAAGTACCAACAAGAAATCTCTGAGAGGATGAGCCTCCTCCTGATGGTGCTGTTAACACCAATTAACTAAATTGTTTCTCCTAGATTCCTCAGAAAAAGAGTGGGCTACTGAATAACCATTACATTTGTTTCCAACAGAGGGTGATAATGGCAACTCAAGAGTTTCTCGGATGTAACGTATTCACTGTTTGGGACATCAGATCTACTGATTGCTTCTTTTTTGAAAGTAAGACACAGTAGCACCATGCATAACACAGCAGCTCCTCAAAGGAGTTCCTCATGGGAAAGGGGAGGTGCAAGTCTGCACCGCTCTTTCTTCAGTCTTCAGACATATAAAGCAGTAAATATTATAGCATAGTTTTTAACAAAAATTACTGTGTGCTTAGACAACACTAACGTTCATCCTCTGGAAAAGAAAATTAATATGATCGTACTTCACAGTATTGACATCCTACTGACTGACATGAAGGATATCACAGCTACCAGACAAGGAGGGAGACCTCAGGTGATGTTTGGAATTAAGAAACACACACAGAAAATAAAAGTCTCTCTTGAACTGTCAGGAGAAGATTGCTTTAAACGCAGGGTTTTGCTCCAAACAACAGCTTGTCAATTTCTGATTTTTAGAAGTAAAATCTGTTTCCTCTTACTTGAAACACTTATGGATCACAGCCCAACCCTCAGTGACAGATGTTGATAACACAAAAACTACAGATGACAGAAATTCTCATAATAAAAAAAATATTATGACTAAGACATCCATCCCGCCTACACGTATCTGTGGCCTTAACTTAGACAAACATTTTGATGTTTGTAACACCAGGACCCCAGTTTAACTGGATTTTTTCCCTATTTTCCTTTCAATATCCTAGCCTGTTTGACATTTCCCTGCAAGTGTTACTAGGGACAGCAGAAGCTGAGTTATTGGTTGCAGGGACAAGAGATAAGCAGTCAGCGATTTTCAGGCTTGAGGATGCAAGCTTGGAAACATCAATAGAACAGTCAGGAGTGTAATCCTAAAAATAGTCAAAACCAGAAAAAAATTTGTGGGGTTACTAAAAAGAATCTTGAATTCTGCTTCAAAAGGGATGTGATAAAATTCCCTAGATATTTATACCTTCCAAACATTTTTGTAAAGGAGGGTAAAGTATCTATCACTGCCCATCTGAGGAAACAGGTTCCTGGAGGAAAACCGCCCTGACTGATCATATTCAGAATTGGATTGCACCCTTGGATTTCAAATAGAGGTATTCCTGGTATGCTCCTCTGGAAGAGCAAGGCTGATCTCAGCAGAGGGATTCACCTCACCTATCCAATCAAGTAGAGATGTCCTCTTTAGTCCCCTCTCAGCTCAGTGAGGGGAAGCAAGGGCTCATGAGGCACAATACACCTGAGTTCTTTTAGGTGGCTGCTGCAGACCCTGGAGAGTAGGAGAGTGTTCTGCTCTTACACCTGTGTAGGGATCTGGGGGTTACCATTGCAGGATGAACTCAATGTTCCAAAGTGAAGAGAGATGTATCCCATCCAAATACTGGGTTGAGGAAGCATACAAAATTTGGTGTCCTAAAAGGACTGGGAAGTCAGAACTTCTTTGAAACAAACTTGTGTAGACATTGAGACAAAATGTGTCTGTTTTGGCAGCTATGACAGCTGCATTTGAACCTTGGGACTCTTGCTGCTGGAGATCAGACACACAAACAGCTATACATGCATGTTTAGTCCCATTCTGCCATGCAACAACACTTTATCCTCATGCAAGCATCCACTTTTCTTGCCCCACACCTCCCCCACAGAAGAAGCCACCTTCTTCCTCCTCTTTCTCAAACTTGAGCCATGACTTCCTCACCTGCATGTCACAACCACCCTCCCTTCTCCCTTGACATGATCCCCCATACTCAGTTTTTCTGTACAGTTAAGACAGCATTTATGGAAGGAAATTTAAAGTTTATTTTTAAAATGTTGAAAAAGAAAACTTCTTCGATTTAAAATGGGTACGCTCCCTCCTGACACTGGGATATCAAAGAGAAACATGAGGCTAGCAGCATCTTATCCTTTCTGTGTGCTGTTGGTGCTTCTTCACAATTCTTGCCCTGTGCCTACCCTAGAGTTTTGGCAAAACTGATAGAAGCATTTGAAAAGACCTCTCTAAGTGTGTGGGGGAAAGCTTGACTTCCTTTTTCCTAAAATATTGGGGCTTTCTTATTCATCCCTTGTTGTCCTAAGGATAATAAAGCTGCCTAGAAGTATGGGCATGGCATTTTTCTTCTCAGTCTCGTCAGTAGGAGCAATGTGGTCCAATTCCCCTCCCCATTCCCATCTACTGAACCATAAATTGGCAAGCTCGCTAGGTGAGGGAACGTAAGTGTAATTGTACTTAATTGACGGGACATCACACACAGCAACCTAAAAGTTCAAGGGCAGAAACATTAATGACAGCTGCATGTATATATGGCGACAGTCATTTTTTTGATCAGGAATAGGATGCAGAGATGTTTTATTTGAGATACTTGATGTTATACATGCTGTGCTACATTTAACCTGTTTGAAAGCCAGTGCATGGCTTGCACAGAGTTTAACAAATTGCTGCTGCATGTGGCTCCAATGTGATTCTCGGCTCTGGCTGCACTTTGCAAATACTCATCATTTCCTTAGACAGGCAAACAATGCTTCCCTTATTAACTTCCCTTGCACTTCAAGAAAAGTTGCAGATTTTTTTTTTTCAAGGTGATTCACCTCAAGCCCCAGTAATGTTTTCATGGTTTCTGTTAGTTGCAGACAAAGCAGAGCAGGCAGCAGTTTGCATAACCTTCAGGACCCAGTATTATCTATCCAGACCTTGTCTTCCTCATGGCTCAGAGACCATGCAGTCTTCTGGTTCATCTCTAATGAGCGGCTGTCACTGGCTGTGCATTTAATGTTATTCTGTTAATGGAAGCCAATTAAGGGCAATAGTTTTTAAGAGGGCCAGCCAAAGGGCTGGATTATGGTTTAAAAGAAGACTGATTTTCAGCCAGTGCTTGCAAAGTGCTTAAAATTGGCAGGGGAAAAACCAAACATTGTAAAACCCAGGAATGATCAGTGTGACTTAAGAAATTCTGCTCTAAAAAAATAATTGCAGACTTTGATGGACTTTGGTATAACAAAGATCTGTATAATCACTGTTCAGTATAGGTACATTTCAAACAGGGACCTATGCTTTAGGTTCATGTTCTGAGCCTAAATCCCTTATTTCCAAATGCACAGTCTGTGCTCACAAATGACCACAATATTGTTCATATTCAGGGGCAGAAGAGTGTCCACAGAGTTAGGTGTTTATTCACTATGCCATTTTCTAAAGGGATAAAATCTTCCCTCCCAATCCCTATATAGCTGGTTCCACTTGCATGCACACACCACCTAATCTGAGGAGCCATTTCGAGCAGGAACGTTTTGAGTCACAGCTTCAAATTTTGCTCTCTTGTCTTTATGCTAGCTGTTATCAAACAGGCCTTTATATGAATTAACAGGGGCCAATTAGCAGGAACTGCAGATAAGCCTTTATGTGTTTGATTGTATAGCAAAGAAATTAAATGACTGATGTTTTATCTTAAAGTTGCAAAACCGAAATAGCTAACTGGTATAATACAAGCACAGATGTATCCTCACAGGACTGACACATTCAGAATATCATTGTAATTAATGTTTAAAAGGGTGGAAGTTAAGGCAAAGAATGTACATAGTAGTGGGCTGTTCTGCAGAAGTCTGATAGATACATTATGAATACAAAAAAATAGATGCATATAAATGAAGAAATAATATTACAGGAGCTTTTACAAGATTTTCTCTTTTTACCTTGATTTTTCCACACATTACCTTGGAAATATTGTTTAAGACCTACATTTTTTTTATCTCTTGCAACAGTGGTAAAGGCAGGACACCCACAGAAGCAGGCTAATATCAAAAGGTTGAACAGAAATGTCTTCAATGCATAGAAACTTGCCATTACAATTGTACTCACAGCTTGTTTTCTTCTGTGCTTGGTTGTGCTGATCTACCTTATTACTCAGACCCATACATTCAACAAAATACGTGTTTTCTTGATAGGGGCAGCACCTGTATCTGCCTTTCAGGACTGGTGCAAGAGGACAATCCAAATTACTTTGTTTTTCCACTCACCCATTGTTGTGTACCTCAGAGTTTACAGAGGAGGTCTTTGGCCTCTTGAAAACCACATTAATTTTTGCCATTGATTTTGTGATTTCAACTCGGTTATACAGTAAAGGAAGAAGGCACAGTGTCACAGAAACATCCATCTCCATAATCCACATTACGGAGAGCTACATCACATTTTATCTTTGTGGACAGTTCCATGAAGGAGGGTGACAAAGGTTTGACACATTTTTAAGCACACATGACTGACACTACAGTGGACAGCACAAAACAACAACAGAATTCAATCAGTCAAATGAAACAAAGAGATATAAATGGAGAAAGATCAGAAAGAGCAATGGGAAAGATCAGAGGTCTGAAATAGGCTATGAGAAAAGGTAGTAACTATTAGGGCTGTGATGAGACAAAAAGCAGCAGCTTTAAACCACTGGAGAGGCCTAGGTCAGACCTGCAAAAAGCTTTGTAAAGGTAAAGTCCAGAGAGCCCAGGAAAGACTTATTTGGGGAGACTGCAAAACACCTATAACTTAAGGTCTCAAACACATGCCAGACAAACATTTGTCAAGAAGAACAGATGTATTGCTGACACTGCCTTCTTCTTACAGGACTTTCCAGGCTGTTTTATAAGATTTTTATACAGCACTTCTTAGTGCAAATACCCACATACTCATCTAAACAGTACAGAAAATAATAGCATGTTAGATGTACAAGAAGAACAAACACGGCTTAAGAATAGATAAAAATTAATTTCACAGTAATTACAAGGTAGCTGGAGGTACTAAAAATGTAAGCATGAATCGTAATAATTTAAATTATCTTTAGAAATTATTAAATCTACCAGGTAATTATCTGTTCTACTGAAAACACCCTTTTTTTAAATAAAATACAGATAATTAAAGAAAATAAATCGGAGAACTGTGAGTTAGGGGGAAAGTTATTAACAAAAAGAGCTCTACTAATATATCAAATATGTCTGGTGTTGAAATTCACTGGCACAGAATGGTTCATGCCCACCTTCTTACCCAACAAAACTGGATTTCTGTGTGTGGACTCCTTCTTGCAAATGGTCTTTGGAAGCAGGGTTTTTTCAAAAAATATCCCTAGCCATGAGTAACTGCAGGCCAAAAATGCGCTGAGGACTATCTTAATAGTGGGAATTCAAGTTCCAGTGCACAGGAATGTTTTCTGTCAAAGTTTAATTTACTGGTATAAACATAAGCAGTGATAGCTGTGCCATAGTAGAGTAATTCCCAAGTTTCTCTGGATTTACAGTACCACATGAGAATAAATACCAGGTGCCAGGCCCCTGAAGGTGCTACCATGGTGGCTGTTTGGGGCCATGGTTGTAAGGTTACAGTCCCTGAAGAGCATGGAGCAAAATGGCGAATGCAGCTTGGATATTGCCTTTGCAAGGTGGGATTAAAGAGAATTATGTGAATTCTGTCTCCTGAACTACAAAAGAGAGGGAAGGGGTTATATGTAGTTTCTGAATGAATATAGGATTTCTAGTTTTAAGGAAAAAAAATTAGAAAAAAAAAATAACATGCAGGCTCATGCCATTGATGTTCCCAGGCTGCTCTCAGTGTTTCTAGCCCTAGCCAATGTGAGAAAATTAAACTATGGAAAGTTAAATACATAAATGTGACTGAACTTTACTTTGTACAGACATTTGTTGGTATGGTTTGGGTGTAGTCTACTACAGTATGGCCATTATTACTTAACACCAGCCATCTGTCTAGAAACCAGGAGCACTGTCTAATCCCACATCCCAGAGTTTGTCTTTAATTTTACTGATAGGTGAGTGAATTGGATTGAAAGCTGAGGTTTTGGTCTGCTCTCCTGACTGACAAGGACCTTAAGCACACAGTGCCCATAATAAGGGTTGCCTTTATTCAAAATCAGGGTAGAGAAGCCAGCGAACACAAAGGCAAGGAACAAGCCCCCTTAGCCCTCAGCTCCCCAGTCCTGCCTTTCAGATTGATGTTCTTGGGCTTCCCTCTTCAGCAGCATTGGTCTCAGGGTCTCTCTGAAGCAGTGGAAAGTATCCTGCTTTACATTAAAGCAGTCAGAAGTTCAGATCCTGGTAAAACTGTCATGCAGTTCATGAATATTTTCCTCCTGTACCTTGCAAGAACACTAAACTCAGAAAGAAAATTAAAAGCGAAAAAATTCATAGTAAGTGAAGCCATGCTCCAATATCTAATAAGAACACAGCCTTTATTCTGATGAAAGCTCTTTGTGTTAACTCTTTTATTAAGAGGGACTATGCCAATTTCTCTGTACACACAGCAGATCAGAAGGGGCTTTCATAATGCAATGCCTTGGAGTATCTTCTGAATGTACCTGGCATTGCTCTGAATTTGCTCTGCCTACTGTTCCTCTTCATCTCAATCAAAGAGAATAGCTCTGAACCAAGATTAATGAAAATCATTATTAAGGTGATTATTGGAAGAGATTATTTTTGCTGTTAGTGTCTGAGGCATTCATAATGCGTGCAGAAGTGAGAGCCATTTTCATTAAAGCGCACACACACACACACACACATACACACATTTTCTCTTTTTAAGATTAGAAACCAGTCTTAAATTAAAGGGACAAATGCTGGCATCCTGGGTACAACTGTTATTCCATTCCCTCTGCTCAAAGGAAAAAGATTAAATGAACTGATATTATTTCCTAATTCAAGGTAGAAATGAGTCACAGATCACTAGTCTTTCTGCAGTGTTTTTAAAATTGTATTTATTGAAATAAAAAATATTCACATCCCACGTTATGTTGAAGGTCCTGGTTCCTAAAACAAACTTTCCTCCAATCTCAAATCTGAGAGAGTTACACACCAGAGATGATATAATTTACATCTAGAAAAAGGTTTGTCATTTATGGCCCATATAATTTCACACTTGCCAGTCATCTGATTCAAAAAACATTTGAAAGACCTTATTTTTTTCTTGTGGTCAGCAATTTTTATTCCCAAATAATACAAGCACATAACCAGCACTCATCTCTAATTTAAGGTCTACAGCCATTGCTAATGTAATTATGGATAAGACACAACTTGCTTTGTTTTAGGTTTTGTCCTGTACATCTGTGCCAGTCACCCTAGGTTCTATTTCACAGAGACTGAGAGTATGAATCATCTAATATATTTCAGATATCTATTTTAGGGTGAATCCTGCCCAGAAGTTCCTCTTTCATTCCTCTGAGCCACTGCAGATATCTATAATTTAGAAAGATTAATTGTGCCCTGTGTCTGCTAGTCTTGCCTGTGAGACACATGATCAAGGCCTCTCTGGCTTTCTGGATGACCAGTACACAAGAAGTGAAAGGCTGGAACACCTTGGTGCAGAACTTGCATCATGGAACCTATCAAGACACTATGTACACCATTTCAAATAAGAATAATTACATGAGCTAATTTAAGTGTATTTTCTACCTTCTCTCAAACCCTCAACCCTCTCCGTGAGAGAATGTGGATGATTAACTCTTCTAAGTTGTCCAAATATTTCAAAAAAAACCCCTGACCTGTAGCAAAACCCACTCCAATTAGTGGAAAGCAGGTACTGTCTTCTCACAAGTATATTACTAAGCACAAAACCTGACTGGCCTCATTTGAGTAAAGCCAGAAAATAAAGATCAGGATTATGACAACCTGCAGGCTACTATTTTAATAATAAAACATGGCTGAAACAGAAATGAAGTCCTAATCCTGTTCCAGCAGAAAGGAGATGTATAGTGCAAGAAAATACTATGAACACAAGGTTATATCCTTAGATGTTACTGCTACTGGCTTTCTAATTAATTATGTGTTGACTTAGAGCCACTGCAAGGCATCTCAACAATTTAATTTCTTTCTTCCTCAAGAACAAGCTGATAGGGCAAAAGCTCAAGCTTGCTACTGCTGCTGCTGAGGGGTGAGATTTTTGGGAGAATATTGCTGCTGCAGTGGGTGCTCACACACCCCTGTGCCCTGCAGCCACCCAAAACACACCGGCCTCTCCCTCAGCCCTTCACACGTCTTGAGAGCAAAGCTTCCATTGACTGTCGTGCTTTTCCTGTGAAGTGCCTGGGGACGGGCTCCAGAACATGAATCCATTGCCTGTTTACCTGTTTTGTCCATGGCATAGCAAAGGATCAACTGTAATAAGTAATGAGAGCATTTGGGAAATCGTGAGTATTCAATGAAATTCAATGCAAATTAAATATGTCATTGGATGTATGTAGGACTCTTTACGTGCTTACAAAATCTCTCCAGTTCTGGTCTCTAAGTGTTAGTCTTGCATAATTTCGAAATGTTGCTGTTAATTCCCTAAAGACAGACAGATGATTGATATATTGTGAATTGCAATACCTATAAAAGATGGGGTGACTGCACAAGATTTGGGTTTATCTCTCCACTGAAGCAATGCATTATCCAAGGAAATATGACAAGCCATTCATCAAAATATAAACCATGCAGTCAAGCAAGAGTATATATTCCTTTAAAGCCTAAGCAAAAGCCCATCAGAATTCAACAGCAGACTTTCTATTGACTTCAGGAGGCTTTCGGTGCAGACCTAAAGGAAAATTCATGTCTAAACTGGTAGACTGGGTGTGAAGTAGCATAAAGTGATAAGCTGGAATAATACATGTTTATCCTAATGAATTAAATTTTTTCCTCTGTAAAATTTATATGTCTTATTATGTTATGTTTCAGGTCAGTGCCTTCATCTTTTATAGTCTGAACAGGAAAGGAAAGATTTTTCTTTTAAAATAATGAAATATTGACCACAATAAATACTGGCCACATAAATTTCAGAGTAAGAGAGCCCTATTCCTTCTTGGAGTAGCACATTCACCTCATCATCCATGGATTTCCTTTTTTTGCAACCTCTTTTTTAAAAATGCAATTTGTCCAAAATCAGCATACATGGCTTTATAGTGGAAGAAGGACCTAAACATTGAAGAATTGTGACATTTGCCATCAGAGGGAAAAAAAAAGTTGTGTTTCTGTATGAGCCCTGTCATCTGCACGAGTCTTTGTATGTTTTTTATGTCACTCTGTTGTGGTTTAACCCCAACTGGAAACTAAGTACCATGCTGCAGCTCATTCACTCCCAGTGGGATGGTGAAGAGAATTGGAAACAGGTAAAACACATTGGTTGAAATAAAAACAGTTTAATAACTGAAATAAAGCAAATTTAATAAGGAGGAGGAGGAGGAGGAGGATGAAAAGGAAAAGGGAAATAATGAAAAGAGAGAAATAAAACCCAAAGAGAGACAAGTGATGCACAAGACCATTGCTCGTCCACTGACTGATACCCAGCCCATCACCCAGCAGTGATCAGCCCCTCCTGGCCAACTCCCCCCAGTTTATATACTGGGCATGACATTGTATGATATTGAATGTCGATTTGGCCAGTTCAGGTCAGCTCTCCAGGTCATGTTTTCTTGTGCACCTGCTGGCTGGCAGAGCATAGGAAACTGAAAAGTCTTTGAATAAGCACTATGCAGAAACAACTGAAACATCAGTGTGTTAACAACATTATTCTCATACTAAACCCAAAACCCACAGCACTCTACTATCTACTGGGATGAAAATTAACTCCATCCCAGATGAAATCAGGACACACTGTTGCCTCCATACATAATGGCAAGAACCTTGATGACTGTCCTGCTTTGTCAGCAAGAAGCTATATCATATGGAGACGCAGAAGTGGCTAACAATTTTTTTCCAACATCAGAAGTCAAGGTGGGGGAAAAAATCTCCAGCCTGCTCCAAAGAAATAAAATTGGAAGTGCCATCTTGTTGTCAGACATGTTAAGTCTTTCAAGAAAATGAGTGCTGCATTTTTTATTAGCAAAAGCAGAGTCCTACACCAGGGAGCTTAGACAAAACTTGATTTTAAATCCTGACTGTTGCTGTGCATTCTGCACTGCCTGTTTATTTGGAACTTGCCTGGTTGCAGACCACATCAGCCAGTAAAACAAAATATAATAATTCTCACTGCAGTATACAATGAAGAGCTTTGTGAAGTGCTTTTTACTAAAAGCCCAGTGAGCTGAAATCCTTCTGTCATGCACAAAACAAATACAGCAGAGACAGCTGTAGCATCAGCTCACCTACTGCACCTCAGCCCAAGAAATTCCAGCACTGTTTCCCTGGCCAGTCTTCCCTCCCTCTGCAGATTCCACCTCCTGCATTAATGGTTGTCAGTAATAGCATGCTCTGAGATGGGGCTGCTGTCCAGCACAGAGGATACTGATTGAATCATTTCATATCCCCCACTAAAAACGATCCACAAGAGCAGAGAACAAAACTAATGATCATTTCAAATTAACACCCATATGAGAGAGCACAGCCTTTCCCCAGGGCTTAGAGCCACCCAGTCTTCAAAGCTTTTCAGGAAAAACTCTTTTATTTGAGTTTTGCCAGACTGCATGCACAATCTCAGGCAAGCAACAGCAAACATCAGAAAAGAAATTGTTCTGAGATATGGCAGGAAATTAATTGAAAGCATTGCGAATGTGTGCACACAAGTATAAAGAAACTGTCTGAGTACTTGAAGAAAGAGTTTACTGTACAAACATTTCTCTTGTTATTCAGTCTAAAGAAACTAGACAAAATGTATTCAGAAAGGGGCTTGTCTAGTAAGAATTACAAAGAGAAGTGATGAATTGTAAGATAACAAATTTACCCCTAAAGCTGAGAGTACCGAAGCACAGACCCTTTCAGCAGCAGCAGCATGGGAGCCAAAGCATTATATAGAGTACATCAACGTCGTACTATGGCCAAGCTTAGCTCAATATAAAAGATAACTAGCTACTTACTTAATCCCAGTTTTGGGGCAAGCTCATTTAGCAACAGGACAACAACCTGTTTCACTGTGCTTCTAAATCCTTAGGCCCTGAATACCACTTGTCAACTGGATTTTAGTTATTTAATTTTACAGGAACCATTTAAACTTGATGATTAGAGATTTCCTTCATAGAGACAAATGGTTTTTTATACACTCGGTATTTATAGAAATGATTTCTAAGCTTTTGATATTTAAATAAATGCCATGGATGTTGAGGGAGATACAAATTCTCCTTCAGTGATACACAGAACTTTCTTCATAGGCTGCTTCTTGCACCTGTGGAGACAAGAGGCTTATCTTCTGAATGCTGCTGAGATGTTAGCCTGGAGTGTCTGATGAGGAGCCTTTTCACCTGGTTCAAGATGGCAAAAGAATGCTTCTTACCTGCTCTCCCTGAAGCCAGCTCCTAGGTACTACATTTCCTTGACCCCCGAGGAGAATCCGGATTTGCCATCGAAAACAGCAGAGCCAGGGCTTTCCAGGCCAGGAAACCAACGCTTTACGTTTAAAATAGACCAGCAATGCACTGGCTCTTCCACCCTCACCTCCCCACAGGCAGAATTGGCATTCTGGGGCTCCCTGGCCACAGCAAGGTGGTGAAGCAGCAGAAACTCAGCAGCCTGTGGCTCTCGGGTTGCCCAGAACACAGCTCCTCATTGAACATGCACAGTGATATAAACTTAATATTTTATAAATATAAATTTAACATTTTATTAATACAAATTTAATATCCATTTCTTTCTGTGCACCATGTCACTTGGTGGACATCTTCAATGCTGTTGCGGCTTAGTATGTCCTGCCTTTCCAGAACTCCTTCACTCTGCTGGGGTCAACTGCTCACTCACAGCCTGAAAAGATCCCCAGTAAAAAGAGTACCTATGGTTGGGATTGGAAGAAATAGATGCCTAAGATGGGCATCTTAACTCTTTTTTTTATCTTTGTCAAAAAGCTTAAGGAGACAGTTGTCCTTCCTGAGGGTTGTCAGAAACTTGGCATTTTTGTCTAGCAGATCGCTTAGTTGGTATGCCAAAATAGACACACTTCAATGTCTTCTTTTGGTTTTTGTTTGCACATTATTGTTTTGAATATGCAGACGGATGTATACACGTGATTTTACTTTATTCTCAATTCCTAATTCGAGTACAAATTTGGAGAACAAAAAGAGGGAGCAAAGGAAAAGTGAAGAATTGATGAGCATCATTAGAAGAATGTAGAGAAATGCATTGTGGGGCAGGTTTGAGTGAATGTTTCTCTCTCTTAGGAGAATATTTTTGAAAACTGTAAAGAGTATTTGAGTGAGCTCTGAAGTCTGACAATTTTTGCAAACTAAAGTAACTGAGGGAAATATTTTATACAAGCAGAGCATGTCTTCACTGCTTTCGTTCTTTGCTAGCATTAATGGATATGTTAAATATCATACAGAAACAGGTTCATAATAGCAGAAACCAAATCAACAAATCAAACCAAATCAAAAGGCCAAGAAATGGATATTGATATGTGTGTCTTTAAGTATGTAATATTATCTACGTTCTGCACAAAATAAATGTCAAATTTGGTTTAGACATAAAGGCTTGTCATCATGCTCATAGAAAGACATTGCCCTTGCGTTTTGATGCACGGTAATGTATTTCCACGTATCAACAGGTTACTATCGAGTTATAACATTCCTTCTTGTTATCATCCGTTGCCTGATCAGTCAACATCAGGATCGAACCATGTCAGGTACCAGGCAAAGACAAGACAGTGCATAGTCACCGTCCTAAATGAACTCAGCAGTCAAGTGATGAATGGAGAAAAAGACAGTTACCTAATCAAGGAGAGTAATGTCAAGCCCAGCAAAAAAACACGTCAGTTGCAGGAAGGATTTTGTTTGTTTTCAGGTAAGTACAAGGAACACAAATAACACACTAAATTGAAGAGCTAGGCAGTGCAATGATAAAATGGCTCAGAACCAGCCACTGAGGAGGAGGGTAGTAGAAACCTGGAGCATACAAAACTGAAAGAGAGTGGACAGGAAAAAAGAAATATCCTCATGATGTTGACCTTGGCTTTTACAGCTGCCCTTTCTGGCTACAGGTAGAAATAATTGCAGTAACAATTCTGATGGCATAATAATTTTTACTAAACTTTTCCCACTTACCTTACAAAGACTGAGTAGGTATAATAGGTTGGAATTTCTCTAGGTCTACTTCCTCATACGAGGTTTGTATTAAGTATGCTAAACAAAGTCCTTATCTCACTGTTTGGGAGCAGTGCAGAGGGAAGCATTCCAGGAAAGGCAGTGCTACCTTTTTCAGTTCTGCCAGTATCAGGCTGTGTATTGGAGACTGTTGTAGCTCACTTTAGTGCATAATTTATTTCCCTATGACCCAGACAGGCAAGGTGAAAACTCAGCCCATTTCTCATGCTGTCCCTTCCAAGATCCTTAAATGTTAGAAAGACTGTGCTTGCAATGCTGACTTGTCTCAGAGGTTTAAGAAATTATACCTCTTTTTCTGCTAAATGTCAACAATAATCTGGTTAAGACCTGACATCGGAAGACATTTTTCCAAAATAGGGACCTACAACATCAATCCACAGGAAAGCTTTTGCGACTTACTGGCGGAGTAGTCACAAATTTGACATGAAGCTGCTGGTGCCATGTGGGACTCAGGGCACTGTGACTATGGACGAGTCTTTTCCTCTTTTTGAGTCTATTCTTGGAAGAATGGGACACCTTCAATTTCTTCCATCTGTCAAAATTACTCTGAAAACTAGACCACCCATTAAAAGGAAAGCAAAATGTCTTTCATTAAGATGAAAACCTTAAGAGAATTAATAACTGTGTTTGAAATTGGATACACAGATATTAAACACAATGTGTAGCTTTCTGCTTCTAGTTACACTTCACAAGGTTTCCATTTAACTATAAAACTCTCTCAGTACTTCACCCTTCTGCAAGATGGGCTGTTATGTCTACTCAAGATGCTGACTGCTACTTGAAGAATGTTGCTGTACTTTAGGAATCCTTCCGTACTTGAAACACAAGACATTTATGGAAACTGGTAAGAGGTGATTTAAAAATAAATAAAAAGAGTGTTCTTTATGTGCTTCTGGAATTTGTTGTTGCAGAAGGTCGGGGAGGCAGGTAGTTTCAGCAGGTTCAAAAAAGTTTAGGTATATACACAGTCAGCAGGTGCATGAACAAAAATAGAAAACAGGAAGGGACACCTAGCCAATTATTGCAATTGTTGCATGGAATATGAGGGAAAAGAATTTCGGAAGGTGGCCAGGCTCACATGCTATCCCTCAATGGCATCTCCTCTTGGCACTTCTGCAGACAGAACAACAGGCTAGACAGACTCACTGGCTGGGTCTTTACCCTGTCATTTCAAGTATGTGGACATTTTCTAATGATGAAAGCAAGGTCTCTGCATATACTTGATGTTTAACTTGACAGTAAAGAGATTATTTGCTCACTGAAGTCATCCCTGAAACCAGGAATGCTGGCTTTATACTTTAGTTATATACCTTTGTAGAAAGCATATTGGGAACCATATTTTATACAAACATAGTAAGAGCAACAGCAAAGCATCTTCTTCTACTCACTCTTTTAAAAAGACTGCCCCAAATTCTGGGTGAGCCTACCAAGTAAGTGGGAAGACATCTCACTTCTCCTTACTGCATTGCTACACTTAATAAAATAGGACAGAATTTAGCCCTCAGTCATCTTTAAGCTGACAAGTGCGAATTCAGATAAATTCTGGAGGAAGAGAAGTACTTCAGCTGATAAACAGAGAAACTTTCAGACAGTATGCTTCAGGAGAAACAAATTTCATCTCAATGCAAAAATCTACTGCTGGGAGTTTCATTTTAATCAGTCATTTTCTTCTTGTTTTTATTTGCACAGCAGTTCTGAACAAATTGAAAAGTATTTTTTTTCTCCTTTAGTGCAGGCTGGCTTTCTACCACTTCACTGTAAAGGAGAATTCAATTTTGTAGTGATAAGTTCAAGAATACACAGATAAGAAACTTGTAAGAAGTGGGTGGAGGGCAGAAAGACTACCAGGCAGGAATGGAGAGTATTGAGAAAATACAGAAAAAGGAGTATTTTTCAGCTGCACTTTACATACCAAACCTAGACATTTTTCTCCAATCTACAATCTTCAGCCAGAGAGAAAGTAGTGAGTTTTGCTAATGCTAATTTCATCCCTTCGTTGTTTTAGAAAGATGCATTTACATTTTCTGTGTGGATAAGCAGGACTAGACAGCTTGTGGAGAGAGATAACATAAGCGCTGAGCTCTGTTGAACCTTGGCAGCTTTCTAATCTTTTCAGGTTTTAATCTCAATTCATTGTCCAAACTCTATCTCTCTAACGGCCAGAGTAAATCCAGATTTAGATAAAAGAAATGTACGGGTTCAACTGAAACCCTGGTGGAGGCTGGATGCCGTGTTCTGAGGTGGAAACAGCACGAGCCTTAGCAAGGGAGATGGGGAAGTTTTAAACTCTGCAGCCGTCACTGCTGCCACTGTGCAACATGCGACAGTGGTGGTGGAGGGTGGATGGCTCATGGCACAGAATAAGCACAAACAGAAGGGCAGCTGCCCTAGGTCAACTGTCCTGGTGTCCTGCCATCAGAGGTGGCCAGCAGCGGATTCCTTGGGAGAGCGATACATGCATAGAGATTGTACAGCAATGATACAGCAGAATAGTCCTCTGCTCCTCAAAAGTGTGCTCTTTAAGGACAGTCTGAGCCAGAACTGAGCTCATTAGCCCTCTACATTGTTATTCTAGGACTTCAGCCAATCGCCTTCTCTATGTGCAGTTTCAACACACACAGCCTCTTGTGGCGGGGAATTTCAGAGATGAACAAAATATTTTCTTGCTTCGTTTGCCATGAACCTGCTACCAGCTACCTTAACTTGAAGTTTTTAGGTTCTGTATGGGCAGAGGGAGTGGAAAATTATTTTCTACAAGCCCTTTATGCACCGCACAGGACTTTATACAACTCTCTCTCCATTGCCACTATTTTCCCCTGAAGAGCTGCATCCTGTTTAGTTTACCCTCATGTGCAATCTGCATCCCACCATTGATTACCTGTGCTACTGTTCACTTGGCCTTTGCTAGTAGCATTGTGCCCTTGAAATTGAGACTAGAACTGCACCCAGAATTTAAAATGCAGGCACACCAGCATTTTACATGGTGATATAATGATATTTTCTCTTTTATTCTCTTTCATAACAATTTTTAACATTCAGTTTGCATTTTTTTAACAGAGCTGGGCACCAAGTTCAATAAAACTATATATTATAACCCCAAGATTTCATTTCTGAGTAATAGCAGTTAGCTCAGAGTCCATAATTTTATATGTGAAGTTTGGATTGTTTTTCCCCATGTATGTCATTTTACATTTGTCTCTTCTGAATTTCATCTGCCACTTAATCACCAAGTCTTTTAGTCTCTAACAATCTTTCTGCAATTCTCCACAGCTGGTTCTCACTTTTAACTCAGCAATTTGACTTAGACTTCCCACTCCCATGGCACACCCATGCTTGCTTTTACATCCTTGGAATAAAACACCCACTCTGATCAGGTTGAGGTGAATAATGGAGTTTTGTTTTACTATTTCCATTCTAGATTTCAAATATTTGTGTGCTTGCCTATACCTGCAAATTTTTGAACCATTGGAAGGTTACACAAGCAGAGTTGCTCCAGGGAAAGAGTGAAGGAGGGAGTGAGACAGAGTGAATTCAATTATCAAGAAGATCAATATTATTCTGTATAGAGCTGTAGAAGATAACCCAGACAGTGGATTTCATGATAGCCTCCCAGAATAGCTATTTTCAAGCCATGAAACTTGATGTCATTGTATAGGGTCTCCATAGTTATAGCCTAAACTAGTTCACTATTACCATTTCTGTTCTGACAGAGCTAAGGACATGGTAAGATGCAAGCTCCAGACCTGAAAGGTTACAGACCAATGCACTGATTTAAGAAATCAGTTAAGGACATGGGTAGGTCTAGTTATCCAATTGAGTTCTTCCTCAAATATGTCTGTTTTCCAGAGTTGTGGATGAACCTGGAGGATCTGGACTGGGAACTAAATCACAGCCCCTCTTAGTATTCCCCAGTTATGTTTTCCTAGCTCTTAAAATTTTCCCTAGGATAAAAAAAAAAACAAAAACAAACAAACAAACAAAAAAACCCAACAACAACAACAAAAAAAAAAACCACAGGAAAAAATATGACAGTTTTAAGGTGGATTCTTAATTCCATAAGTTGCATTTAAACAGATGGGGACAAGAAAATAGCCTCTTGCCATCTCAGCGTCCAGTCCTGCCACACTTGCTGAGTGCTTAGTGACATTAGAGTGGCTCCAAACTGTAGCTTAAGATGCTCTTTAATTAAGCCACAGGACAGCAAACAAACAAGCAAACAAAAAGAAGCTTGACAACAAGCCATTCATGGTTTGAGAAATGCAGTTAAATTGCATGTAATGCTTTATTGCTTTGAGTGCAAACATTTGGCTTCAAAAGTTTTAAATGTATTATTCTGTAAATCTTCTCATTAATTACATTTCATTTTGAATTCAAAGCCAGGCCAGCATCAATTTATTTCACTCAATTGCATCAGCCCTGTAATGTTATTCTTCAGTTTTACTTTCAATCTGGCTCTGACTGATAACATTTTGAGATCAATAAAAAGGCAGAGGTTGTTACCAAAAATAATGGTATGTTATAAAGCTGCTGTAGTCCAACAATTAAGGACATTTTATTATGTAATAAAGCCATTGCTATTTTTTTCTCTGCAGCCACACAACATTAATTCAGACACTAATTTACACTTGGTATATTACTGATGTGGTAAAAATGCATTTCTTTCTATCAAGCTCAAAAATCATATATCTTTTAATATATTAAAATCAGAGTCCTCAGGAGGCTGTAATGTGATCTTTCTTAATTGAGACTAAATATATTCATAGCTATTGATTAGATTCAGCTGTCAGAATGGTCCTTCCTGAGCTGGGTGGTATGGAAACAAGGTAGAAACAACCTTCTGCTCTATAGAATTTACCAGCATTGCATTAAACAGCATGACTAAGAGTTTATTCTCACTGCTACTATCGAGTCTGAAAAATGTATGCAGGGGAGAGGTTATCACTGGCAGGAGTTTGTTACTCTTTTCAGGTGCACATTTCTCTTGCTTCACATTAAAGAATGCCAAGTGAACAAATGCACCTGGCATTGGGAGCAGAAGAAGAATCTTTGTGTCCTATAAGAGATCCCTGCACAGTTCTGGCCTTGCCCCAAGAAAAATGCTTCTTGAGCAGCGGAACTTTATATGGAAGATATATAATTGTGCTGTGTCTGAGAACTAGAGCTTTTCTGGATCCTCCAATGACATTTTAGTTAAACTGTAGGCAGATCATAGCCATGCAGATTTTTGAATTTGATTCATATCCAGTAGGAAGCCTGGTAAAATACAGAGGGTTTGAAAGAGTAGTACATCCTTCCTGGAGTGTTCTGAGTAGTGAAAGCTATGAACGAGTGTATACTTCAAGGATTAATTGTAAAATTTATTTGGATCTTTAAGACATCTGAGTATGTGTTCATAGTTGCCATCAATGATAGTTACTGAGCTGCTTTGGTTGGGTATGGGTTTGTAGCATTAAAATCCAGCTTTGTAACAGTAACTTTTAAAAGCCAACAAGAATTCTGGAAATAAAAGTCATGCTTCAGATCTTTATTCATCACAAAACTTTGCTTCAGATATTTATTCATCACAAAACTTTGGAGAATAAAGTAGACTGTTTTTTTCCTAGTGAGTGGATAAGTAAAAATCCTACTGTAGAGTGTCTGTTTCTGAATTAGATCCTCAAAGGTAATTTTTAGAGACAGGCTGCTGAATGAGATGGAGGACTAGCCTGATTCACTGGGACTTTTTCTCTGTTTCAAAACTAGAATGATTCTCAGCTCATTAGGGAGTTATTTGCATCTGTCAAAGATCCATGCTGTGTTAAAGACAGAGAACTCATAGTCTGGGAGACATTTTTTTCCACTCTAAATTATTCTATAGACCTCCACCGTGATCTTTGTCAGGTCACAAATTAGACCTCATTTCCTCATCGCTTGTCATTTTTGAACAGAGGTAATACTACTTACTTACCTCATGGGACTGCAGTAGATCTTCATAACCCAGAAGCTGCAAAGCCCCAATAGTACATAAGTGAGAATCCCTAGAGAAAAGCAGGCTGTCATTAGGCACCTTTCAAATTAAACCAGATGGGGCAAATGAAAAGAAATGAAAAGGACCAAAACAACACTTTCCTGGCTCACAAGGGCATGGCCAAAGTGATCAATGTCATTGTAATTTCTAGCAGGCTGCCTAGTGTATGAATGTATAAGAGGAGCCAAGACACAGATTTATGAAATCCCCAGAAAGCATGAGTCCTATCTAAATCTCAGTTTCAGAAGGAAAAAAAATGGACCCTGTCTACTCCTCTAACAAAACATGCCAGTTCCTCTTCAAACTGTTGTTAAAGTAGATAAAGTCAGAAGTGAAAAACAAATAAATAAAACCGATATTGTTTTTATCTCTGAAAACATATAGATCATAGTGGTATGCAGGAATAATATTGCTGAGTTGAGCATCTTTCATAGTATTGGATGGCGAGCTCTTTGTTAAAAACTGCCTGTGGTTGTGGGGTCCCCTGACAGAGGGCCATAGGTGCCACAAAATCTCAGGCACTCGAATGAGGGATCGAAGATGTACAGTTCAGAATTCCCTTATCAGTCATGTGTTTCTTCATGGGGTGGTGCTTTGGGGTTTTTTTTCCTTGTTCCCCCCTTTCACCAAAGTCAGCTTTGCAATCACTTAAGCTCTTAAAATGTCCTTAAGTTAAAAGGGAGAGGCATTATCTATGTCATCATGGACAGGGTACCAATCTCCTCCATTAAATGAAAGAAAGCTGAAAAAAGCAATAATCAAGGTATCTAAAGGGCAGGAGTAAAATCAGGTTGCTTAGAATTGGAATTTAATCCAAACATATCTGAGAAGAGACTTCTGCAAAGAGGGATTGACCTTGCAGCCTATCCATGTGCAGGGCATGCATATGGCAAAACCCCACAGCCTTGGAGAACTGCTTCAAAGAAGCCATTCACACAGAAAGAGAGAGCTGGGAGCCATTAAAATAAGTTGCATTCACAGCCCATGTTTGAAAAGGAGACCCACAACACCAGCAGGACAGAGAAGTCTGTGACTCGTGCCACTTAGGGCTCCATTGCCCAGAGCAGAGACCTGTGTTTGAAGGGATCTTGCCAGCCAGGTGCTCAGCCACTGTGGATCAACTGCACAGGGATTCTCCTGGGCCTGTGCACTGAGTCCAAGCCCTGTACCATGACCACAGTGAGATCATCTTCTGCTTTTAGTGTGGAATGAGAGAGGGTCCTTGCTCTCTTCTGAGAAAGCCAGAACTCCTCATTACATGCACAGTTACATACTGCAGTCCCACAGACCAATAATCGAAGAGATTGTGTCTCATCTCAAAACATCAAGTCAAGGGGGAAAGGGATAAAACCAGGCTCGCTAGAGATAAGCCTGGGGTAGCACATCAGTGTTAGAGGGATGGTGTTCCAGCAAGGTCCCTTCTCTCTCACTCTTCAGAAGGTATATGCAAGGAAAGAGTGGCAGTGAGGTTGAGGCACCATCCCTGGAGGTATTTAAAAGTCGTATACATGTGACACTCAGGGACAGCATAGATGTGACATAGAGTTTAGTGGTGGGCTTGACAGTGCTGGGTTAATAGTTGGACTTCATGATCTTAGAGGGCTTTTGCAACCTAAACAGTTTTATGATTCAATACTGTAAAGAAATTTCCATCTTGAATCTTAAAAGCACTGACCTGTTGTAGAGTCCCAGCTCTCAGCTATTTGCAACAAAAAAGATTAATTGAGTAGGTGATCTCTATGCAACTGTGATAACTTTGACACATTATGGGCAATGCTGTGCTTTGGTGTCTGTTGGCAAGACTGGTTGTCATCATTGCTTGTTAGGTCTTCCTTCTTCCAGAAATAGCCCAGGTCTGGGCATCCTAAAGTTTCACTACTCCATGTGATGAGGCATCTGCCTTGCAGAGTGAGAATAGCGGAGAATGTTGAGAAAGGAGGAAAAGAGTGGCAGAGGAAGGATCCAGAGCTCCACACGAATAATATGTTGAAGGCACACCTATATCCTATGGCAAGTCCGACGACTTCTGACTACCAGATGTAAAATGGTCTTTGGGAAAGTCTGACTACTGTTGTGGATTGAATTTGTTAATGTGTGTCTGTGTTGTCCATGATCCCCAAAGTTTTATTCAATTTCTTTAAACTCCGTCTTATCCTTATCCCTTTTTTATCATTAATCTTATAATTTTCCTTTAAAAATAGCTTATTTTTTATAAATCTCATTTCAGCCATTATTGCTTTTCATTCCTAGAGGTTTAGATATAGAGGAATATTAATTTATTCATCTGAACATTAGATAGCTCTAGTCCATGCTGGGACTCAGTTTGACTGAACCAACAACAAACTAAAGGCTACGACCTTCATCTGCCTCAGGCAGAACCCAAGAATGATTGATTTACAGTGGGCCCTTTGCGAATGTAAAATGAAACAGCACGACCTCTTTTGAGGTAAGCTTGCTCTTTGAAGGATGATCATGTATTCATTTGATCATCCCTTTAATCCTTGTCTGCAATTTTTCATGAGGATTGTGTCACAGCATAAGAAACACGGTGGACTCAGCCATGACAATGGTACCCATGCATTCAAGAGGGGGCATGAGAAGCAAGTATACCTGCCTACTTCACCTGCCATGACTGGCAACAGGTCAGGAGTTAGTTTTGAAAATAATTATTATTTCCCTCATACATTGTTGAAGACAACATCTGGAATTCAATTCTCTGGCTAATAAGGAGCCACGGGGGATCTATCACACTCTGATGCATTCTTTGAGGAAATGTGAAAAGGATTTTAGATAATACATTCATCTGAGAGTTCATAAGCATTTGGAGATCTTTTATAAATAGCAAAATATGATAAATTATTCCATTAACTGCCTGACTAGTATTTTGGTGAAAATAAGGTTTGGCATGGTGTCCTTTTTGTCTACGATTGGAGAACAGAACCTGATAAAACAGCAGAAGAAAATTTAAAAAACATGTAAGTTATGGAAATGGATAAGAAGCTTTTCTGATGATAAGGCTTTAACTTCTAAATTTCTCATGGACTCTTTGTCAATAACCTTATTTTTCAAAAATGCCAGTGTTACATTTTGCCTGATGCCAACAACCTAATAGGGCACATTAATAGGAATTATAATATACAAAAAATATGGCAAAGAGCTACAATTTTAAATGGACACATAATGTTTCCTGCCCTCATCACGTATTTTCTGATTATACCAGCATACAGTACAGGGCAATTTCACTTTTAGTAGCAAACTTTTACAGCTACATGCTCATTTGGGGTAAATTTGAGTAGCATTCATGGAAGTACACAAATGGGATCAAATTCTGCAGATCACAGTGAGGTTATCATATTTATGCTTTATACAAAGATATGAAAAATTAGTGTTTGAAGATTAACTAATGATACAAGCAGATCATGTTCGATTGTAGGATAGAATAGAACAGAATAGAATATTTCAGTTGGAAGGGATGTACAGTGGTCATCTAGTCCAGCTGTGATGGGAAATCAAGACAGCTTATATGGCAAGTAACTGTCGTTGATATAATCTTAAATTTGAATGAATGTTACAGCCCAGCTATTTACTCAGTTTCACTTAGGACTTCTAAATATCTAAGATAGAACAAAAACTCACACTAAAAAATTAACATGGATAATAAAATAATCGTAGTAATAGTGAAAATACTTGTAAAATTAACTCGAAATTATTGTGAATCCTGTTGATTCCTAAATTAGAAAAACATGTTATGATATAAAATAAAAACTATTATATTCCTTCTCCAAACACTGAAATCTGGAAGCAACTGTGTTTTCCTTCCTCTCTATTGGTTGGGATATGTTTATGAACACAATTTCTTTATTTCTTTCATTTTCCTTATCATAGAATTATAGAAACATGGAATATCTTGGGTTGGAAGGGAATATTTAGAGGCCATCTAGTTCAATCCCCCTGCAATAAGCAGAAATGTTTTCCACTAGATCAGTTTGCTTAGAGCCCCATTTGTTGATGTTTGAAACCAGGCTGATATATGGCAAATATTTTTTGCAAAACCCAGTAAGTTATTCACTGATTAGGTGTCCAATAGCATGGTAAAGACAAAAAGTAAAAACCTTTGTTGAATAAGGGTATTTAAATCTGTGTTACATACAGTTCATCTTGCAAATTCACTGCTGAAGAATCCCAGAGTGCTAGTAACCAATCTATATTGCAGAGTTAGTCAGCAATTCAGAGGGATTTGTTTTGCAGTCAATTCAATCAGAAATGTTACCAGGGAGGAAGAAAGCTGAAGAAAATTGCATCTACCTTCATGAAGTAATTTTCTGAGCAACAAACATTTCAGCATAATCCACTTAAATCGTAATTAAACTTTCCATACACCAGTCCTTCTATTTTCAGTGCTGTTTTTAT
This sequence comes from Ptilonorhynchus violaceus, assembly GCA_013397565.1. NCBI lineage: Eukaryota > Metazoa > Chordata > Aves > Passeriformes > Ptilonorhynchidae > Ptilonorhynchus > Ptilonorhynchus violaceus. The sequence goes on along the minus strand of VZRJ01012100.1, from coordinate 351,196 downwards.
AGGGAAAGAAATGATTCATTTTTTAATAAACGATCTACTTGAAAATATTTTTGCTTTCAGGATACCCAGAAGCAGCAGCAATTTATTATGTGCATCTTCTTGGTCTGGTGAGGAGACACCTTGAACTCCTTTATCACCTATATTTAGATCTGCTAATGTGCATGAAAACCTGACCTTCAGTATTATGTTGGCTCCTTTTAGCTGGCAGTTTTCAAATAGTAGGAAATTCAGTTGTGAAGTAAGAAGCTTGCATTATCTATGTGTAGATGTCCTCCAGTGACCAGAAGTTCTGAGCTGTCCTTATATTCTAGCCTATCCTCTAGTTAATGTAATTAAGAGTCTTTGGAGAAATTATCCCACTCTAGATTATACATTATTACTATTCATGACCAGCTGAATTGTTTCCCAGGATTCACTGACAGCAATGACAGATTTGGCACCTAAGACACATGAAGATACCTATAGGTAGATACAAATGCAGATGCTTTTATCTAGAGTTTAATCTATCCTTGCAATTTAACATGATTTCAAGTAGACTGTGAATTAAAAATAGAATAGTGCTTCCTGATTAACTCCATGTGGCAATTCTTTTATTTTGTCATCAGGGCTTTAATATAAGATTAGTTTGATTCCTGTACAAAGGAAAAAACCTCTTCAAAAGGTTCATCATCACTTTTATTTAGCTGTCGAGCCAGCAGAAACATTCATGAACATTTATCCTAGCTCTTTTGTCTGGAAGCTGGAGACAAATAGTAAGACAGAAACTAAGTGCTACAAAGAGAATGGAAAATGTAGATAGTTTCAAACTCCTCTAGAGTGGGGTTTTGCCACTGAGGACTCCATAATAGGCTGGCACACAACCTGGATAAAATTTTTTCTAATTTCAGAAAGAAAAAATATCCACACTTGTGGTACTCATGTCAGGTTCTCTGCATTATAACTGGAAAGACATAGTCACTTTTGGGGTGCAATTCCTCTGAAATATGGAAAAGGATTGCTGCTTGAAAGTGACTATTCCTCTCCACTGAGTATGGTGGGGATTTGATTCAAGCAAATAATTCATTTGTAGATAACTCTATCTGATCAGAGGTGTCCCTGACTCAGTACTGAATGACAAGAAGACATGAAGAGTCTGTGCTAAAGCAAGGAAAAGACTTGCAAGACTGACTGATTCAGTAACTTTCAATTGAATTAAAAAGAAGACACACATATTGCACCTTTAACAAAAAAATACTGCCCTTCCCCCCCCCCAAAAAAAACCACAATAATCCTTCCTCCTCACCTCAAAAAAAAAATCACCAAAAAACCAGAATTCACAGACACACAACAGCAACAATAACAACACACCAGAAAACTCTTCCAGGACAATGTTTTCTGTGTAAGCCCAGCTTCAATCAGATTTTGTCCTAATAAAGGCAATACATTAAAATCTTGCACTATCGTAGTGCAAAGGTGCTCCTCACAGATTTTCAAAGGCAGAGAAGCTTCACACCAATCCTATTGCAGGACAAACTCTGCTAGTACTGCTACTTCCAGGATTTTTTTTCCAGTTCTTCTGAACCTTCTATCTAGGTTCTAATACATGTGTATAAAAGGCTCCCTTCAGCCACATCATAGAGTGAAAACGAAGTGAAAAAAATCACAAAAAGGCTAGCAGTTACCTGCATCACATATAATATCTCTCTGTATGTTTAGAAAAGAAAACGTCTGAGAGAAGAAAATGTTGGATTTTCAATTTTTTTTGTCTTGTAGCCCATGTTACAAAGAAAATCCTTTCTTTTGTTCCTTTTTTAAATAATTAGTTTCTAACTAATAAGTACCACATTGATTGCGGTACCCTTTCTTCCCACCCCTGCAGAAAGTACTCTGCATTCAGAGACAGTGGACAAGACATCTTAAAATACAGTAGATCCTAGTATATGTTTGCCACTGGAATAAACACATCCTTTTCAGGTGAAAAGCTGGTTTTATACACTACATTATTTTTAACAAATAACATGCTTTTCCACTGTCAATATTATTCACACATGGCCATCACAGAAGGACTGTCAAGGGAGTGACTAAGCTGAACTACGAAGGCTGCTGGTATCCCATGGGCTGCTAACAACCAGAATATTCAAAAGTGAGGTTCACAGCTCTCTTCAGACTCAAAATATATGTTCTGTGAGGTAACATAGAATAGAAGTACTCACACATGAACCACGGAATAAGAGATACTTCCAGGCAAGTACCAGGAAGGTTCTATGAGCAGGAGAGTAAAGAGGGGGATGCTAGACCAATTCTTATGTCTTGTGGCCAAAAAAGAAAGTTGTCGGGCACCAAAATAAAGTTTTTTAAGTCAGATTGATCAACTGGGTGCCAAGATTTGACACCAGCTCCAGAAGTTGCATGATTTCACGGAGCACGTTCACATATCTCTCTGTAGAGCAAAGCAGAGTGATTGATATGAGCAAGCTTTAATCACTTTATCACAATGCTCTGCAAGTGTTAATCTGCCCTGATTGTCCTACCAGGATAGTCACAGTGGCATGTATGTTACTTACCTACCCTCAGCCTTTGGGACACTAAGACAGTGCGCTGGTCATTGCTGATTCTTCAGTTTTTTAACCAACTAAAAGCACAGGAGTCCAATACACTCAGTAAATCCTCTCAAGACACTCTGAAAATCCCAAGGATAAAAAGACCTTCAGCTTTGTTTTGCTCATTCCATTGTTTTCAACTTTTAGATTCTTTTGGGGTTTCCATTTCTTTCCTTCCCTTGTGCATTCTTTGCCGTAAACCAAGTACCATACTCAAATGTTAGAAGCTAGAAGCAGCTTTTTAATGACCTATTGAGAATGAAATGAATAATTTAAGATTTACAATAGCTTTAAATTGGTTTTGCTTGTTGTAGGGTGTAAACTTCATTACAGAGGGGGGATTTGTTCTTTTTCTGTTTGCTTGCAATGAAATGATACAAAATCCTGTCTCATATTTTCTTTGTGTTAATTGGGGATTTAACTGTTGCTTCTTTTGCTTACAGTGATGTACATCAAAGCGCTTAAAATCCATTTTAATTGTGCTGAGTGGATTTGGTCAATTACACTAGTAATCTTTCTATTAATAAGCATGTGGAAGGAAGACTGTTCTGTATGTAAATTAATAGAGCTAATCAGTTGTCCTCCCTCTGTAGTACACATTACAGCATTTGGCAGTACTTCAATGGGAAGTAAAAGTTTTGTGGCATATATCCAGGATCATGTTTTTGCTGCCCAGATGCAAAGAAGAAATTGAGGTTATCTCCACATCTTGGTGAAATATCCAGAATTCATCTGGTCACCACCTAAATATCAGTTTCTTAGGGTTTTTGATTGGAAGAAATCTCACGGTGAAAATTGTAATGACTATGTAGTTCAGAAGTTGGTCAAAAGAATTCTTTTTTGTTACATAGCACTTACCAGCCCCACTCATGATAAGACCTCATGTTTTGGTGCTGACAGACGCATAACAAGACAATTTCTGCCCACGTCTAAGACAAAAAAAAGATCCAAAAGAGACAACATAAGAAAGCAGAGATCATCTTGCTCAATGTAAGTGGGTCTCATCACAAGAGTTTACTACTACTGCTCAGTCAAGTATTTTGCTTGTGCCACACAAAGGGCAGTTTTAGAAGACACATGCTGCAGTTTGTTAAATTACAAGGAAGTAGTTTTTCTGTGATACACTTGAACTTGACTGGACACCACATGCCTACCAAAGCCATTCTATCCTTCCCTTCCTCAGCTGGACAAGCGAGAGGAATTATAACAAAATATTCATGATCAGCATAAGGAGAGATCACTCATCAGTCACCATTCCAGGCACAGCAGACTCAACTTGGGGAAAACAGTTTAATTTATTCCCAATTAGAATAGGAGAGTGAGAAATAAAACCAAACCTTAGAGCACATCCCCACCACCCCTCCCTTCTTCCTGGACTCAGCTTCACTCACAGTTTTCACTACCTCTTCCCCACCAGCAGCACAGAGGAATGTTAAATGAGTGTTGCTGCCAGTTCATCACAAGTTATTTCCACTACTCCTTCTTCCTCAGGGCGAGTACTCTTCACATTCTTCCCCTGCTCCAGTCTGAAGGTCTGTCCCGTGGGAGACAGTCCTCCACAAATTTCTCTAACAAGAATCCTTCCCAACAGACTAAGATTCTTCACAAACTGCTCCAGCACAGACTTTCATGGGCTGCCGGGGAATCTCTGTTCAGGCACTGGAGCATTTCCTCCCTCTCCTTCTTCACTGACCTTGGTGTCAGCAGAATTGTATCTCATGCCTTTCTTTTTCTGCAGATTCTTCATGCAATTTTTTTGCCCCTTCTTAAATACATTATCACAGAGGTGCTAGCACCATCACTGATTGGCTTGGCCTTTGCCATTGGCGGAGCCATCTTGGAGCCAGCTGACAATGGCTCTGTTGCACATGGGGGAAGGTTCTAGCAACTTCTCACAGCAGTCACCCCCGTAGCCTCCCTGCTACCAAAACCTTGCTATGCAAACCAAATACATTGTCACAAAGAAGTGTTTTGTTAAAAGTTTCTGACATGCTCCTGTAAATTTGAAAATCACCATGGGACAAAATACATTGCTGTTAGCTCATGAAGCGAGTGGGTCAGTGATGCAAGCAAGGAAGACAGGCAGACTGAGGACTGAAGTCACTATTCAGGTACTGAATGAAATAGGCAGCAAGAGAAAAACTTTCAGCATATAAAGATATCTGCCAATTAATTCAATGAGAACATAATCCAGCTGAAGTGCTTTCAAAAATCCTCATTTTAATCTCTTCATCTCTGAGTGGTGGTTTCCCAGAATTTGAAGGTGTAACAGGAGCATTGCTGGTTCTGGGCCTTCCTTTCCCTACACAGCTCAAGCTCCCTGCCTATACCTTCCCAGGATGGGATTTCATTGTCTAAACATAAGCATTTCTGGGCAATTGTGGGGTCCTTAGATTTTCAAGACACCAACCTGACAATTAATGAAAGAATTTTAAGGCACTTGCACTGCTCTGTAGAGGCAGCTGCAGGCTGGGCAGGACACCTAATTAACTCAAAGCATTGGCTCACTGTTGGGAGTCTATATCCTATCTATTGACACACAACTAATGTGAAAGAATGTCATTTTTGTTCAGTCAGCAAAGGTTAAGCAAAGAGTGAGTTGGAGAAGACAGGTTCTGCTCTCTATAAGCTCACAGACTGTCTTCTCCTTTACAGATAGACTTGCAATTCCTCCATTTCAATTCTAAGCAGTGCTCATTTCTAGTCAGATTCACGAAGGCGCTGAGTATGCACAACTTCTGCTAACGTCCACTGAGACACTTTGCCTAGCCAATCTACCTCAGTTGTGGGGTTTGTTGGCTTCCTGAAATATCTTGTAATTCTGTAATCCCAATTTTAGAGGCAGCTAAATTTCATCAGAGTTAATCAAATCAGCAATTTGCACAATAATCTGCAAAACCTATTAGGTAAGGCTAATTGTTTTCTAAGTCAATAAAAATTGCTGCCCATCCCATTGTTTTATTTTCAAAACACTTTTATTAAAAGATTTGCTGATCATGACCAGTGCTTGACAGATACCTCTCTACTTTCATGTCTTCTTAATATGGTACAACTATAACCATAGCAATGTTATAGATAAACTTATGCTATGAAACAAGAAGAAACTATTACTGGAGTGGTTTTGCTGTAGGAGACCTAATTCTAATTAGAATTTTGTCAGAATATAAATGTTAAAAACCACAGCAGATCAAAATTTTAAAAAGCAGCAGATTCCTCAAGGAGAGAAACAAAACGAAAATAAGTTATTTGTAGAGCACCATTCCCCAGGACCTTGGTTTATTTGATGATATCCAGGGGGAGCAACAGCCTACTGAAAAAAGCAGTCAGTAACAGCAGCATATACAGGGATTCTGATCACTGACAGCAAACAGGAACTGAGTTAACATGTAATTATAAAGATAATATTATTGAACTCAGTCAAGCCTGATAAGCAGTTGGGATTATGTTCAGGTCATCAAGATGAATTTTAGGATCCTCTTCCCTCCATTTCCCTTTCCTGTTACTGTGGTTGATTTTACTGAAGTTAAACTACTGTAAAACTAGGCTCATGCAGAGCAACTTAGGCCCCAGTATCATTGTTCCTCCCTGCAATAATTGTTTCCATAACTGTTCTTGTCATTGTAGTAGATGATCTGCAGAGAAGAAGCCAAAAAAAAAGAGGTTGTGTCCTTTCCTGCTACTTTATAAGGCATGATGATAGCTTCATAAAATTTTATTGCATTACTATACCAAGACTATAATACTTCTCATGCTTTATTATCACACCAAGAGCTGGAAGTTGAACTCAGACAAATTCAACATTGAAATAAGGTGTAACTTGCTATCACTGAAGGCAGGGAAATATAGGAAAAATTTGTTGTGAGGGCTAAAGAAATAGATGGAAAATAGTGGTTCTTCAGTGTTGTGCTCTTTTGCAGTTAGCAGTTCCTCGCTCCAGAATTTCTGAAGCACAAGTTTCATCATAGCTCTGTACACAATAATCCCTCTTTCTGGACCACTCCAGTAAGAGCTATCTCAGTCATCTGCATGATGTTACAAGTTCATCTACTCATACTGCTCACCCGAGTCAGAAACTATTCTCCATTACCTGAATATAGTTGAGAGCTTGTAGACATTTTTGCTTTTATCTGCCTCATGAGGTACATTTTGTCTGTTGAAATGGGACATTTTTAACCTAATTGATTTTGTGTCCTTAAGGTCTTTTGGCACTACCATCAGCTAGTGTCTCCTGGCCTTTGAACACTTCCAGGGATGGGGCATCCTCAGCTTCTTTGGGCAACCTGTTACAGTGCCTCACTACCATCTGAGTAAAAATTCCTTCCTAATATGTAATCTAAATATCTTATCTTTCAGTTTAAATCCACCCCCCCTTGCCCTATCACTATCTACTCTTGTAAAAAATCACTGCCTCATTTTTTTAAGCCACCTCAAAGTACTGAAAGGCCTCAATAAAATCTTCCCTGAGCCTTCTCTTCCCCGGGCTGAACAACTCCAACTCTTTCAAACTGTCCTCATAGGAGGGGTGATCCAGGCCCATGAGCATCTCTGTGGCCTCCTCTGGACCAGCTCCAATAGGACATGTCTTTCTTGTGCTGAGGACTCCAGACCTGGATGCAGTACTCCATATGGGATATAGATAGCATGGATAGGAATGGATAGAAAATTTATACAGTTGAATTGGTATAAGGGTGTCCTAAGGTTTTGATTCCAAGCTGTGTACTCATGAGAGAAAAACCTTGAAAAATTCTCAACAAATGGTAAAACCTGGACTCCTCCATTCTACAACATCTGATGGAAAGATACTACTCTGTTTCCACACTCTACAGTGTCTCTAACCTCAACTCACTCCTTCAGCTTTCACAGCTGAAACTCATATTAGAGCTTCAGGCTCCTTGCTCCCAAGAATTCCATGTAGCTAAGATGATTAAAACTAGATTATTTGGAAAAAGAAAATACTATCATTGGAAAATAACCCCCCCCTAAATAAACAGTTACAGAGTCACCTTTATATATCTAAAGGGAACTGCAAGGGATACAATAAAAGTATGGCAGGTCCTTGTTTTGCAGTTTCCCAATAGAGTTCAGTTCCAAAAGAAAGCAAGTCTGAAAGTTCATCAGTGATGTAGCCCTGTGCAAAATATTCTGACATGTGTGGGAGTCACACTCCTGCTTCACCTCTCACCTCTCACCTGATGATCTCTACTTGTTTCCATTCCACCTGTCAATATTATTCTGAAAGCTGAGCAAATGCAAAAGCAGTCAGTTCTTAAAGTCTATATCATACCTTCTTTTGCACAATAAACAGCATTTTTGATGTAGGCAAAAAGAGCAAGAACAAAACAAACCTTTCATCTTTTTCCATAAAAGTCACATTATAATTTTTTTCATGTCCCTTTTCTTTTTTCCCCTCTGCAGTCCCTGGAGCATCAGCACAGTGTTTTCTTCAAAAGCAGATCTCAACACAGATTTGAAAATGTCACTGTTAACAATGAATTATCCCAGATGTACAGAGAGCACTGTGGTCATCAATAGTTCTTTCTGTAAGCCCTCAAGGCTCTGAACTACTGATAAAAAGGAAAGCAGGGGAAAAAAAGGATTACATAGTAAATAAATTTGACTAGTATTATAAATTTAACATATTGGCTGGCACAATTAACTGGCTAAAGCAAAGCCTCATGCGTGGAATGGTCTGCCATACAGTCCACTCTCATCCTACTGTATTTCTCTGTCAGTAGCTAACATTTATAAAACCCGCTAAATTATAGGTGACAGTATCTAATAGATTTGTCAGCCTGAACAGTTTTTCTTTCAAGGGAAAGGCAGAAAATTCAGTTCACTTTAGAATGACAAAAACCTCACAGTTTTGAAGCTTTCAGCATTTTCATTTAATTATTAACAAGCATTGTAACCAGCTTAAGCAACAGGATAAATGAGCAGGTACTACTATACGTGTCTGTGTTTTAGATATTTAATTGAAGATTCAGCTGAAATTGCTAGTGAAGTTCAATAATATTTTTAAATGTAGAGACTATATTTCACAACTCTCTTCCCTTAAACCATTTACTTGTTTAAACACAGATCATCAAAATACTTTAAATAGTCAAAATGGCAGCTTTGAACTGATTCTAACCATTTTACTCAATATAGTGTCTTGTTCCTCAAGATATTAGGGAATTTCAATAATTCTGTTAATTAATAATGCCCCATAGTGTCTCAATTGTGGGTGTGAAAGGGCTCTGTAAAGGAATAAATATTGCTATTCCCTTTTAACGGATGGGGAAACTAAGGCAAAGTGCCTTGCCTTAGGGAGAGTGTCTTGTTCAATAAGCAGATCCAGGAAAAGGAAACAAAACCCTGAATTTCAGTCCAGGAAATTACCATAAATATCAAAAAGATGACTGGCTGAGGCAGTTCTTTTAAAAGAAAACATTAAATTCAGAAATACAAATTTTTGCTTTGCAGTGGAAAAAGAACATGACTTGCTTGGAAAGCTGGAAAGCCCTGCTGGTTCGGAAGGTGGTAGAGTAAAAGGACGTTGGGGTGCTGGTCTACAGTGGTTGACCCCGAGCCAGCCTGTGCCCAGGTGGCCAAGAAGGCCAATGGCATCCTGGCCTGGATCAGCAATAGTGTGGTCAGCAGGACCAGGGCAGTGATTGTTCCCCTGTACTCGGCACTGGTGAGGCTGCACCTCAAATCTGTGTTCAGTTCTGGGCCCCTCACTGCAAGAAGGACATTGAGGGGCTGGAGCGTGTCCAGAGAAGGGCAACAGAGCTGGGAAGGGTCTGGAGCACAAGTCTGATGGAGAGCAGCTGAGGGAGCTTAAGTTGCACCAGGGGAGGTTTAGATTGGATATTAGGAAAAAATTCTTCATGGAAAAGGTTGTAAAGCATTGCAAAAGGCTTCTACAGAAGTGGTGAAGTCACCATCCCTGAAAGTGTACCAAAAATGTGTGGCTATGACACTTGAGACATGGTTTAATGGTGAACATGGTGGTGCTTTGGCAGTCGGACTTGAAAATCTTCAAGATATTTTCAAACTGTAATGATTCTATGATTCTGTACAGTATGAGGTCCATTTACCTGCATGGGGACTCTTTTCCCACAGCAAATAGCAAATCAAAACAAAGTTGGACTTCCTGCATAAATAAAAGTAGAATGGAAGCAGAATTTTAGGAATAAATTTGGAAAGAAAAAAATACAGAAAGATATACAAAATCAAGTAAAAACTCTCTGTAAGTACATTTTCAGGAAAAGAATAAACCAAGAAACTGTTGATTCAATGACTACAGTACAATGAGTCCATCACTACAAAGGAGAAGAATCTGATGCCTTTCTTGCATCAGTCATCTGTTAAAAACTTAAATGTGGTCAGACACTTAACAAAAGCAGAAAAGACAAATAAATTTAGCAATTCTTAGAAACATAGGTGCTCTCAAATGTGCTGGACCCAATGATCTCCTCTCTTTAGTATTCAGAGAACTAGTCTGAGATTACATAGAAAATGAGCAAATTTCTGGAAGACTGAAAAAAACAAAAAAAGAAAAATGGAGTGACAACCTTTAAAGTGGAATAAAAGGAATAATGAGTCCATCACCACAAAGGAGAAGAATCTGATGCCTTTCTTGCATCAGTCATCTGTTAAAAACTTAAATGTGGTCAGACACTTAACAAAAGCAGAAAAGACAAATAAATTTAGCAATTCTTAGAAACATAGGTGCTCTCAAATGTGCTGGACCCAATGATCTCCTCTCTTTAGTATTCAGAGAACTAGTCTGAGATTACATAGAAAATGAGCAAATTTCTGGAAGACTGAAAAAAACAAAAAAAGAAAAATGGAGTGACAACCTTTAAAGTGGAATAAAAGGAATAATGAGTCCATCACCACAAAGGAGAAGAATCTGATGCCTTTCTTGCATCAGTCATCTGTTAAAAACTTAAATGTGGTCAGACACTTAACAAAAGCAGAAAAGACAAATAAATTTAGCAATTCTTAGAAACATAGGTGCTCTCAAATGTGCTGGACCCAATGATCTCCTCTCTTTAGTATTCAGAGAACTAGTCTGAGATTACATAGAAAATGAGCAAATTTCTGGAAGACTGAAAAAAACAAAAAAAAGAAAAATGGAGTGACAACCTTTAAAGTGGAATAAAAGGAAAAATAGGGAATCTTTAAGTCCCAGGAAAGTACCATCATGAACAAAGTCTTTGTAAATACTTAGATGAGAACAGGGAGACAAATTATTATTATACAAGCAGGGAATTTCCCTTTACAGAAAGGGAAAAAGCAATAGATAACCTATATCTTGATTCTAGTCTGACTTTCATGCTATTTGATATACTGTTCTCAGAAGGAAGCTTAGAAAAAGTCTGTAAATTTGGTATAGAGGTGGCAGAAAAGTCATATTCAAAGAGTAGCTATCAAGTGTATACCTTTAAAATGGAATGATGCATAAGGTGGAGTTCCCAAAGAGTTTGTCTTTAGCTTGATACTCTTACATACCTGCTCAAAGGAAGACATACTGTGTTTATTAAATACACAAATGATGCTAAGCTGCAAACATATTGGAAGGTAGCATTGAAATTCCAAAGGGAGAGATTGTTTGGAGAAGGAAAAAAAAAAAAGACCAGTTGCAATCTAATGAGAACTATAACTATCAGAGGACAAAAGTATAACCAACCAAATAAAAACAGATTAGCGAAGAGATGGCTTAAGTAACCAATAACCCAGAAAAAGGTGTGGGATTCTGGTGGATCACCACTGTCTGTATGTGTGGATGGTGTAGTGAAATATCTATACTCTAATATATACAACATACATGAGTTATCACTTCCACTACACTCACTGCTGATAAAATCTCTAATAAAACCTTGTTTTCAGTTCCAAGTATTGAATATCAGGAGAACTGTGTGTGAATTAGAAACTGCTGAGGGGAAAGTACAAAATTAGTAGTGATCTGGAAGTCATGATCTATATGGAAATATAGAAGGAATAGTGATTTTTTTTATCTAGAGTAAAGAAGACTGTCAGATAACATCATAAATGTTCTCAGAGCCTGAAAGTCCTTCATATGGACATGATATCCCTGATATATAAAACAAAAATGAAAGGCTGAAACTGCAACCAGAAAAAAATAAGTTTAGATACTTCAATAGGTCAGTGAGGATAGCAGAACACTGAATATCTGGCTATTGATTTTCTTTCCCAAAGAGCACTGGTATACCCTTGAAAGTTCATTCTTGTTGAGCCTACAAATGTAGCCCTTGTATGTGCAGCATTGCAAGTTCTCTCAGAACTATGCTGTTTCATTTCACTATGATAAACCTGCTTGTGATAACAAAAAGATCTTTTGGCTCCTGGGTCAAGATCTCAATGTGAAGTCTCCTTAGATATTAGCCCGCATGAATTTTTTTGTGATGAGAAGTTAATGGCTCCTGAGACCTGTAAAATTCAAATCCATTGGAAAATGTAAAGTCTGAAGTCTGGGACTGATGCTGATCACTCTCCTTATTTCTCCTCTTATTTGCTCCTACTTGAGACTTCACACCTCAGACAAGGCTCTTGCTGTTCTGCTGTCATTGTGCCTTGATTTAGTCAGTCACAATAATATCCTTTCTTTTCATGCCTATCTATTTTCAGGTCCCTACACAATTTCTGAGCTTATTTGCAATAGGAGAAGGCTGTAAATTTAAAAACTCTCCATTCCTGGGGTGTCTTGTACTGTTCTGACTACATAAAGAGGCTGAGTGCTTTCTGTTCCCAGGGAGAGCCAACAGCAATCAGCCACATGGAGATATTTTTATTATCATTCTCTTCAAATATCTGTGTATGAGTATCATACAGCACAGATGTAGGACTAAAAATAAGTATTCCTGGCTGAAAACCTCTCCCATTGATAATCATGTAGGTTTGCATTTGAGGATTGTTTTCTCCCTTCTTTTTTCCCTTAAAGTAGAAGAGTGAGATTCAGTGCCAGGAATGGAAATTGGGCCAAATCATTTCCCATGCTAGAACATATGCTTAAACTGAGAAGAAGTACCACAGAATGCTGACAGTTCTAACCTCACTTGACAATATTCTCTTGCCATAAGCATAAGGACTGTACAACCAAGAAGGCTGGTTAAAAGTCTGATAAATTTAGGATGACTGGTGCAAGCAATCTTGGAGGTCAATGTCCCACACACTTTGAACCAGCAAAATGTGTCAAACCTTGAGTGATATGTTTACCTAGGCAACCCTGCAAGCAAGAGGAAGAAATGCAGAGATACAAAGCATAGGGTAGATATAAACATAGTGTTAGTAACTGTTGCGGAAGATGTGCCCGCTGCAGGAATGCTGTATGACCCATGACTGAATGAATCCACAGGAAATACAGTGGCAGGCTCCCATGTTTTGTCTTCTCCTGATGTCTCTTTGTTCTGTCTGTTTGAGAGCAGATCTTTCCTCTGCTGCATTTGGTGATGTAATTTCTTTAAATGAAAACATCAAATGGAGCTACTTTTAAGTGTCCAGAAATCCCTGAAAGACTAGTTGGGGAAAGGAACCAATGGCCAACTTTCAGGTTGTCTGTGAAGCTTTCAGGTGTCTGTGAAGGTGAGTTCACTGAAAGACTTGTGTCTTTGCTATCACTATAGACAGATAAAATTGAACAGGTAGTTTGGACACAGAAAACACCTATTCCTCTTTGTTGGCTGTAACGCTGACAGGTCCATGGCTCAGGTGGAAGTACCTTACAGACCTCCAGTTTTGAATGCCAGCTGGAGGGCAGAGAAATCTTTTATGTAACTGGATTTGCTGAAGGTTGGGAGTGGAGGATCATAAAGTGCTTTAAGTTATGTAGGGAAAAAAAAAGGAATATGATTTCATAGTAAACTCAAAATTCTATTAATGGGAAAGGAGAAAAACAATCTATATGTAAAGCCAAGAACTTACTGTTACTATAATTGAAATCTTAACAAGCTAATCAAAGAGTTATTATTAGCCTATCTCTATGTATTTAAAAAAAATTAAAGAAATTAAAGAATACCACCACACAGAAAAGGTCTCAACAATAATAACAGACCAGCCAAGATGATTGTTAAAAGCACAGTCCTTATCTTCTACCCTTTTTCCCGGTATTATGTTCACCTCTTCACTGTCATCCAGGCCCTGGAGTTCATGGCTTCCATCTGGCCAGGCAGGGGAGATGGGTGTAGAGTATCCCAAGTCCTTCACTGGGAGTACACTGATGCTATCGGTGATGACTTTTTCCTGCTTGGAATCTGTTTGGGGTGTTTTCTGTTTGCCAGCACGTATTTCTTGTAGCACATATTTACACCTTGCTTTTTCTTTATTGGTTAGCATGTCTATGCTACGTGCAAATTTCATACATAAATGCCATTTTACAGATGTTGCATATTTGTTCACTGTTGTCTTTATTATCCCCAAACCAAGTTTATCCAGCTAGATCTGAATTTCTTTAACCGACCATTGTTGATCTGTTTACAAACTTGTGGTTTCCATGCGTATCTGTACCCCATGTAGCTAAACCAAGTTAAAATAAAACTGCAGTCAGGTCAGAACAAGTTCATAAAGACCAAACCTGACAGGATTCAGTCCCATGGCTTTGCAAACTCAGTGCAAAGCCTGTGATCTTATATTAAAGAAGGCAACATTATATTACTTGGCTGCAGGGCTATGTTTTCTGGATGTGCTGTTTTTCAAAAAGTCCTGCATATCGCTGAAGCCAACTTGATGACAAGTTATATGATCTCTGTTAACTATGTTCATATTAAAAGGGTCTCCCTTTTCACATTGTACAGGCAGCATAAGCATGGTATGTTCTGAATGCATCACCTGCTCTCACATTTAGGCAATTTGTGTTCCTTCCAAAGGAGCTGTAGCATGAATCACCCATTACTGAGAACAGACAGCTAGAGATCCAGTTTTATAGTCATCCATTCCAGTAGGAGCTGACAGTAATGACCTTAGAATTCTCTGCACAACCTGCAGAATCAGACTTAGCATGAGAATAAATACTGTAATATAACAAGGTCAGCTACTACTTTTCTGGAAAGACGAAGGAAGAGAGGGAGAGATCTTAGGGAATGAGTGACAGCATGAACACACTGATACACAACTAGTGAGAAGCTCTGTAGTAATTATTGGTGGATCGTTTTCTCACTGCAATAACAGACATGCTTAAAAGCCTAGACTTGTATTCAAAGGAGGCTGGTTTCCTAATCCTGAGAGTTTCTCTCTAAACTTTCTAGTATCAGATCTCTAGAAAGTGAAACCACTACAAAACTGATGTAACTTTGGGTCAACTAATTCTCTACTGGCTGAAATTGGACTAGAGGATTCCTTCATTTGGCCTTCTGTATGCCCCCAAAAGTAGGTAGGTGAGCATTGAAGTGCTCCAGTCAGTGTCTACTAACAACCTCAACAATAAGATGGACTGTGAAGACCCCAGAATCCAGCCTCCAGCAGATTTTTCCACTTCTCACGATACTGAGGTTACAGGATTTGTTTTAAAAATACATATATTAGAAAAAGAATTGTTACCGATTCATTGATCACTTAAATCAATATGATGACTTTAAATTTTCAGGATCTGTGTAGGACTAGACACTGACAGATAACAAACAGCTCACTAGTGAGTGCAGTCTAATAGTCTGCATATTTGTCAGAAGAGGTCTTCCTCACAGCTGTTTCAAAGAGCAAACTCATGTATAATGTGCTGAATCACACCTTTAGCGCCTACCATTGCAGCCTTCTAATATTCATTTTATCCTGAAAAAACAATTGCCTTCACTGATGCTATAGAATGTGTTCTTAGAAATTTGTTTTCTCATTTCAAAGTTTTCCAGCAGGACGTACCTTCTGATTAAACCACCAGCTAGCTTCAATTTACTTCTTGGATTGGTACATGAACTTTAGAGAAATTTGACCATTGTTGCTTAGTCAGATAATTTTGGCATGGATTTTTGAACATGACTTGGAACTAAAAAAAGAAAAAAGAAAATAAAGAGATGCTGAGTCAAAGCACTCAAAGGGAAAATGAATTTTATCTAGGTTATCACACCAGGTTTGTTATAATATTTATCAAACTTGTGTCCAGCTACTTGATTTTGGATATTTTGCAAGAGAAACTGCAGCTTTCACTAGGTCTCTCAGGATCCCTATGTGAGTGCAGTTGCTACAGCAGTGTTGTAAAGTCAAATAAAGAATGCCTTAGTGTATTAATCTTTTTTCAGGGAATGTAGAATTGTAGGTTCCTATGCATGAGGTCAAGAACTGCACTCAGGCTACAGATGGGAAAAAAAGAAAAAAACCCCAAACATTCAAATTCCAAAGCACAGAAGAAGAAATGTAGGGAAAAGAAAAATTCTGAGCTGAAAAATGTGAGAAGAAGCTGTCTCCCTGAATGGAAAATTAGATTATTCAAATCTATGAGGCAGTTGAACCACTGGAAAGAAACTAGAAAGAAAAAGAATTTTAATAGATTTTAGAGGCTTGGAGGTTTATACAACTTCTTGCCATCATTTGCAGTCTCCTGCTGTCAGTACAAGTGCACTTGGCCTTATTTCTTTAAGTCAACAAAGCACCAGAACTCACAAAGTTTAATGAAATTCCTGAGCAAAATTTATAATGCAGTATTGTAGAGGAAGCTGACAAAGAGAACAAGTGGTTGAGATTTTGCAGTGACTGGCAAGCTGGAGAATTAAAGAATTCTACAAGTTTATGTACTATATAAATATATAGGAAACACTTATTCTAGCTTTTTAGGCTATAATTGGCATACCTGAATGAGCATCTCCTTTGTATCATTTTTAACCTGTAAATCCAAAACCTGACTATTCCAATTAGGAATTATTTTACTTGTACTGTACGTAATGTATTGGTGTAACAGACCCTCAGACACAAATTCACCAGTTCATGAGCTCAGTCTGGTTTTCAGAACAATAAATATAAACCATAGGCTGTTTGGCACCACAGTTTTCGTGGGGCTTGTTTTGTGGGTTTTGTTTTGTAGGGAGAAGAAACCTAGAAATCAGCAGAATGCATCACACGCATTGTGAATTGTTCTAGCAGCCTATTTCTTGCTTTGCCCTCTCTCAAACCCTATAATTTCTCCTGTTTCTGCAGCTTATCATTCTTTGTTCAGCAGGTGATTAGTAACCATCCATCTTTTTATCAGTATGCAGGCATCCCTTATCTTTTAATATGTTTAATAACTTTCCTTATACAAGACAAATGTGCATATAAGGGAATTAAATAAAGAGGAATTCTAGTACAGCTTGTCGTAAGACCATCGTCAACAACTTGTCCATCCATCACATAGAGGGAGATGCCTGTCTTGTGGTCATGAGATCGATACAACTTCAGTAGCAGGACAAAGCTGATGGATCTTGCCACTAAATTGTCTGTGTTCTCCTCAGGTAAGTGAATGTAATCCCAGAACACAGTAATAGCTGCTCACAGCTGCTCATCGCTTCCTACACTGAAAGATACCTTCCTCATCATGTGATGGAGAAACCATTTTAGTCTGTACCCTTCAGGAGCCTGTGAAAAGCTTTTGCTACCTAGCCAGATTGCCTAGTACAGAATGAAAAATTACTTTAGTAAAAACGTTTTGAAATACCTACCTCAATCCACATTAAAATCACTATATAGTGTACAAATATACAGTATTTGTGTTGCTATGAGATATATAGCTGAAGTTCTTCAGAATGCTACGTGCTACAATCACACTGTTCTTTATGTCTTTACCAGAATTGTGGGCATTTAAAGAATCCTTTCTTCTGGCTTTGGATTTGTTATGTCACATCTGTTTATTAGCATCACAATACTTTTCCTTACAAAGCCACTAGCTCTACTAAAGAGGCACCTTTCATAATTATTAAAATATTCAGTGGCAATAATACTGTCAAGAAAAACAGGAAATTATTATTTATAACTGTGTTTAAAACACTCTTTTTAAAACTCCTTTTTGCATAACTTCCATGCAAACTCTATAATGTTTGAACTTTTGTTTCTCCCAATTTTCAGATTGCCAATCTACAATGAGATGTTTTTTCCTTAATTCTTGCCTGAATCGGCTTACTTTCACCTGAGGAAAGCACCATCTTTATCTCTGGATATTTTTTCTTTATTTTTCTCTTCTGGCTTTGAGAACACCTTATTATTATTCACATTCCTCAGCAATGTCCCTACATGCCACAAGACCATATTTTTTGTAGGCATCCTACAGATCACAGAGAAGGGTGTTCCTTTCCAAAACTGACATAAACTCTAAGTGGCTTTAACAGATAGTCTGTTTTTCTGACCATTTTGTACTGCGACAAAAGAGTCAGTAAAACAGAAGTATAATCTTTAATGGTATTTCGACATCCCTATCCCATTTAAAATTAGTTTTGTGCCTAAGGAAGGGAGCACATACTCCTTGATAAAATAACACAAGGTTACTATTAAATTTTATCAATTATTCCACAAACTATCCTTTACTTCTAGATCCTGAGCTATTGACATTACCATGGTCCACACAGGCCAGTAGACTGATAATAGGGTCAAACTAAAACTTACTTCAATGAACACTGGCTTGGAAACACACTCACATAAAACTATTTCCCACAGCTCTTTACAGATTCCTAGTGTCATCCAGTGGTCTAGAGACCACCTGTGAGTTGTCTGCATAAAATGAAGCAGCTGGAAATCCACTTTAAAAATGCAATTTACCTTCAGCTGTGGCTATTGCACATCTCTGAAAGTGCACAAGAAACCTTAACACTAAGGACATTAAAAGCCAGATTTTCTTTAGCTGTCAGTTTTCTTACAGGCTTTTCACATCAACTGTTTCTTGTATTATCTGCAAACAGAACCTTAATTTCTGTCGAGGATCTCAGGATACAGCTGAGGAAAAGTGTGTTTTTCCAACCAGGACTGAAAGCATCTTTCAAAAAATACATCCATGGAGATAGGAAGTCAGAGCGCCCTGAAACCCTGGATATAGAAACTGATTTTTCCATTCACTCTAAATTTGCTGACATGGAATTTGACCGGGTGATGAGCTGAGCAACTTGGTGACTGATGAAACTCGTTTAGCATCTGTCATCCTAAGACTTGAGCTCCTAACTGCCCCAATTCTGGATATCTGTGCTGGAAAGGGGTCACCATGTAGCGAGGATGACAGTGGACTCTTGATTTACTTTCTATTTGCAGTGGCCTTAAAATGGCTTAGGCAAAATAGTAAGAGTTCATCTAGGCTCCCTTGCCCACTAAAGGTTAGTTTATAGTTTATGGTCTCGAACTATAAAATTTTTTAAGAGTGCAATAGTTTTGAGAAAAGTCTTGAAAATTCTCGCATTTTGCGTGGTCCAGGACTTCTTGCAAGGGGAATATTTATAAATATTTAGGTAAGATTGCAGTCATTATTTCCCAGCCCTATGGAAACCCTTCTCCCTGCATTCTTGTCCAGGCTGTAGTCAAGATGTTTTAGAAAGGTTGACTACATTTTTATTGGTCCCAAAACCAAACAGGGATGTTTCTGAAATTATTTAGATCTCAATAAAGGAAAAGTTGAGGAGTCAGAGGTCTGATGTGGACAGTGCTGATGAAAACACAGAACGAATATTATGCTTGTATTATTTGATGGAAATAGAGAGAAGCCCAAACTAATTAATGAAATTATTATTTTATAATTCTCCTCCCCCCTAAAAAAGGAAAATTAAAATACTTTTTTCAAATGCTGGATGAAACTCTTAAATGAAAACCAGGGATTTAGAAAATTTAGAGATTTTGAAATTCTTGAAATACTGCAAATACTCCAAATTTTCCAAATGGTTCATTGCAAAAGTAATACGTTGATTGCATGTATGGGTGCAAATACTTTATCACTCCTTTGTAATAGATCCTGCTCAATAGAGTTGATAAAATCAGTCATTAAATCTGATTAATTAGCCCTTTCTTGCTGTTGGACAATGATTCCCAAACATAGTTTTACTTCTTATTTCATTAGTTCAAACTGTTCTTCACAAAGAGCTCCCTGGCTCGACACTTCATTTACTCTGGGTAAAATTGACAGTTCTCCAGCACAAGATCTGACCACCAGCCAAATTCCAGCAAAGTCAGGAGTCTTGTGCCATACAGCTGGTCATTCAAATCACACAGGGTTTTTTCCCTGCATTTTTTTTGCTCCACACCATTTGGTTATAATATTCAACTAAGGATGACAAATGTAAGATATTCAATTTTCATCAATGCCCAAATTCGTATACAAACATGACCATAAACAGCAACAGCAGCTATTCACCAAATGAATAAACAAGAACACATTTTCCGTCATTTTTGTGAGCAGTTGGAGGCAAAACATCCAGTAAACATAACCAAAACCAGAATTCAAACTAACAGTATTTATTACTATCAAGTATTCACACATCCTTGACTGAAATTATCTGGGAGAATACTGATTGCTAATGAGTTGAGACCACATGCATGCATTCTATAAATTCCCCATTAAAAAACTGTCATATTTTGCCCACAAATAATAATTATTCCGTATTTAATGCATCTCATAAATTTTGAAAATCTGGAGTAGTACTATTTGTTAATAACATTATTAATAAAATATCCTGACTATTTTTAGCATTAATAAAACATATAGAGTATTTATTAATAAGATTTCTAAAAGTCCATACACATCTCTTAAGAGTCACCAATGACAATGCACAATTCTATTACATCCTGTTCAGCTCTAATAGGTAATCTCCTTTTCAAGTAACCTGTAATTCAGAAATTTCTGTTGAAATTTCAATAGAATTAATTATTTACATGATATTACAAGACAGTTAGCAATATATTAGCAGTTGCTGAGTCTGTGAAATATATGGCTCTTTATGTGTTATTTCCTTCTTTTATTTTCTGAAAAAGCTAACGGAACTTCACATGTGTCATAGAGATTGGTCCATTTCTATTATCTAGACAGAGATAGAGGACCTCAAAACTTTATCCTCAACCATGTATTAACCAAAGTCCTTCCAAAGGGCAGACAGGAATAAATTCAAGGGTCACTGACAGCTATTTTGAATATATTTTGAATAGTGAGTAAACAAATGTTCTTCCCAATTTCTCAATACTGAAAGGAGTCATTAACTAAGACTTGTTTAATGACAATTAACCATCATTAACTAACCATTAACCAACATCTTATGCAATTCATTTGCCAGAAGCACTCTGCAGCACTTAAAGTGAGAGAAGAGGAAAATATAAACCAAAAATATTACTTCTGAATAATACCCACAGCTGAATTTGGGACACAGTCTGTCATGCATGTTGTAAAGATATATGGCATTCCAAAAGTCTCACTAACCACCAAGGCTTTTATATTCACATTGGCCCCAGGAGAATTCCTATAGAGGGTTCCTTCAGCTCAGAGCTTCTCCTGCCATAGAGGGCCTAAAATACCAATTCCTATTTAGGAAACAATCTCAAGACAAAGACAGTTCATGGGTAGGAATTTCCTCATTGAAACTTCTATAACTGCAATATAAACCTAAGATCTTGACTTACAGTACATTCTTCCCCAAGGATTTTCACAGGAGTCACAAACTGGATCATACAATCCAACCCAGACCTGACCACAGCTGTAATCTTAGTTTGTAAACTGCACACTTTGGGATAAGGAGGTAAACAGAAATCATTTAATACTGACAGATCTCTGGTTCCTTCTCACAGTTCCTCTATAGAAGCAAGAAGTGTTGAAATAGCTGAAGATGGAAAGATCCTTGCATTGGTCACGGTAACAAACCGCTGGGCTGGGATCTAAGTTCACACACACCCACACACATAAGCAGTCTGAAGAGGGCAGGTACGATGCAGTCGCTGTAAGGGAGGAGCAGTTTTCTTGTGGGAATGCCCAAAAAAAGACCTTACAGCTCATCCTATTGTTAGTTATACAATATAAACAGGACTTTGGAAAAGTAAGGTCTAATGGCCTGTGTCATCCCTGATTGCAACAGACATTCCTTTCTGGGGATATTATTCCAAGTCTACTCTTCTTTTTTCCCCATGCATAGTCTATTGAGATTGAAGGCTCTTAGCTGTTCCAATGATTATTGGTTCTTCCCTCCACCCACACCACAAAATTAAAAATGCATCTTACAGTTCCCCAAATGCAACATTTAATTAAAAGATATAATCAGTTCAACACATATATTCTTACTGCTTAATGCATCCTGGCACACGTAATGGAGAAATTAAACTACAAATAAACAAGTATCCACCACAAATAAGTAAGGAAAAATGGTACATACATTAACTTTGCTTCTTGTAGAATGATGACTGAACTCTTATGTTATGGGAGGTTTGTTTTGCTTTCTACTGATTAGAGGATGTGTCACTGTAATACAGATGATTTAGCTGGCCAGCTTTACAAACTGGGATAATAGAGTCAGTTGGTTGAACCGGCCCAAAGTACACAAATAGCTGATAGTATTTTATCTGGCTGGATATTTGTCAACTGTATTGAACCTGAGTGTAGATAAAATATAAAGCTGGAGAAGTTTGAATATTCAGAATTTTTCACAATAAAGATATGGAGGCATTTTTAAAACACTGATGATTCCAAATTAAAGAAGTTTAATTACAACATTAAGTTTAAAATATTAATAGAAAAATGTTCAACAACTCCTGCAGGAAAAAGTTGATCAATATCTCATTGTGGCAATTAATTTACAGTGTTATTGACTTTCGTCAAAAATCCTTTACCTGTAATGAGAAAAAAAAATATGCAAAATTTGTGTTTACAGAGCCAGAATTTAGATAGTATGAATGAACAGGTATGGGTGTACAACTGTAAACACAACAGATTGCAGCTGAGACATCTCTTGAGGGATGTACTTGAGGAAGGTTCTCTGGATCTGACTCATCTCTTCAATCAGCTCATAGAAAGTCAAGTTTTTTCCTTCATTTGGGCAGATCTTGTTGCAGCAGTATGAACATCCCCTTCCTTCCTAGACTGTCTGCACACCTGCCATCCCAACAGGAGTTAAACCCATGACTTTGTCAACTACCCCTGGAAATTATGTTTCACAGGGCCAATGCTGGGACTGGGCCTGGCAATCAATTACACAATAGGACCATCTTCTCCCAGTGAGCAATTCAGTCCCTCTTATCTCACCATCTGGCTTATCCACAGGGGTTGACTCTGCTATAAGGTCATCATAACGTCTGCCGGTGACAGATCAGAAACCTCAGTGTATGAGCTCTTTTCTTTCCTCAACAGATGCTTAGAGGGGCCATAGACCTCCCTTTAAGGTTAAATTAAGCTGTAGCTAACTGAAGGGCCTACAAACCCTTACCTCCATAATATTTGGGGTGAAGAACTGGCTTAGTTTTATAAAATGCCCCTGACAAAGAGATTAATATAATGCTAACACAGAAATGTGTGTGCACAGCACACACATGCAGGACCAGGCATACATGCCATGCCTCAGAACTCTAAGATTTAGCTAGAAAAAATAATGAATTTAAAACACAGACACAGGGAAGAGGTCTCTGATTTGCTCCTCTTCTGAAGATGCTGGAATTCTGACCTTGGTTTCTGTGCTCTTATTTCTCTTGGTCCAAGAAGGACTTCACCCAAAGCCCACAAAAGCCAACATAAAATTTTCTGTTTCTGTAAATGAACTTTGTGTAAGAATCAAGGCAAAAACCACATCCCCGATCAAACCTGTCTGAGCACTACAAAGAGCAATTAGAATGCAGATAACACATTGCTGTTTCTAATTGTTCATTATCATAGCATTATAGATATTATGGCTGGTTTTTTTCTCCTTGTCTGCTGATGTTGCTACATCAGTCAAATGTCCCTATAGCTAATTATACAGACATATTTCAATCTGATTAAAACTCACATCAGTGTAATTGAAAAACATCAGTGGCAATGTTCTAGAGGGAGACAACATTCCACGTATTTTTAATAGCTGAAGGTGGGTCTTTCTTTTACTGCAGTTAACTCATATTTCCCATAATAAGGTCCTGTTGCCGGGTGTTTCTGACCTTGCTGAACTTTAACTGCTACGGCTGTGTTGTTATATGCCAGGTGACTTCTCGAGTCTCCTTTTTCTGGAAATGAGACAAGGTTCCATGTGGAAAACTGTATGGGGTTCTGCAATGAAAAAAATTAATTTTAAAATATATGCATGCAGCACTGAATTGAAGCTGTACTTGGAAGTGTAATCTTGACTTTGAAATTAGTGACTTTGAACTCTCTTAATACAGTTTGCCACCTGTGGTTCTCTTATCTTCCTCTGCAGTAGCAAAAATCTCAAGGGCACACAATCCTCTGCTTGAACACTGCCCTGTGTATCTGTTTCCAACAGGAGGATCTGCAGGCTTCTCTGGTCTCTGCTGAAGGACTAGCAGGACCCACCTCCTCCTCTTGAACCAGTGGGTCTTGGATTAAAGGAGGATTTTGAGAGCTGGTTAGAGAAAGCCCAGCCAACTCTACTTTACAGAACTGTTAGTGACTGAAACTCCTTTAAAGATTCATTTTACAGAGCTGCTTCCTAAATCTTTACACATTCAACTGAGTGTCGACATTCTTATCTCCCGTAGTTAATATGAATGACTGTCCCTTTCAATCAACCAAGCATTTATCGCTGAAGATGTCTTGAATTAAGGAGAAAAGGCTGATTAATGACTGCCTATCTCTGTCTGTGTTAGTATCTCTTCAAAAGTAAGGGGAGTTATTCTCTGTATTTTTTAATTAATTGTCACATTTGCTACTATTAATTTAGCAAGTCATTATGTCATAAAGGCATTTGTCAGTAGCATTGTCAGTGAAGGCTGATGGAATATACTTAAAACATGGCTATGAAGACAGAGCCTACAGATGCTTACAGAGCTTTTAGGGGATGTCAAGAGGGAGGAGAAAGCAAGTTCTCATTGATGATGGTGACATGTAACATTCTTATGAAATCAAAGACTCAGGGTTTATTGCAATGTTTAATAGGCCTGGGAGTTATCTCACTTCCTTACTAAACATCTGCTTGAAAGAGGCCCCAGAAAGGGAAGCAAGGGGTATAAAAATACAGAATATCAAGACAGCAAAGATTACCGACATCTCTGTGGCTCTGGCTCTAACACCTTCCTTCAATTCCTGTCATGTGTCACTTCCTTGATCTGATCTGTATAATCATTCCCTTTATCCCCCTCTTCTGTCACGGTGCTGTTTTGTCACTCACCAGAGTGGCTCCATTACAATTACTGTCCAGAGCAGTTACTGGCTGTCTGATTTCTATTTGAATGAGCTGGATAAATGTTGTCATTTGTAACCCTTTTGGTGACAGTCACTTTCTTTGCAGGAGTCTGGGACTTCCAGGCTTCACCTTTCTTTTCCCATTTCCCAGATGATTCCTCCAGCAAAATTGCTCATGGTCTATCTGCCTGTCAGAAGAAAGAATATGAAATATAACAGGGGGGTTTTTTGCCTCTTGCTGTTATGCCAAGCCTTTAAAGAGTGAATAATGAGTCATAGCTCATGCCAGTCATTCATGGCCATTGCCAGAAATGTAATGCAAATGTAACTGCAAAGAAGTGATATGTCTGCTCTTGGATGCAAAATTATTTCGAGTTTTCCCCTCATATATGGTTGGAAAAAAAGAACTAGTGCTCCCACAGGAGAAGAAGGAAACCCTTGAGAAGTGGGAAAAGCTCTGTAGAAAATTATATTCAAAGCATCATTTCTGTTCTGTATCCCATCTGCAGAGATGGGTCAAAGTGAGGCAAAGAACATAAATCCTGTGCAATCAAAGAACCTGTTAGGAAATGTCAGAGATTCCCCTAAGCTGCCAAGCTCGAGTGTAAGATCATGATGCTTCTCTCTCTCTCCTCTTAGTGACATTCAGTATCTTCTCTTAAGCTCCAGCTGTAGAATTAAAAAGACATTAAAAACACTTTAGCAATGAAGAGCAACAATCTATATAACAGAACAAAAGGGTTTGAAAAGGCAAAGCATCTGCAGCCTGAAAGTTCAAAACCATTGGATGAATTGAATCAACCTATCAATACCAGGGTGTTTGGTTTTTTTTTTTCCATTTAATTATATATTTTTTAAGCCAAGCCAGGATGGTGGTCAGGGATTTACAGTGTGTCTTTTCCTTTCAGAGCAATATCCTGGTGTTGTCCAGCAACCTTAGTAAACCACTTTTGCATGATCTTCCAGTGCTCACCATTTCTCAAAAATTCAAATCTATCTTGGCTTTTAAATGTTTCCTCCATCTATTCCTGGGATACCTTGCCCATCTGTCCTCATGAATCCAAACCTCGTCCAGCACACAGGCAGAGCAGAGTTCTTCCCCACCAAAAAACTTCCTCACTTGTTTAAACAAGTTTTACCAAATAAAAAATGCCTGTTCCTTTAAATGTAGTGAGGAGCTTTAGGTCTGATTAACAAGCCACATGAATCCACATTTCTGTTGGTTTTGAAAGAAAGGAAGAATCTGCCTACGCCAACTTGTAAGTCTTTTAGCTTAACCTATTTCTAAGATTGCTCTTGCTCACCAGCATGTATATGTAGATGACCTTACTATATCGAGGCTATAAACAACACCCTTGAGACCGCTTTTTACCAAGAAGTTAAATAAAGAACTCCTTTAAAATTAAGGGTTTATATCTCCCCTTGACAACACGAAAATCAGTGCACAGGGAGTAAATAGCTAGTCCAAGTTTGTACAAGAATTCTTAGGAAATTGATTCGAATCCTGTATAATCTCAGCCCAGCCTTCCTCAGAAATTCACAGTCAAATCAGATTGGAAATGACGAAGAGAATTTCCAGCATTTTCTGCTGATGAGTGAAAACCAAAATTATTCCTTGTTCCTCTCACCAAAACAGCCATTAATGTGGAATCGCTCAAGTCCCTAAATGGCTCAGTTTCTCTGTGGGGCTCTTTGACCCTTCTGCAAAGAGTGGCACCATGAGGCACAGCCACCAGCACCACATGTTCTGTTTAGCTAACCAGATTCAGTGAGAAGGTCTGTCATTGTTCATGGGGAAAAAATAGCAGCAAAACTTTGGCTGACTTTTCCCACTCCATGACCTCTGTTGTTATTTCCAGACTCCTCCCTCTAAAGGAAAATCACATCCCCTCTACCATAAAACAGAGAGGTAAACAACAGAGAGGAGTACTTAAGCTTTCATTCTCACTGCTTCTCAGTGTGGTGTCCTAATCTGATGCTCATTTTTTGTCCGAGTCTGGTATCCATTCTTTCCCTTCCCCACCAATGTATTCATTGTTGTAAGGTATTTGAGCCCTGAAATGTGCCCCAGCCAAGCCATCTTCAATTATTCTTATCAGAGCCCCCCAGGAATTCATCAAGGCTACCGAAATGTAAACTGCGCTAAATTGGGAAAGGAGAAGCTGAAGAATGGAATACCGAGACAGCAAGAAATAGATAAAGAAAGACTGTGCTGCACTGGACTAGAACCAATCATGTTTCCTGGAAGGTGCATGCAGAGCGCGTGGACAAGGTAGGGGGGCCAATCATGTAATGCGTGATCGCATGGACAGTAGTGGTAAAATGTATAAGTAGAATATAATGTAAACAATAAAGCGTCTTCTGCGTAATCATATTGGTTCGTTGTTCAGAAGTCCTGAGCTCCTGCATTCATCCTGTAGATCTTTACTCTAAGATTGATTTTCCCAAAACCGTTTGAATATCTGTATCACCAGGGTCAGTGTTATATCTCTAACTGTACTTTTCTCTTTATTAGAAACCCAGTGAGGGCTGTGCAAACCCTTATGCATTAATATGCAGATGACACTTCTATTTTCACTGAATGATGAGGTGTCCTCTCTTCCTAATTCTCTTTCCTCTGAAATGGCAAATGTGATCATCTGACTTAATGAGCACCTTTTCTTTCTCAAGGCAGGATAAAAAAAAAGTGTGGTGTAGGCTTTGTGTTCCTTTCCCTACTCAAATTATCTCTCTTACATCATATGAACCACTAAATTTTCAGGGCTAAAAGATGTGTAGCTCTTAGATGCAATCATTGGTGTTTGTTACAGGTATTCACAAGACCACTTACATGTTGTGTCCATCTTGGAGATTCCTTGATGCTATTTAAGACGCTCGACTCTATCTGATCAAGTTGCAGGTTAAATTGCAAACCATCTGACCTGACCAAGGAGAAAAGCTAGGAGTAGAAATTACTAGATGTTATCTACGGTCTTTGGATTATGGAGTATGACAATCCTTCTAACACTTTACATTTAATTCAATCATATAACTTCCTACGCTGTCACTCAGCAGTAACAATTTTCTGAATGTAAACAAGACCATTAAAAAAAGTGATTTCACTCTTCCAATTTGCTTCATATCTAAAATCAATTCATTTAAAAAATGTGAAAGCTTACATATGATATAATTGGTTTTAAAGCTTTCTGATTTATTTCCCAGGAATGTAGTGCCTCTGTGTACATCCAGACTTCTTTTTCTGGAGAAAAATCAATTTTGTGGTAGGGAAAAAAGTGTTCCTCCTGTAAATTATTTTGGTAATCATTTAAAGGTCTTGCCCCTTTTGGTCTGAATATGATCACACTAGATCATACAGACCATCAGCTACTGTGAATAAGCTTAGTTCCCCTGTGGCACTAAATGTAACTACTTGGGAGTCAGAGAAGTTTTTGACATGGAGTTTTTTAACAGGTAAAAAATTAAATTCATAGCTCTTTCATTTCTGCTGAAAAGCAATGAAGAGCAAGGAAAACAGCTGAAGGTACAGCGCTTAAAATGAAGCTGATGGTGCGGTAATAAACCAAAGAACTAGACCCAAGGCTTGTGCTGAGATTTCAAAATGGAAAAACAAATTCTGAGAATTTCTTCGGTTAGGAAATGACCGCTAACCCCAATTACATTTAACAGCCACTGAATTTTGTCAAGATAATTGCATCCATGGTCTTCAGCACTTATACTGTGCTGAATCATTTCCAATTGTCTTCTTGATTCTCAGCATCTTGGTATTCTTTGGACATTATTCAAGAGTTTTTTAATTGGTTTCACTTTGTCAGATTCACTTAATTCCTCAAAATATGATTTTGAGGTGGGGACATGTCTATTGGAATGGTCTACTTTTCTGGGTTTTTTTCTACATTGATGTCAGCCTTTCTCATGTTTGTTGTTATTTAGACCCAATGATTGATCTTACTGATACGAACAAATTAGACACTCTCACAACTGCAAACAGTTACAGAGAAGAAAGCAGCATATACGATGTTTATAAAATAGCAGGCTAGATTTAGTCCTAGAGTGTCTACATTGTAAATGTCTACAGTTATCTAAGAGCAAGACCTTACAAACAAAATTCAACAAGTCATTTCAGGAAATGAGGGATTGAAAAAAAGTTACAAATCTAAATAGTTTGCTAAATCTGTGCTTATGTTGAATTTAGTCTTATTTCTGCATTAAATAGTCTACTTATTAAAAAGTCTTTCACAATAGATGAGTTTCATATACAATATAAAACTCCCTGCTATAGGCCTGTTATGACCTGCAATAATTTATGGTCCTGTCACATACCTGTTAAGACCTAAAGAAATTAATCACTTTGAATTTCAGACATTTCAGGTCCCATTCAAACTCAAGATTGCAGTCATGCTACTAGCAGCTTCCTCAAGAATGCAATTTCTCCCATGTTAGAAGTATATCTCACCAATTTCAGATGGCTACATGGGAATTGCCTTTGGTTCATACTCTGTGTCAGATTAACTCCTTAGCAGAGCTTTCTATTAAAAAACAACAAACAAACTATGAAAAAGCACAGCCTTTAAAATGTTCATTTCAAAGTTCTTGCTTATGATTACAGATTTTGAAGTGCAACCTTGTGAATTTATGCAGCATGATCCTGTGTATTTTATGCTCCCCATGATGTCACTGAAAACCAAGGATGACATCAACTTGAGAAATGCAGTTAGTTCTTGCAGGAGAGTTTCTGCTTTGCTGTAGGTAACTATTACATAGTTTGGGTTCTGTTGCATTCTTATGTTTTTTCAGTAAGCATGAATAAATATTATTTTATTAGAGTTGCTTCTACCCATATATCAAGAGCTAGAAAATCAATACAGGTATTTCTTATCAGGAAGAGAAAACTTTGCGTTCTTTCCATTGTTCCTTGACATGAGTTGACAGCATCTAAAAATCTTGCAATGTAAGAAATTTAGGAGGAGGAAATGAGAAGTAAATCATACTAAGGTATGATACTTCTGATTATGAACTAATTTCCATTATGAAGATTCTATGTCATGATTATAAAATAATCACCTACTGTCCCATTAGAGTCAATCAATAACATTGGGCAATTGAGAAATGCCACCAATTTTCTACATTGTAAGGGACATTTAAGTACATTAAAATGCTTACAAACTCCAGAAGAAAAAAATCCTTGCTTTCTTAAACTCTTTAGCTCCACCAAAGAACCAGTCTTCTCAACGTAAGTTGTTTAGTTTGCTCATTTCTTATGAGGTCAAAAAGGCAACTGGGCACATTCCCTAAAGAGAACAGTGTTCAGAATTTGTGTAGGGAAAGTGTATTCAGAGTTCTGATACTGATCAATATGAGTGTAATTAAAACTTTCCATGATTAAAATTCCTCTAACCTTCCAAACTTTTTTTAAATTAGCATTTCTTGATCCATTTTGTCTCACTGCTAGATAATCTGTGTGACTCTGTCCGAGAATAACCTGACTTTATTTATCACTTTGAGTTTTTGTTCATATCATCTATTCTGCATCAGCCTTAAATACCAATATAATTTCTTGGCTCACAGATATATTGCAATTCTCAGCTCACAGTCATCCTTTTCTTGCTGCTTTCTTTTGTTCACAGCTTTGTCATACGCTGTATTCTGAAATTTAAAATTCCATTATTTTTTCTGGCTCTTCCATGTGCCTATTGTTCCCATAATGTGATGCATATCAGTATCTGAGCTGAATAGCTGATTAGAAATGATACAAAGTCCAGTGCAGAAGACTTGATTGTTTCACTCTACACAGAGGAAGAAGCATCTGCATTACAATTAACCAAGTAAGTGCTTTAAGATTAACCAAGTAAGATTCATTCCATCCATCCTCTTATAGCAGGTATTTAGTATAAGACAGTCATTTAGATTCCCCAATAAACAATGCAGATGGGCACCACAAAGGATGAGATGCATCCTATGCTTTGGTTATAAATTCCATGTTCATGAACAGGAACTTGTACATATGCATATCCTACAAAATATTCCCTAGACCAAAGAACATCCAGTATGAATTTACTACAAATCATAATGGTCCCTACTGGAACAGTTATTATCCCTAAAGGGACAGTACTGTTTCAAATAGACAAGGGACCTAAAGTGGCTTATGTCAGCTAATTTGGAAAATCTTTGCTAAGATTTCTGCAATAATTTGTCTCCTAGCATGTGAGACAGTCCCTAACAAAATTTTCACTTACAATGTTTTTATACAGGATCTTTTCAGAGCACAGACTGGCATCAAGCAAGGAGTGTGTGTCAAGCAGCAGAAATACATTAGAGATGGGACTACAGGAAAGGGAAAGATGCTGTTATCAACACACAGTTAAAATTTGCCTTGGGAAGACTTCATTCTATCTATGCTTCTGGCAGGTATTTTTTAGGTAATACTAGGAAAGCCTCAACCATTGAACTTTTATAGAAATCCAACACAAGCCTCAGGAGTTTCATAGTGACATCTGTAGCCAGCGGAAACTTCACCTTGAATAAAAATCTGCTAAAACTCTTGAACAGTCAAGCACATAACATTTTCAATCATTCACACAAAAAATATTGGTATTTTCTAACCTAGCTCTGTCTATAAAGCCTCCCTATATCTGTGAAAAATCGTAGTACCACTATTTGAGTTCAGCGGTTCGCAAAGGTTAAGATCCCAGCAATCACCAGAATAACTAGTCTGATCTCTGGCGTATTATAGATTTAACCCTCCATGGAGCACAGCAATTTTTGTCTGGTATATCAACTTTTGGCAACATATCCAGACTTAATCCAAAGATATGAGGAGAGCTTTATTTCCATAAGGATACCACTCCTTCCTCCAACTCTGTTCCAACCTTATTTCCTCCCGGTTTCTCATTTAAGTCTACCTTATTTCAAATTCCAGCCTAGGTTCTTATTAAGTTAGTTATTATTTTGTTCCTAAATAACATAATCATACTGTTGTCATTCTGGGACACAGAAACAGTTAACCTCTCTCACTAGAAGTCTTTTTTCTTCAGTACTTGAATAATTTTTTAGTTTCTTCTCCATCCTCTTCAATTTTAACAGTATTTTTGACTGTGAACACTGAGTTTCACATAGTATAAAGATATATCAAAGACCAAAATCATTTCTCTAGCACAGTTATTCATCCAAGTATTACCTTTCTTCACAGGCTCCTTCTAAGATTTCACATTTAGATGCTTACACATTACAACCATTTGAAAGTACCTTATTTTTCTCTTTCATTCATTGACATGAAGCACTCAGCTCTTGCAACAACACTAATCTATGAAGTGTTTCAGAGGTCGTAGTAGGTGGCATTCAAGGTAGGTGTCTAGACCTGAACAGTCGTTCAGAGTTTTCACTCAGTGAAACAGGCATGTCCACAGGCAATAAATCTATTTTATTTTGTGTGTGTGTGTGCTGGAAGATTGTGTGAATTTTATTCCGGAAATGCCCATACGCCATGAAGAATACTTCTAGTCACCTTGAAGCATTAAGAAGTTGGTGTCAAATAAACTCTCGCATTTTGACTCTCTTGCACCTCCACTAGTGGATCTATATGCTGTTTACATAAAAATGATTGTTCTTTGGCAAGCACCTTTGCAAACTCCTTTTTACAGGGTAAAGGGCCTTTCAGAATTGCACAAAATCTTTACGTGAGGGGGGCACAGTATCAAAGCACAGGGACTGATTAAAAATAAAAATCTTTAAAACTCAATTGGAGCAACCTGGAAAACTGATGAACGGCCTCTCAGTGTTTGGCTACATGCTTGAGCCTGCTGTAATAACCAAAGGGATGAAACATTCTGCCTCAGTCAGGTGATGGTTTCTTTTTCTCTAAATGAAAATAATAACAGGAAGAAGCAAGTGTGTGCATGTGTGCATTTCTGCTCATATTACAAGTGCTTGTGAAATACGAGGTCAGCACATCCCAAGTATTTAAAATCACAAATTCCAGGAGGGAGGTTACTTAATAATTTTAATTAAAAACCCTGTTATTCTATCACAGAAACAATGCATTTTAAACAACATTTACAGATCGGATCAATAAATTTGGCTGCTTTTATTAAAGTGCCTAAATAAGGAATTTACAAATCGACAGCTCAGCCATAGAAAGGCAAATTCAATGATTCAAGTATTGAAGGCAGATCAGCCTCAACTGATCCTCTCTAAAATCTGTACATCACTTGCATTGGCTTCACATGAGAATGACTGGAGGTTTCAATACCGCAGTATATAGCTGTAGGTAAAACCCATCCACAGCTGGAATGTGTCATGGTGTTCGTGCCACAACAAAGCACTGTAACTGAACAGCAAATCTTCTTTTAATTGAGATTCATCTCACCTAAATTTAGGACATCTAAAGTTAGAATAGTTAGATTAGTTGTCTGACATTTAGGTGCTTGAGATTGGGTGAAGTTAACTGATGAAAAAAACCCCACATCTTAGTTCTGTGTAAAGGTAAAGAGACGGTACATTCCTTTCTGTGTTCTTCTGCTAATGCGGAGTGAGAAATGGGCCTTACCCTTGGTTTTAGTTTAGTATGAAGGTTTCAGTTTCTTCCAATACATATATGCAACATCTGTAATATAGGCATCTACAAGACAGGAATTTCAGCAATGTACCGCTATGATGGTGTGTCAGATGAGATGAGAGGAAAATTATTCACTTTTCTCATCCCACAACAAGCCATGTCATGAAGAGCACTGTTTACATATTGTAAAGACGGAGCAGCTTCTGGTTAGCAACATCACCATAATTCGGACATATCCTGAATTTCCTGCCTGGAAAATAATGTGATTAAAAGAAAATCAGAGACAGAAAGAAGAGGTCATAACCAGGTCTTGACACAAAGAAATGAGGAGCATTATAGAAATTGGGCTCTGAGCATGCAGGGAAAGTGAAGATATTAGAAAACCGAGATGCCTGAAGGTCAGGCAGAATGCAGGGACAATGACATTTATACAACCAATCACACCAATCAGGATGTTGGAAGCAAAGCACTGAAACTGTGCTTTGTCCAGCCTAATTAGTCCTGCTGAGAAATTCCATCCTACCATCACTATATGGCTTGAGGTCCTAAATGAGCTTGTTCAGAGTGTCCAATGCAGACATTCTCCCTGTCCTCGGAGAAGAATGCATTAATTCCCGTACCTCAAGAAGAAGCTTTGTCTTGTTGAACTCACAGCAAAGCATAAGATTAGATGAGAGTAACTAATGTGCACTCTGTTTTGCAATTGCATTTTCTGCAATCAGATGTGTTGTTTAGTTGCTTGCTGTGTGTTCCCCAAGGCAGGCAGCTAAGCACTACACAGCAGCTTGCTCACTCCCCTCCCTCACCCCAGTGGGCTGGGGGAAAAGAAATGGAAAAATAAAAGCAGGAAAACTTTGGGGTTGAATTAAAAGCACATTTAATAAGTGCAGGTTATATGGAAAAAGAGACAAATAAAATAAAACCAAATAAGCAAAGCAAAGGCTGCCACTTGCCACCTCTCATGGATTGACCAATGTCCAGCAAGCTCCCAAGCAAAAAAAAATCAAATCACCTAACTCCTAAATCTCTCTCTTTTCCTTTTTTATTGCTGAGCATGTTATATGACATGGGCTATCCCCTTAGTTAATTCAGATCATTTGGCTGGTTCATCAACCTATTGCACAAGCCCCACTGTATTCACTGAGGAGAGGAGGACAGAATGAGAAACAAGGAAGTCCTTGACTCCGTGAAAACACTGTTCAGCAATAGCTAGAATATCATTATGCCATCAGTACTGCTTTGGTCAAAAATCTAAACCACAGCACCATCTCATCTGCTATAAAGAAAGTTAACTCTATCCCAACAAGGTCCAGTACTTTACTGAATGAAATAATTCAAGAGAAGCCTCTTGGTCGGATGCCTTTGACAGAGGAGAGTAATTTTAGCACACACAAATACAGTGGGATCTACAGCTTTGCAAACCAAACTTTCTGTGATTTATTGCATCCAGCACAAAGGGTCTCGTTATCTTCATATGTATTACAGTGAGATATCATTTCAGATGTCTCTGACAAAAGTGTTTACATTCACAGACAGCCAAGTCAGAGAGAAGTAAAGAAATGCAAGAAAAAGTTACCTGATCAACTGAACATAATCCTATATAAATACTTTCTACTTTTAAATGCAGAAAACAAACAGCCTCCATTTCTTTTCTCTCTTTGTCAATAACACAAGGGTATGATTCTTCCCTCAGACATAGACTGTCATCATTATACACTCCATTGTATTTCCAGTGCCTTGATGGCTATGTTTGGCTCTGCCTTTGAAACAAAATTTCCAGCTTACCCACACTGTCAGCCCCTCAGATTATCCTCTGAGGGATACTGTAAACATCAGCTGAGGAATACCTAGTGCAAATCTGCAGAATTACTTAGCCCTTGCTCCAAGGTGTCCCTATGTTCAGTTCTGTAGCTCATTTCTTGGGGTGTGCTGCATCTGAGAGCATCTTATCCCATTTTTATGCCATGCCCTGGTATCCCTGACACTCAACCAATAATTCTTTTCTAAAAGTCTGCTGTCTGGTACTCCTTTTTATAATAGAATGCGACCATAATTAGTCAACTGAAATCTGGGAAACAGTGGCGCTACAGTCCCTTCAGTCCTTTCCCTGTTCACAGAATGTAAGGGAAGACACCGCAAAACCACGGTACATGGCGCAGACTTCATCACATTTTTCACTGAGATGTGCAGGTATTGGAGCACACAGAAAACTGTTTTTACCAAGACTGTCTGAATGGTGGCCGCTTCAGCATAGAGAAATGCTGAATGTTTTCCCTGCTGTCTATGCCAAAACTGGCCAACCTGTTGATATTAAACCTCAGTGTCCCATTTTCTGAATTGATAGATGCAACTAGCCCCCACCATGACCCACAGCTGAAGTGCAAATACTAAATTTATTCCATCGCCTCACTGGCTGGAGGATTCCAAAAGCAAGTGGGGACACGTACACTGCTAAGCTTAGTCCAGTCCTAGCAGGGGCAAAAATACACGAGTCCATTCCTGGCCTCATCCTGTCAAAGGGCCCAGCACACGCGGAAAAATTCACAATGCTGTGCTTTGTATAACCTCCGAGCTTCTTGTCTCTCTTTCTTACAGCAGGAGGCCCAAGCCTGTCCATGAAGGATGATTTTTAAGTCTTTGACAGTATTCTACAGAACCTTCTACAGAAATTGCACTTCCCAAGACAGACAGAAAGCTACACAAAGCAAGTACAATACGTGATATTTCCTATACTGAATATTCTTAGCATCCCCCAGCTGCAAGGTCATCTTGAGCGAAAACAACTCTATTTTCCCTTCCCACCAAATCTTCTGGTTTTAACCCTTTCCTCCCAACATCCATGTCTACAGGACCCTTGCTAGAGATGACTTTTAGAGTTGATGATCACCAGCTTCTTGACTAGAGTGAACATCAAGTAAGAATACTAACACTTTGCATGCAAGTATGAAGGTTGACCTCCGCTGCCTGGAAAAATGTTTCATATATCATCACATCATTGCTGAAGAACCGTGTGGTGTGTTTGATGAGCCCTCAGACCCGCAGACACAAAAGATCAGACTGTACCCCTAAATATGACAGTGATTCTGAATACAACAGTCCATGGCATAAGTTTTGGAAAAGGGCAACTAGCATCATCCAGGGCATTTGTCTGGCACTAGTGACAGTATAAACCAGAGACCATTTTTGATCCTGCAGACAGATTGCCCCCATTTGGAGTCCGAGATAATTTATTCACATAGACATTGATTGTTCTGTGCCGGATGGTGTCACAGAGAGAAAGTGGCCTCCTTCACATTTTATTTACCAGAATAAACATAGCCAAAGAACCAAAGCTGGATGTTGGTAGTCTTCAGGATTACAGACGTCTTCAGTACACAGGAAAGCAACAGAGAAATCACAGATGCTGTTGAGATTCACGAGCATCTGCCTGGAAACAGCTAGAAATGGAATGACAAAATGTAGCATTTCACTTCTATGATGGAAAATATGGATAATAATGTTCATTTCCCTTTTAAAATGGGGATTTATGAGACTGACAGTACAGGAAGAGCTCCAAAAATTACAATATACATGTTGAACTTATGATTTATTCAGCAGTATTACCCAGTTAGCATTATGGGAATTAATGCTATTAGAGTGTCTGAATAGCCAGGGCAGAAACTGAATCACTTAGAAATTAAAAATATATTCACAGAAAGCCCTTGCAGAAGACAATTATGTCCCAAACAACTCAGCCATTTATTCAAGCAAATCAAAGAGTAGCCCACAAGTCAAGAAACAATTGAATTAAGATACCAATCACCATATCTATTAAGTTTTTTAAGATTAAATGACAAAGTTTAAGAGAACATTCCAGTATAATGTGAAATATTATACTTATTGCTACATCTAATTACAAAGAGGTGTAAATCACTTGGTCTAATCTTTAAAAAAAAAACTGCTTCAAACACATAATATTAAAAATAGAGATCAGATATGCAGCTCTCATATGAATGGATTATACACTCACAATTTTTAGAGCCACTGTGAAAAAAGTGATATCGAAAATTTTCCTCTCTTCTTTCTTCAGCAGGGCCATGGAGATGGGGCTGGGATGAGGACAGGTCCAGATATCAGCCTCCGGTCCTGGGCCATGCACGACATGACTGTGGTAGGGCTCCAAACCAGCATCCTGCAGCATTGTGAGGGCAGAAACTCATCCTGGTCTGGTCTGGTCTGAAACAGGGTCCTTGGCCATGGGCAGGGTGTCCAGGGGAGGGGGAGGTGGGCTGGAATGTAAGGACTCATAATGTCCTCAGGGCCCAGAAAACTTCACTTCATCAAAGCATTTAAGCAAATGTTTTAATTTTAAGGCCCAGGTAAGCAGCTGAGAATGTGACTGATTTTACCCTACAAACTGTTGATGTCAATGCAAATTACACAGATTTAAGGACTCCTTTTGAATGAAGGCTGTGTTTACTTCCTCTGAAGTGAGAAGAACTAGTCAAGTATTTAAAGCACTGGACTGGATCAGGATGGTGTAAAAGAACTTTATTCATTACATGATTCTCTGTCCAACAGCATACTGCAGTTGAATAGTAATGATATCATTAAATTTTAGGACTTCAGCATTTTTGTAAATTAATTTGGCCTCTTTGTCTTGGGAGGCAAAGGGCAGAGAGGGAGTCCTTAAATACTGATGAATTTTTTTAATAGATGATGAGAGCCTTCACTGGTGGAAAAACACTTACCTGGTTTATACTGTATTCCAGACATCCCCATATCACTTTCACTTCTGAAGTCTGATGCTGTTCTGAAATGGGATGAGACATTGAAATCTGTGAAATGAAGTTCATTGTCCCCTGCTTCCCTCAGTCTGAATAAATTACCAAGCTAATAACATTACATTTTTAGACTGCAGTAAAGACCAGTGTCAGTCCCAAAGTTTGCTTCTGAATTAATTCCAGTCCAAACTGGCAAATCTGCATGTAATTGAGTCCTTGTTAACCTACAGGAATGTGCCCATTCACCTCTTCACCTAGCAAATACTCAATGCTGTCACTGATAAGTCACTATCATCTCACCTGGACAATTTTGTGAGATTCTTGGGTGGAAATGTAGGATCAAGCAAGTGAATTTAATGTGTATTTTCAGGGATTGCACTAGCACATTCTTCACATCCTGGTTTTATAGACTAGAAATTTTGGCAGGTGAAAGCTAATGACAGGATTTGTACCAGATTGGTGGGCATTCAGAAATGCCAGATGTGTCCATTACATACGTGCAGATCATTGCTGTAGCTCAGATGCTACTGCATGTTGGATCTTCCATGTGCAAGAAGGAATAAAAGTAATTTACAATCTACTCAGTCTAAGAAGTCTATTGTGTGTCAAATCTAGTGCTCATGTATATCCCATAGAGATAGATAATGCACAGTAGATTATATTTAGGAATAAATTACTTACTGTGAGGGTGGTGAGGCACAGGAACAGGATGCTCAAAGAGATGGTGGATGCTCCATCCCTGAAAGTGTTCAAAGCCAGGTTGGATGGGACTCTGAGCAATTTGGTATAGTGGAAGACGTCCCTGCCCCT
The DNA here is from genome assembly GCA_013397565.1 of Ptilonorhynchus violaceus. NCBI lineage: Eukaryota > Metazoa > Chordata > Aves > Passeriformes > Ptilonorhynchidae > Ptilonorhynchus > Ptilonorhynchus violaceus. The sequence continues at coordinate 312,259 of VZRJ01012100.1, read as the reverse complement.
GGCAGGGTGCTTGGAACTAGATGATCTTCAATGTCCTTTCCAACACAAGCCATCTATGAATCTATGATGATTCTATGATATGCATTCAGAGGATAAGAAAGTAACTGGCACAGATCTTTCAAGCATGTTTCTACCTGGCTGGATAGATAAATATTAAGCCTATGTCATTTTAACAATACATCATAGGAAAGTGCTGTGACATCATGTATTTCAACACCAAAAGCCCAGTTTTTTACCATGCAAGTTAATGGTGGTTCTCTGTTTGCTGGTGGCACTCAGAAGCTGTGATTGTATTGGTGAACAAAATATCACAGAATTGTTGCCTGACATTGAAGGCAACTGGCACAGTACAGCTTTTATCCACCCTTTTAAACTCTCTCAGCCCTCAGTGCAGCATGTCCATATTCACAGTGCCTGTTGGGAATCATCACCCATAGCTTTCGAAGGAGGCTTGGGAGGCATTTGACCCAACACTAGGTGCCTCCAGTCTAAACCATGCCAGGGTTAATGCTCACAATACAACAGCAGAGATGACTGAGTTCCAGGCAACAGGAGCATTCCCTGACATTATTTAATTTACTAACATAGATGTGGCTACTATCTATTATTATGATAGAGAGGCTGATAAAAGGGAGAACAAAAATTACCCAATGTATATAAGTTGAATAAGTGCATATTTTTGTGGAACCACACATTTGAAAATTTAGGTTTATCTACTTAGGTACCAGTATGAAACAAAACTACCAAGAAAGCATATTTGTTTACCTGAACTTGCCTCACAGACAATCTGTCCCAGGCCAAGTTACTCAAAGGCCTTTTTCATTTATTTAGAAGTTGGATAAGTAAGCAAAGACAAGGCAGTCCATCAAATGAAAAAAAGTGGACTACAAGTAGACCATTCTATCCAAATCCCTTTTTCCTTTCCAAAGCCATTCTTTCCTTTCCTGGTTTAATTTCAAATTCAGTGCTAGCAAATATTCCTAGAGTGATGGATTAAAAGATTCATTTCCAGACTAAAGAGCAGTGGAGTAAATATCACTGTGGAAGTAGGGTGTGTAACCTCTCAGGGCCTCCCTGAGGCAAAAAGGGGAGAAATGCAAACTCTGTGGATGAGGACCCAAAAAATGTTCTTATTTTTCTCCATAGGTTGCAGCGGAAGCCTTGAGCAGTTGACTTAAACAGAGATACCTATTTTATCAAAGGAATCTCTCCTGACTTTTCCCTTTTTTCCCGCCTCCCCTCTTTGTCATGCCTGTCTCCAACCACTTTCCTTTAGAAGCCATTGATGCCCCCGGGCTGCTGAAACTCAGTCACATTTCAGGAGATTCATAAGGCTGAGATGGCAACAGCAGCTCTGTGCACTCCCTCCTGCTCTCTTACACCTTAGAGGAAAAAAGAGACATCCAGGTCAGACTGGGATCTCTTCTGCCTCTCCTCTGCAAAATCTGCACTTTCAGTGCATTCCAGTGACAGCCTCATTCTTCCTACAAAAAGTAAGAAAAGTGTCCTTGGAAGCACAACAGGTAAGGCAGGACATCCGCCGCAGATGCAAGTGAAAACATTACTGGTGTTCTCAGGGTTTGATTCCAGGGCCAGTCCTAGCCAGTCCTTTTATCAATGCATTTGCTTGTAGAACCGAACTGGGATGTGCTGTTGACTCTCTCAAGAAACAAGAGGCATTGAAGAAGGATCTAGATAGATTGGAGCACTGGGAAATAGTTAACGGGATGAAATTTAACAAATCCAAGTGCTGGATTCTGCACCTGGGGTGGAGAACCACTCCACAAGTGGGCACAAGTATAAACTAGGAGAGGAGTGGTTGGAGAACAGCGTGCAGACAGGGATGTAGGCGTGCTGGTTCAACATGATCTGGCAGCCAAGAGGGCAAACCCCATCCTGAGGGGTATGTCCCTGGCCTGTCAAAGAGATGATCATCACTCTGTTTTTGGTGTTGGTGAGGCCTCACCTGAAGTAAGCAGTGCAGTTCTGGGCCCCACAACTTAAGAAGGATGTGAAGGTCCTTGAATGTGTCCAGAGGCGGGCAACGAAGCTGATGACAGGGCTGGAAGTAATGTCCTGTGAGGAGCAGCTGAGGACTCTGGATTTGTCTGGTTTGGAGAAAAGGAGGCTGAGGGCAACCTCGTTGCTCCCTACAGCTTTCTGAGGTGAGGACATGGGAAGTGAGGTGCTGAGAGGTGGGAATGGTTCAAAGCTGCAAAAGAAAGGTCCAGACTGGACATTGGGAAGCATTTCTTTATCGAGAGGGTGGTCAAACACTAGAACAGGCTTCCTAGAAAGGCAGTCAGTGCCCCAAGCCTGTCAGTGTTTAAGCGGCGTTTGATCTTTTTAGTGGGAGCTACATGGCTCACTTTTGAATTATACATGTATATGTATGTATATATATATACACATCTATATCTATATAAGTTTTGTATTATAGATGTATTCAGTAAAGTTTGGCTGTTAGAGGACAAAATGATTTTGCCTTGACAGCTTAACACTGTTCATTACCAGAAAAGTCTGACAGGAGAAGGAAGAATGAGGTGGAGGAATAACTGTGAATGAAATACACTCCAAAAAATCTTGAAAAGACTCCTTAAATGCATAGAGTTGTCATACACATGCTGTTCTGATTAGTAAATAGTAAAAGAGATGGAGAAAAATGGATGTGCTAAATGTTTTAGAGAAAAAATCTGAGTTGCTGCGTCCTATGCCATAAAAGCCTTCACTTCTGGAAGCCTCCTACACTTCTGCTGGAGTATATTAGTAATGTTCACCTCCATTCAGGTGTCACAGTTAGACCCAAGATCCTATTTATGCCAACCACGATAAAAGTAAAATTCATCATCCCCTACAGCACCTAAGTTCAAGAAAAGAATGAGATCTTCCTGCTATCTTTTACCCAGAGCCACTGATTAAGAGTCCTATCTGTAAGATGAACACAACATCAGCCAAGACTACTTCTTCCCATTGACACTACAGGTACAGTTTCCTATAGAGAAAAGTTTGAATCCATGACCCTTGTCTTGAACTCAGGCTTTACAGTAGGCACTTAACGCTAAGTGAGGCAGAAGAGTTAGACTGAACAAACTCTTTTTCTCTAAAGAGTGCCCTTCTCTGTAATCAAATGAGTAGGAAAGCAGACTTGCATTGGGTCATGAGGTGGAGAATGAGTGCTTGTATTCAGTGAAGGGATAGGGTGTATCAGCTCAGACCCTGTCTCCTGTTCTGTTCTGATACTACTAGTATGTCCCCATACATGTATATAAGAGGCAGATGGAAAATCCCACTTGCAAACAAACTTCTGGGACAAAAGAGCATCCTGAAAATTTTCTGGTCTAAATTTCTGAAACCATGTCAGGAAGTTGGTCTCTCCATTTTTAAGCATCATTAGGAACCAAATAACCCTGGAGGTGGCTGCATTTCAGTGGTGGGGAACATTACCACACATGAAGGGTGCACAAATGGCCCTCAGTAAGGGAAATGGATAAGAATAATTGCAGAAAGATGTACAGTGATGGTTTTTTGAATGTTGAAAAACAAAACAATTTTCATTTTTAAACATTTTGAAATAGCCTGGCACTTCCACGAGAGCTCAAGGGTTTTACATATCTGATGTTTATAAAGTCCCATTTGGAACGCTGGCATAAAGAGGTTCAAAGAAAAATGAAAAATATTATAATTTCTATTATCTAAGCTAGTATTTTATTCACATTTCTGAACTGCTTCAATTTGCCATGAAGTTTAACCATCCCTATTCTCTTTTGAATTCTAAATTAATTGGCACAGAGAACCTCTGACCTATTTTCTTCTATTATGTTTTTCTTTTTTTTTTAATCTGAATCATATCACTCTAGGCAATCACCTAAAAAGAATCTGAAACAGTGGGTACTGTGTTTCACCAGATACTTATCTCCCCTCTGCCTACCTTATTTTAAAAGGAAGCTGTACTGAAAATGGAACTTGATTACAAAAGGAATCAATCTGTAACTCAGAAAAAAGCACCTCCTTCATAATTTATATAGCCCTGCTGCTTCACCCTAATTAATGTTCATCTGTAACTTATTCTTCCTGCAGGTTTTCCCTTCTAAATGTGTGAAAAATGACAGGAAGCCTCTGGAAAGTAGTTTACTATTACAGAATTATGGAAGAAACTGTATTGACTCATTTAAAGTCCCTAGTAATAGTCTCGTAGGTCTGAAGAAAAGACTGTCATTCAATTTAAATAGGGTTTTATTTGATCCAGGTGCAGCTGGATATCAGAAAGGTAATGTAAATACAACAATCTATTGTCAAGAGTGTAGGCGGTTTAATTTCTTTACAGATGATATATACCTGGATTTTCTGTTTAACTGGCAGGATAATCAGCATGCAACTGTGGGAAACAATCATTAATGTGATGAGATATGGAAATGAGACTCATGCATAGAGAGAGGGTGGAAGAATAGTCCTGGGGTGAAGGATTGGATTCACAGTCTGGGTTTGATTTTTGTCTCTGCTATAGGTAGAAGTCTCTGTCTACACAGAGAAAATAGAGATATTTCCTTTCTCTTATCCTTTGTCTATTTATGGTTGAAAAGCTTAAACACAAGGACCACCTCTCATCTTTTGCATGTCTGTAGCCTAGGGCATGGGACCTTGCTTGTCATGCAAATGCAGAAACAAATATAAACATATACTATCTATACATAGATGCAGAGAGAAAAACAATATGTAAATTGAGAGCAGATGTATCACCAGATATATGTCTACCTTCTGCACTTGAAAAACTAGGACAGCCAAAAATCAAAATTCTTGACAATTCAAAAATATGTTATCTGAGGTTTTTAACATTTGCCACCTCACCACAGGGAATGATAGAAAGTTTGATTCAGTATACTTATTAACCTTGCATGTTCAGAATTTAATGCAATAGCTGTTTTCATCACAGGGAAACTGATGCATTTGAGCAGCTGAAGGAAGTGTTCAAAGTCAAATAGTGGAAGCTAGGAATGATTTTTGCATATGCAAACCACATGCATCACTTCCTAAACAAAATTTTAGGAAAAAAAAAACAACTATGTTTATTCAGTTATATTAATTACTGCTTTTCAGAAATCAACTCAAAATGTACCCATTACAAGCAAAGTTTTCCAGTGTTCCCATTTTGCACATGAGGAAATAATTTGGCTGGGAAAGTAATTTATTTGACTCTTCGAAGTATAATTTATGGCATACACATGAGGTTTTTCCAAAGCAACTTTATCCCAACCCTGAATTTTAATGAGACAGAGGACAGTGCTGACTTTTATTTTTGATTGTCATTCAGATAATTAAGATTACTTTAACATTTTAGACAAAACAGTGATAAGACCAGCAATATATATGGAAATGGGATTTCAGGTTTTGCTGAACTTATTTCTTCTAGGTAACAGCAAAGCTCAAAATCTAGGCTCAGTTGCTTGATATCACAGAGTACATTAAAATTATGCTTCCATTTCACATTTTTATAAATGGATTAGCCTTTCTTAATTTAAGCAGTTTGCAGATGGCCTTGGAGGGCAGCTCTTGCACCCCAAATTGTATGTAGTGGAATTGCTCCACTATAGCTCTAACAAACCTGCACTATGAAGGGAAATATAGGAAGAATTAATGTTATCTGAAAGAGATGGTCCAGGGCTTAGGTATTCATGTGAAAAAAAGAAAGGGGTGGGGTGGGGTCTGGCTATTTTCCCTATTTTACCCCATACTTTCTGTGATGTGTAGACACATCATTTAAATCCATGTTTTAAGAAATATTTTTTTCGGATAATGTCCTAGTGCACTGCAAACCTGGAGAAACTTAGATGGCAAAGTCCTCCTGTCCAGGTTCTTCTTACATTGACTCGGCACTTTGTAAGGAGATGCCCCACAGAGCTCCCCAACCTGCTCCCCTGAGCGACCACAGTGACAGACAAGTTGTTTTTTCTATTGCAGCTTTGGAAGGACACCGTGATGGTCTCAGTCCAGAACTGGGGACACAGTGCAATTGTATAAGATTCCATATTAGTCAATAAGGCTGTGACTATAAAAAACTGTCCAGGAAACAGTGAAAGCTCTGGAATACAATTATCAGTATTACAAACATGCCAAAGCATTCCTGAAATGAGTTTGTCCCAGTTTAACTCTCAGTCTCATAAACAGTTGCTTCCACGGTTCACCTGTTGATTTTCCCTATCAAGAAACCATGGATTTCCTCATCACTGTCCCATCCACAATCACAACGCACTATACAAACAAGCAAAGAGATTAGGAACAGCCTTGGATTGTCTGACAAAAAAAAAAAAGAAGTAATGAAAAGAGAAACTTGAATCTGCTTCTCTATAACATTTTGTCATGTTTGATAGATCAGTCACGTGTCAAGCAGAAAATGCTATATCCCACCTCACCATCAGATATCTCAAGACTTCTGCTTCCTAAAGTGGATGTGCTGAGCTAAACAGCTCACAACCAGGACAAAAAGTGTAGAGATCATGCTACCAGCTTATTTATAGTTACTTGGTGTTATTTAAGTTCCTTCTGGTTTGCAATGTTAAAACTGAGAAAGGAATAGAGAGCATAGAGTGACAAAACATTCCCTTTTTACTTCAATATTGAAATCTCTTCACTGTTATTTGTGATAGAGTAAACATAGCAGAACTCCACAAGCTGATCATTAGCCAGATAAACTTGGCATTGGTGCCTCAGAGGCCTCTTTGGCACATCACAATGACTTTGCAATAAATGCAACTCAGATGAAACAATCCATGTAGATGGACTTTGACTTAGAGCATCCAGGCATGGCCGAAGGAGCTGTGACCTTTTGTCTCCCTGATCTCACCCTGGCAACAACTAACATTGACTGTGTGTGCAAATAGAATTGTTTGATTCTTATCAAAATTTGATTTAACATAATTCACTATTCACTGGGAACCCTTAAAACCATACTGAGAAACACCTTATTAAGGCTGAGCTCAGTGCTGACCCTGGAATGGGAAACTGGATGATGTGAAAACATGCATTTTTCCCACTTAAATATTGAAATATCACAAGGTTTTGAAAAATAAGACAACTATACTTGTTTCCAAGTCCACTGAAAGAGTAACCTGACCATGTCTACCACAGCCAGAGGCATGAAGAAACAAAAGCTGAGAGAGGTTTAGGTTACATATCAGGAATTTCTGTAATTTTGAGCAGAAGATAGTTTCCCCCTTTCACTAGTCAAATATTTTTTACTTCTCCAGAATCATTTTTTCACACACTTTCCCATTACATGTTTTTCTAGAACCACACAATGGCCTTGGGTATTTTGGTGACATTAGCTCCATATTAGCTTCCTGTGCCTGTGCCAGTTAATTGGGAGTGCCCAGGAACATTGAAGCCAATTAACATCAACACACAGGGCCAGCAAGTCCAGCACAGGGAGAGGAAGACAGACAGGAAGCTTGAACACATGAAACAGAGGAGAACTGCAGGAGGTGGGTTTATTCAGCCTGGAGAAAGTTCATGGAGAATTTTTTTGCTGTCTTATTGCAGAGTGTTACAGCTACCTACTGAGAGGGTGTAGCACCGATGGATATTCTCTTGTTTCTCAGAAGAGCCTAACAACAACACAAAAGGCAGTGAACACAAGCTGCAACACCCTAAACACTTATTAGCTACTGGGGACAAAAAAAACCCCAAAACTCATCATGAGCATGATCATATTTATGAAAAAGACTCGAAGAGGGGAAAATGAAATGTCCATCCCTATAGAAGTGCAAACTGTATCTTGAAAGGGAACTGACAAGACTACTCTTACCTGGCCTTGCTTTGAGCAGCATGGTTGGCTTGAGACCTCCAGAGGCCACTTCCAGCTACAGATATTCTGTGATTCTCTGACTGCATGATCACCTCCCTTTCAAGCACTACAGGAGCTGTTTCGCTCTTGGACAGCTGAAATTTGAGAGGCCTAGTTATGTTTACATAGAATACTCCAAATTGACTGTGTGCCAAGGCACATCCTTTAAGCACCTCAAATTATTTTATATTCAGGCCTGTTGTTTATCCTCTCCCTCACTAGACATACGATGTACATCACGGAAATTTGAGAATATGCTTCTTTGGAACTATGCTCAATGCACAGTTTGACTTACTGACACAAATACAAATTCTCCAAAACAGGATCATTCTTATAGCTAGGGTTTTCTCTGCCTTGCTACTCAGCCCTGATAAATATTAAAATTAATAAACTAAACATTAAAATCAAAGACATTCAGAATCAATAACGTTAGGACAAGGGTTGTATCATACTTGCACACACAAAGTAACACAGAAAACTCAGAAGAAAGAAAACCAAACCCAAACCACTAGATGTATATCATCTAAGAAAATTGGGGTAATGGAGAGACTGTATCTGCAGAGCATTTTGCACAGCTCATGACTCTGCTAGTCAGCCAAAGTCTGTTCTGCATACTGGGCACATCCCATGCAGCTTACTGATAAAGAAGGTACACATAGCTGCTCACCTAAGTTTCACAGTAACAGAAACGGAGACACAAAAATTGGTTGCATTCAGCATGGGATCAGCAACAGTGAACGCGATCCAATTCACGGGGTCTTAGAACATCCCTTCAAAGGGAGGAGGCTGGAAGCACCAGTTCAACAAATAAATGGGCAAGAAGCAAATCTTGAATTAAACAAGACATCCCTGGCTAAACCAGCACTTGAGCTATTTACTGGAGGATGTCACTAATGGCCAAAACAACACACCACTATATGCTCAAGGGAAACCTGAGCTGTGTATTCCCAAAATGAATCCTCTCAATATGGTCTGTAGTCAAAGTAAGAAAAAACAGAGGAAAAGAAAGCCAACCACAGCCCTTAGCATGCTTAAGAAAATTTTCAAGTGTGTGTTTGTCCTCAACATATAGAAATGGCCCATGTTGTTCACCCAGTGCCATGCAGAAATTTGGTTGCAGATCTAAGAATTGTAACAGATGTGAGACAAATGTAAAATTATTACCTTTACCAAAAGGACAAATATACCAGCAGCTGTACTAACTATACACTGAAGCTGAATCTGCTCCATTTATGTCTGCAGATGAACCCACACTGGCAGATATAGTATTAAGTTTGTCAGCACCTGGCTCAGAAGTATTACACAGCTGTTCTTCAAAACAATGATGTGAGTTTGAGCATCACTTGAGCAGAATTTTCAATACATCCCCATGTTTGTCTTTCTTCCAATACTTCTCTCTTTTCCATTATCCTACGTTCTTTGTCCCCTCATTTATGTTCAGCTGGTCCTGCATTCTTCATTCCTTTTTTGGTATCATTATTGTTATTACTTTTTTTGGTATTTGTCTTCCCCTACCAGCTCTCATCTGTGCCATTTGCTTTGCCCTTTGTTTCATTCTTGTGTACTGGATTGCTCTGGCAATAAGAGATGACTGCATGGCAGGGAAGTCTTTCATCTCATTGTTAAGTCAGTAAACAAAAAGCGTTGAACTGACTCTCTGGAGTCTGGGGTTTTTTTCTCTCCATCAAACAGAACAAAATAAAACAAAACAGCTTTCCTCAGGTAAAGCTCAGAGCTGTGTCTCCTGCCAGGACACTTTTCATGGATTCTACTGGATGGATCATCTACATGCTTTGCAATCATGACTCGCAGTTTAGCAGTACAGAGATTATTGTTCTGCTGTTCATGCATCATAGGATTTCATTTCTTACCATTTCAAATTCTGCAAAATACATTTAATGGTATTTCCTTCCTTTACAAAATGCATGAATATGTATTCAGAAAAAAACACTGGAGTTTCATTTTTTAACATGCTCCAGAAACTTGAAGTATTGCATATAATCAGACCAAAAATATTCAGGATTTATTTTAAGTTCTTCAAAAGGAATTTCAGTCACTTGATATAGGTAAAACTGTGCATTTTAAATGACTGCTGTTTGTCATATTTGTTCTTTCAGTTGTATCCAAAATTGCTACCTACAGAAATCTAGTATTTCCTTCCATTTCTTGCTAATGGATTTATGAGACAAAAGAGAGATTGCTTAAATGTCAACTTTTCTTTTTTTGTCCTGACAGATTGCCTATTAAGTAGAAAAAATTTCAAGAAATGTGTGAAATAATGCTGCAAGTCAATGACAGGGTTCTGGCCTTCTGGATCTGAAATCTTACAGCTTCTGCCGAGGTTCACAATTGCAGACACTTTCCCTTCTTGATTAAGTTTTTCTGCTTATTATGTTTTATCATCTTATGCTCTTGGTGTGAAAGAAAAGCATCCTTTTTTTTCTTTTTCTGTCTGCTTATAAAAGAAATGTACCCTTAACTGACCAGAAAAAACTATTTTGCATTGGGTGAAAAATTAGGGCTGATTGGCATTTAATTTTGTGTTGCAAGTTTTCCCTCCTGCAAAATAGAACAACTCTTTTCCAGAGACTGATTCCTTAGGGAGCCATCCAAGGAGCTTACACTAGTCCCACCTGCAAGGCAACTGCCTGGCTCACCCACTGGCTGGCATCCCACTGATGTTTCTAGGCAGACAGCCAATGAGAAAGGTCACCTGAGAGCAGCCTGCCAGGTAGAGGTGAGAAAAGCCACTCGTACACCAAGGGAGCCAGGTGTTATGTTGGGCAGAGAACACAGAAGCCTTCAGGCAGTCTGGGGAATCCACTGGTTAATGTTTGAAGTTTTCAAATAACTTAAATCTGAAGCAAATTACAGACAGGAGTTCTGAAAGAAATTTCCAAGATCTCCAGAATTCTGATGGTTGCTAAAAATATATCTTAATATACTTTAGTAGAGAGTAAGACTTCTCAGTGATATTTAAAGAGGAAAAGGGGATAATCTAGGTAACTACAGACCAGTTAATCTGATTTTACTCTCCAGCAGAGAAATCGTAAAGTTGATATGGGATTTAATTAATGAAAATTAAAGGTAGAACTATAATTAACACCAGTCAATACAGTTTTATAAGAACAGCTCATGAAACAAATTTAATTTTCTTATTTGACTTCATCATGTTTGTGCAGCTCATAATGTACTTAGATTTATTAAGGTTTTTGACTTCAGGTGGAAAATTGATTCTTCAAAATACCACTGGTGCACATATTAAATGGTTTAAAAGCAGGATGGATGATGGACAAGAGAGATGTCAGTAAAAAATCATCATCATCACATGAAGGTGTTTCTGAAAGGACTCTGCTGGATTTGTGTTATGTGAACCATACCTACAAACGAATGTATCTCTAAACTTGGAGAGGGTTGACAGTGATTTGAAAAGGGTTGAGGTCTCCAGGAACACATAGAAGTCTATAAGGAAAAAGGGAAATCTATTTTCTTGAATGTATAAGGGCAGAAGTAATCAGGATGAGAGTGAGCTGATGCTACTATGATAAGTTGTAAACTAAAACAGGTCAGTAGTTCTGTACTCTGCCTGTTGAAACATGCAACAGAAGATTATACTGTTTACAGTATACAGAAAAGCAGTGTAACCTAGGCAGGGATGCCTTAGTCATATTGGAAGAGACTGATCTAGGTATCAGCAACTAAAGGGCTTTCTGATTCTGCAGGAAGATTAAATCAGGTATAGTTATATTAATGATTGCACACAATTTTTTCATAGCAAGGCTGATTATCAGAAGTAGCGGTAGTTTCTCCAGCTTCAAGTATTTGCAAGCAAATCCTAGATGCCTTCCTCCAGGCTTTGTGCAGGCAAACAGTGCCCTGCAGTTAAACTTCATGCACAGGCCGCACTGTGAGGATAAATTGGTGAAATACAGATTTGGGTACACAGCAGCTAAAAATGAAGACGGTAATGTTCTTCTTAGTCTTTCAAGTTCATGAGGATATCCAAAACACCTTTATCAGCTGGACAGTTTTCAAGATCTCTGCAAAAATGGCTCTTCTCACTTCAGTAGTTTGAGGCACGTTTGCATGGCACAGAGTAAGGCAGAGAATGAAGGTACTTAGAAGTTGTTTATCTTGGGAGAAATACAAAACCTCAGGGAAACCCCTAGGGTGATATAAGCTTTGTATTTCCCCTACAAGCAGAGGTGTTCAGATGTCTGGCTTTTTAAGTGTGGTGCAGAAACACTGTACAGAAACCACCAAGCAAGAGACTGAGGTTTGAATGATCAACTCTTACCATCATTTTATAAAAGATCCTCGTTAAAATAAACCCTCTGGTAAAGACATAGATCATAATTTGTTAGAAGGAAACTCCAGTTAACTTAGTTGCAGCTGTAGGACAAATCTTTCTCTTCACTAAATAACCTTTCAACTGATTCTTTCTGCCATATTAATGCTCTGTGTTTAAGAATTCTCCGCAGTTCTCAGATTAATACCACCCAGGCTTTTGCTAATAAAACAATCTTTTTCCTTTGCCCTTTCTAAGTTGAAGCTTATGCAAATTATATCCAAAGACTATGTCTTTGGATTGATTCCCTGATGATGGAAGGGTAATTTGCTTTCCCTGTGTCAGGTACTGCCACCCTCACACAGATGCTTGAGCGCTGGTTCAATTTTCTTGATTGTCAGTAATGATGACATCTGTTAGCCTGATTTTATCCCAGCACTATGCAAGGATTTTGCTATTTTACAAAGCTTATGCATCTGATCTTTGCTGAAGCTCTTGCTGCTGGAAAATGCAGCATCGCTAAAATGGTGTTGACTACACCAGCTAGATTTTAAAAAGAACTCTTGCCTTTCATGGCAAATATGGGGTGGTGTGAGCTAATCAACAGATTGCCCAAAAGCCACACAGACAGAAGTGTGGCATGACAGTGTCTTAGAACAGACAGGGAAGCATGTGTCATGAATTCATCAGATATCAGTCTACAAAGGACCACTTGATGGCTTATTACCCTACAGCCATAACAAAAGTGGTTTGAAAATTATGTTTGTTATGTGATTTTTTTTATAGGTGAAATATATTCCTCCTTGAACACTCTTAGAGATGCCCATACTTCCTCCAAAATGAGGGAATGCCAATACCCAAAAGCTCAAAACCACTATATGATTGGTCAGCAATGGAATCTCTCCCACGGGAAGATTACAAGAGCCACCATTTTCAGAAAAGAAACACTGCAGATGGCCCTTTCTTTGGGATGTGCAAGGGTTACCCTAACACATAACAGTCAGAACTCTGTCAGAATCCTGAAGTAACCAGGGTAAAGAATTCACTTATTCTTTCTTCAACCCTTCCTTTATGCTGCGGCTATCTCAAGTGGTCTCAAACTGTCTCCCAGAGCAGGGATCTGCATTCCCCAGATGTGGGCAAAGCCAGAGGAAAACCCCCTTTTGTTTCCCCTCCACACTTACCCTCTTCCACAGGAACTGAATAATTGCTGGTTTGAAATTATTGTTATTAGTATTTAAATGAACGTGTCTTCTAGAGACGCCGGTCACATTTAAGGGCCTGTTGGATCTGCGACTTTATGAACACACAGGAAAAGTCTATCCCTTTGCACAAAGACTTCACAGTGCCAACAGATACAAGAGAAACAGAGCAGAAAATAAGTGAATGATTTGTCTGGGTAATTCAGCCAGTCAGAATAACTTAAAAATCCTTCTTGTCCTCCAAACCCAGCATATTCATTAGGTAGAGCTCTTCTAAAGTGCTGAAAGTTCAGTTTTGCGATTTGCTGTAAAAACAACTGATTAGAATAAACGTGCAAAAAGTCTTCTGAACACCAATGACCTTTCTCCACTTTAATAAAGAAATAATGCACATGGGCAGAATGGTTCCCAAAATATGTTGTTGACACCTTTCAGAGACAATCTGGGAGTTTAAATATTTTCAATAGCTTCAAATAATACTGTTGGATGTCATAAAACCCATGTGGCTCTGATAGCAAAACAGTTGGTTCTAGCAGCTGTCAGAGCTTTCAGAAAGTAAGACATGAGTTTTTGTCATTGTGTTTTGAACCCAGCTGCTTGCCATTGTCTTTCTCTTCTCCATCTCCCATTCTTTCCCGGTAAGAAAAAAAAAAAAAAAACAAACAGGAAAAAGGGATTAATCCTCACATCTGGATTGAGGCAGTCTTGTTATCAAACCTGTAAACAGTATTTTCATCATTAACTGATTTTGTGGCAACCTTTGCTGTGAAAGAATGAGCTTCTAAAAACTAAACTTGTTTAAAAGCAATAAAGCAATTAATAAGTCAGAGACAGGGAACTGACAGCTAAGGTAAAGAAGCACTACTAAGTCAGGTTACTCAGAGCCCTGTCCAACCTGTTCTTGAATGTTCCCAGTGACAGGGCATCCACCTTCCTTCTGGGCAACCTGTTCCAGTGTTTCATCACAGCCATTGTAAAAAAAGTTTTCCTTCTATCTAATCTAAATCTACCCTTTTCTAGTTTAAAACCCTTAGCCCTTGTCCTGTCGCTACAGGCCCTGCTAAAAAGTTTGTGTCCATTCTTTTTATAAGATCCCTTAAAGTACTGAAAGGCCACAGTGAAGGTATCCCCAAAGCCTTCTCTTCTCCAGGCTGATCAACCCCAGTTCTCCCAGGTCAATGACATTTTCTCTGTACTATCTGATGTTCTGCCTGTGCTACAGAATATGCACTATTTCACATATTCACTTTAGCACCTGAAGAAGAAAGAATCCTCAGAAAACTACAGAAATTCACTAAGGCACTCTTCATTGCGTGCTGCATATACCAAGGAGTATGTACTAACAGTAAATTTCAAAAAAACACATGGATATGGACAAATATGAAATAAGACAACTCAAAATCAATTTATAAAATAGTTATAGAAAGTGAATAATTTTGCAAAATGAAAAGAAAAAAAAGAAAAAGAGGTTTCCACTGGTCTAGCTGTTGTGAGGGTTTAAACTCTGAAACAACCATATGTAGGGAAATTTAACTTTGTTTTCCAACACGTTGCTGTGATTTGTGAACATGAGATCTCATCTACTACACTTACTATGAATGTGATCTTGCATAGAGAACATGAGAAAATGTAGGAGGACTTCTCACTGTTTGTGAGAGATGTAGGAGGATATCTCCACCATTCTAAACATGGAGACTTTTGGAGGTACTAAATAGTGATTGGTAATGAATAATGGGAATCATATCATAGAATCATAGAATGGTTTGTGTTCTAAGGGGCCTTAAGGATCATCTAGTTCAATTGCCCTTCCCTGGGCCTTCCACTAGACCAGGTTGCTCAGAGCTCCATCCAGCCTGACCCTCAACACCTCCAGGGAGGGGGAGTCCACTTTGTCTCTGGGCAATCTGTTCCAGTGCCTCCCCAGCCTTATAGTAAAGAATTTATTCCTAATATCCCTTCTAAATTTACCCTTCTTCAGCTTAAATGGCCTCAAGTTGCACCAAGGAAGGTTTAGCTTAGATATTAGGAAAAATTTCTTCACTGAAAGGACAGACAGGCAGTGGGCTTGTCTGCCCAGGGAAGTGGTGGAGTCAAATCCCTGAAAGTGTTCAAAACATGTGTGGATGTGACAGCTGGGGACATGGTTTAGTGATGAACACAGTAGTGCTGGGCTGACAGTTGAACTCCATGAACTTAGAAGTCTTTTCCAACCTTAATGATTCTATTATTCTATTCTGTTCTGTGATGCAACATGAGAGACTATATCTTTGCTTTCATTCCCAGAAGAGAAATGAGACACCTGGCTCTGGGGATGTGAGGCAGTAGTTAATATCAAAGCTTTAATGTGCTATGCAAGGACCTTCTTTACAGAAATCCGGAGGCCATAAAGGAGAAAGGAAACGGTGGAAGCTAAAAATGAAAAAGTCAATGATTATCCTAAAATGTGATGTACTTTTACTTTCATAGCCAGAGAATTTCCAGGCACAGAAGGGCAGCAGATCTTGTGCTACTGGGCACATATACATAACCATGACAGGAAGTGCTCGCACACCAAAAGCTTCAATTAAAGTAGTCAGACAAACTTTACTTCACAATTCTTTAAATTTTATTATCTTTCTTTTCACCCTCAAGGACAGCAATTTGTGAACTCAGCTTTAAAGTGTCTAAAGGAGTTCAGAAGCTTTTGCTTTACAGGGTGGCCTCAAGGCTTAATGTATTAATGTCTGTCTCAGAGTAAGTTCCCTTCTCATCCACACAGAAATGGGTAAATTCACCTTTCCTTCCAAGTGAAATGGGCACCACCTTTCATTGACATGGCATTTAACCACACAGAGCAGGTGTCATCCAGCTTACAAGGAAATATTATATTGTGGAAATGTGCTCATTAATATTAATTATAAATACCAGTATTCATGAAAATTAATGGTAAGTTATTTATCTTGCTTTAAAATTATGTAACAGAGAGAAACAAGGAGGATAGGTGGCAATATATATGATAAAGATAGATATAGAGATAGATAGATAGATAGATAGATAGATAGATAGATAGATAGATAGATAGATATGACGGAGCATCAGATCTCGCCCATCATCTGAGTCACAGATAGCCCAACAAACCTTTAATTCATTTGTTCTGCTTCCCTCTTCCAACTGATTTCTTCACAGTAAGGCAAGGAGAGAATGTTATGTCATCTCCATTTTCACTTCCAAACTCTAGACATCATGTAGCATTATGAGCTCAAACTTGAGGAATATTGGCCTGGACTTAATCTGAACCCAAATTTTCTATAATTATTACAAAAGGAAATACAGATATTTTCAGATTCACTGGATGTTTTTCGTTAAACCATAGATCCCACTAATGAAAGAATAAACAACCAGCAACTGTATTTACGAGCCCATTAAAGGAACCATCTAAGGAAACCGCAGTTAAAGTCTGTTTATCATTGTTCCTGTATACAGAAGCTTAACTTAAATGAGCTATAAAAAAAGAAAACAAGCTATTTCCAAACAATTCTCACAATTTAAATAATAATTAACAAATAAATCTAGCAACTATAAATGAAAATATCAAGTAAGAGATAGGCCCCCAGTCAGGAGATGCTGTCTGCCTAACTCTGTACCAGGGACCCCAAGTACAAACTTGGCACAGACAAAAACCAGTACGTTGGTTTCTGCGGAGTTGTGTAGAGAAGAATGCAACATATCAAACAGCCCACAGGTTATATTTCAGATATTCTCCTCTCTTCAGCTATTCCTGTTGCCTACCTCAGGCATTCCCTGGTAAGTATTCTGTTTTGAGATTGTCACAGTCCTCATCAGCTTCAAATGACTTCATCTGTTTGTGAGTCTGGACCCTGATATCTTTTGACCCCTGTGTAAATTTTACCGCGTGCTTGCTTACCTCTTTCAGTACCTAAATATTTGCAAAACTGTGACTTTGACTGCTGGCCCAATTCCACTCCTGCCAACCAACCTGGGGAATTGACAAATATTCCAAATATACTCCGAGAAGAATCAAAATTTTTTTCCTCCCTCGAAGCAGCAGTAACAAAAGCACTGCTGAAGTATTAACAAGTACATCTCTGACTCATGTTAAAGAAAATGTAACAGGCTTGGAAGGAACATAAAATAAATGATCATGTTAACGTTAAAGCAGATTAAATAAGTCACAGTACATTAAATTACTTTTTCTGGCTCTGTATACTCAGGTGCTGCTGGGCTGAAAACCATATGAGACAATTCAGTTTTCCAGGGAAAAATCTGTAACATTGAAAGTTGGAATTTGCAGTCCTAGGGGAACTGAGACTCTGTAGCATTCAAAACACTGATCTTGTACCCAAATAATGGGAATATTTTGCGAGTCGTTCTCTTTACACCAACTCTTTATATTTAAAATGTATCTAGCTTGAGAAAAAGTCCATAAATTGCTACTTATGCCCAATATTATGCCACCAGGAAACACCATAATGCGAAGTTCAATTAAAAATGGGCTTTCAAGGCAAGGCATTTATGTCATGTGATCAGATATAGAGGTAGTGAAGAAAACGTTTACCACCACCTAGATAACAGTGCTCCTTTTGAGCTGTTTCACCCCACTGCTGGTATGCACATTGTCTCGAGTTTGTCAGTTTGATTGTCAGCTGATGGCTCTCTGATGTTCAGAAACAGATTATAGCCTGTAACTCTTAGCTCTTCATTCCCAGTAGAAAAAAGTCATAGCTAAGTGTCTAACTCCTTTAGGAGTTATGTACCAACATGCCTTCATAGACCTCAATTTTAATATTTCAGAGCTCAAAAAATCCATGCATTTAGTCCAATTATTACAATATTGAGTGCATCCACTCTGAAAGCACTGAGATGCTTTAAGACAGTACTAATTTTGCTGCATAAACCTGTAGTGCATCACGTCTGAGGAACAGAAAAAAATGTTCCCACTTTCAAATAGTGACAGAATGAACTCTCAGCAATCTTCAGCTGAGGGTCTAAGGAATTACGTAAGGTTCAGATTGTTTAGCTCATACTCTTTGGATGTTCCAGCATTTAGTCCAGAATGCATTGCATGGTAAATGTTATATGCAAATGTTATAATATAATTATACTTTAAAGAATTTATTTTACCTTGTAAGATGGAGGAGGCCATAACTGTTGTTCTGCTTTATTTCTAATGGGCTCTACATAACTGTGAAGAATTCAAGATATTGTCATATCCACTTTGTTTAAACAAAGAAACTATATATCAGGGTTTGAATTAAAATGTGATCATTCTTTTCCCAAAAAAATTCTTAGAAAGATGAATTTAATTTTTTTTGTGTGTCTTCAGTTGTTTTCAACTCTAGTTTGTCCAGTGCCATACTTTCTAGCAGACCACAGCTTCACAAGAAAAGAATCAACAATAAAATCCAGACTACCTGTCCAAAATATGGAGGTTACATTTATATTGTTAAATTATATTTACACTCCATTTAGACTGGCAAAAAGCATCAGAAAGTATCCTCAGGGATTGGAATTCCATCAGCTGTGCAGGTAAGCTGCTACAGCAATCCCTGGCCATACTTTTGGCCCCAGCCTGGTTAGTGCCCACCTGAGCAATTTCTGGGAAGTGTTCAGAAGTTGGCACGCACCAGGGATCACTCTCAATAGGCAGTTTGGATGCAGGCATCCGGTAATTGAGGCTGAAAGGTTTTAACATTATGTTCATGCCAGCAGTCCTTATCACCAGAAAACAATCCTTAGCATATTTATTGTACTAGCAGATAGGTAGCCAGACAGTCCTGGTATTTGAGATGAACATAAATTATCTTATTACAATATATTTTAGATATAAAAAATATTCAGATCCTATGACCATAAAACAGTTGTTTACGTAGCCAGTGCTCTGGGGCTGCACTTTAATTAATTAAGGGTATCCTTATCTGATTCATTTTCACTGTCAAAGAATGTCTGTTTAAGGAGAAAATAGCCTGTGTGGATACACAGTTAAGCAGGAGATACACTCACTGGTGTGACATAGTGTGTAGGTGTGACTTATTTAGAGGGTGCTGTTCCTGAGATCAAACATTGCAAGACTGCTCCAGTTTCACCTGGAGTATGTTGGCTGCCTAGGACTTCTCTGTCTACTCAGTTTCAATGAACAATTTCGGTGTAATAACTCTTAAGGTATTTGGATTTTTCTTTAAAGTCCCAAATTTTAGGAGTCATTGATCACATGAAAATCTTCAATTTCAGTGTTGATAATGAATTTTTCTAGATCTTGTGATCTTGGGGAGTGGAGGTGGGGGAGAAAAGAATAATGAAAATGCAAATATTACAATCTTCATAGCCATTAAGGAATAGTAGGGATCTATATGTTACAAAATCATGATTCTTACTCAAACTCAAGGCTGATGGTGGGAGAGGAAGTGTGGTGTTATTTCTGCGTGTCTGGGCAGCATAGCAGTGCATCCTAGTCCCAAGTACGTGATGTGGCTGAGTTTACGTGCTGGTATTAATTTATGTGTTGGTATCAATTTATATGATGCCATTGTAGCACATTTCAGTGGAGCTGCTAGCCTCCCTGGAAAATGGCTACCTCTGATCTCCGACATTTTTTCCTGATTAAAAAGTGCTTTTGACTTTTTTATAACTACATCAGAAGAAACTCAAAAACATTTTTGAGACAGATTTTTTCTTACAAATCTCCAAAGGAAGCTTCCTCTTTGTTTTCATGCCACACTAGCCATTCTTTAATTCCCTAGGTCAGCATGTGAACAAAATTGTTGATAAACAGCTGGCAAAACAAATAGACAAAACTGCTACTGTGTGAGGGTTTTATCTGCTTTAGCATCATTTGTTAAACAAGTCCCTTTGCATATTCAGATAGATCTTGATAAAATGCTTTTACCTTTTGCTGCCACATGACCATGTGACTGACTGACCATGTAATAAGCATAAAAGTTCAGTAATTATATGCTTGATTAGTGAATATTCTTTTCTGAGCTGCACCACAAAGTCATTTAATTTATATTATAGCTTATTACCTCATTCTTCGGTCCTAATTTGCCGTGTGTATGTAGAGGTACATGTAACCTGGGATCACCACCTGAAATAATAGCAGGAGCCTACTCTCTGGGATACACCAGCTGCTCACATCATGAGACATTTTTAAGTATGTAGTTTATTTTCTTATATTTGATTACTGGCAGATGAGACTGCACTCTGCCGGCCGCTCTTCCCTCCCTGCCAGGTACTTGCACCGCGACCCTGAAGTCTCTCTCATACCCTCATGACTACACTGATGCAGTCTGTGAAGACCCCCGTGGCATAGCTGCTATTCAAATAAATAGACTTGTCCTAGCCTTGAAAACTTTGCTGTCTTCGACCAGGAGTCATCAACTATCTCTGTGCCAGTTGTTTCCTTCTTTATTTTTCTTTAAGCCTAAGTCCTAATCTGTTCCCAAGTCCACATCTTCTTACCATCCCACTCGCACAAGGCAGACTGGGGGGAAGTTATTGAGCGTACCAAGTGTAAATGTCTACCTCTGATCATAGTAAAATTATTGTTTGCATCCTTCATGTGTGATTATGTCCATCTGCCATTTTAAAATATTCTTCCTGAAACCTGCTTTTTAATGTTCAGTGATGTTCTTTCATCAGTACAATTTGCTTTGTCTTTCCTATATTATTTGCATCTTACAAATTCAGTATCTCACTAGCAACCATATGAATCAAGGGGATTAATATTTTATTTTGATAAAATACTATATGATTCTTCTTTTTTATTTTAGATTTCTGGAATTTGTGCAAGAACATATGTATTTGGTCTTGGTCTGGTTAGTCAATTTTAAGTGCCCTACTTAATTGGCCTTTATTTCTTTAAAAAGGTCATCTCTTTTTCTTCTTTGCTTCATCTGCATTTTATGAACTTCTGTTCCAATATTTATCTGAACACAGATTTTTTATGATATCACCTTTTTAATGGTTTCCAAGTCATCTCTCTTACTCGTCTCACGTTGTTCATCATCTCCTCATCACCACCTCTTCCAGCCTTGTTTTACAGTGGCATTTTTCTTTTCTTCAGCAACCAAAATTATTCTTTTCTTCAGTCTTCTAGAGTGACTGTTCTCTGTCCCTGAAGGAATCATCCATGTCACTGCTTTCCTTCTCTCCTCCAGCTGGTTCCCCACAGGCTTAAAATAGAGTATTGTGGCTTTGAGCACAACAGAATGCTCTCACTGCATGCTCAAATATTTTAAGGGAAGCATTAAAACTGTCCTGTGGTTTTTAAAGTTGTTTCCAATGTCATATGCATGGTGAGAGATAGTTTCATTTGGAAAACTTAAGCATTTTACACCTTATATCACGCAGCACATCAGGGTACACAAAAGGTATTCCATTAATTAAATTTGATCCTCTTTGGCACAGCATTATTATACCGCATGAGTTATTCATTATTACACAGTAGCATATGTGGCATATGTGAAAGAAAATCCAGTTACTTTAGAAGACAATTATTTTGATTTTGATGCAGCCAAGGCTTGCCTGTGTTTAGCAAAATGGTGTTTGTCCTTAGCTGGCACAGACAAGAGCAATTTCTCAGTAACTTTTGCAGACTTATAACAATTTACATCAAGTAAAATACTGCCCATGCCTTCTGGGGAATAAGAGACCAATGCAGAGTTCTATTTGACCTTTCCAAGGAGGGCATTATTAAAGATTTATTCCTTCCAGAATTCTAATTGGCTTCTTTTGGTGACCTTTCTGGATAATGGTGATGTTTTTCTCTGACTTTACAATGCTCTCAGGTAGGGAATTCCTTCTGTGCTCTGACACAGCAACTGAATTCTAATTTGCATCCTAACTCCATCACTTCTCTTAATGATTTCATGCTGCAGTCTTCAGCAAGAGGCTTTTTGCTGAGATTTTTTTTTCATAGATGCTTTATCTCTCATTCTGAAATCCTTAAAAAAAATCATCAAACGAAAGAGTAGACCAGATTTAGGGAAGAGTCTAACAACAGGGAAAAACCTACCAAGATGGAAAAAGCATATGAGCAGAGAATGCATTGCTAGTGACCAGCTGCTTCATTGCTTTTGGTTACACCTGTTTTTATGTTTTTCTGTGTGCCCAGGAACCAGACTTGGCCGCTGTGCATCTGCAGTGTCTATGGGGTGCAAGTCCCAAAGTCAATTAAGTTCTTTCCCACACCAGGATTTCTCCAGCTGTCAACTATTAGCTTTACTCTACAATGAAGTTAGGAAACTCTGGGGATTATCTGTAGTATGGATGACATGGGTAGAAACTTTGGAGTTGATCAGCATTATTGTTCAGATATATCCACTTGTGAATCTTTTCACTATTTGTTATGAGGGTGTAAAGGTGGAGCCAGACTCCTCTCAGTTTTGTCCAAGAAATTACCAAAAGGCAATGGACTCGAATTACAGAAAATCCTGTTTCAACACAAGAAAAAATAAGTTTTATTCCGCAGGTTGTCAGACTCTGGAATAGGTTGTCCAAAGAAGCCATTGAGCATTCATGTGGGGAGACTAGACACAGCTTCAAAAAACCTCATCTGTCTGATCTTATTTTGAGGGCTTCAAGGCCATGGACCTCCCTAGACACAGCCCTGGTAAATCTGCTCTAGCTGACACTGCTTTGAGGTCTTCAAGACCACAGACTTCATTTGGTCACTTCCACCCCTAATGGTGCCTTATTTTACTGCTATAAACAAAGTCAAAAGTCTTGCTGCATTTTCTTTTTCCTGAAAAATAATTTGACTTCTTTCTCCAGCTGAAATGTGATCAGTTGTCTGGATATGAGAGACTATGGAATTTTTATTTAAAACATTAGATTTATCTCTTTTTTCCTACCTGACAGATTTATAGTCCACTCGGAAAATATTTTTATTGAAACTATATGAAGGTGAGTTTGTTCCGTGCCATTCTACCACGACCAGAATTACATGTTTAGCCAGAACAAAACCTCCAAACAAAATTTAAAGTTCTGTTTCTCTGTATATTACCTCTCATTTTTACCATTCATTTCAGTTGTAAAATATGTGGCCTCCTGCCAGCATTATTGTGGCAGTGTCCCACATGAATGTTAAGCAGGCAACAATGATGCACCATAATTACAGTGCTTGAAATGATTGGAAATAAATTGGCACTCCAATTATAGATGCATGAAAGAGGCTCCAGTATATCACAGTCAGTCCATTAATTTCTGAAATAGCTCAGGCGATCTCACTATTTTAGTGACATTCGTTATTCGCCGCTGTAATGAATCACAGCCAACAGTGGCAGGGGCCTGGAAATTAACAAATTGAAGGACATCTGGAAACAAAAGAACTTAAAACCATTCCATGCTCTTTTGTGCCCCGAAGAGAAAATAACCTCCAAGTGCAATATCAAAACACATTTGCTGCATTTTGAGAAAGAAAATGTTAATGTAGTTTTTGGTCCCACCTGATGCCTTCAGTCAATTTCCACAGTATTCCAACTGAGCACAGAAATAATTTTATGGAAATCTGCACAGTAAGCACATCCACATTTCTTCAGTGTATTACAAACATTTTAATGGGAAACTCAGGACTGCAAATGTAAATATTCATGTTATGTTTGCTTATCTCAGCAGGCTATTGCTCTTAAGATAACTCATTATTAACTTAGTATTGGTAAACCTGTCCAGGTGATTTGAGAACTGGGACTGTGACAGACACCTATAGTGAACGCCATTTGTACAGAAACAACTTCTTTAATATTTTCCACGCATGGATTCATCCCAGTCACCCTTTTACTTCATCCCAAGCCTTAAAAATGTTTTGTTTTCCCCTAATCCTGCGCTGCAAAAGGTCACTGTCAACTCATCATTAGCCCAGTTTCTACCCAGGCTGGTTTCTACCACCTCTGTGTGTAGTCAAGATGGGGAGATGGGAAAAGATATATGAGCTCCAGACTTACAAGGTCCTTCACCTACTGTACAACCCAGTCTCTCCAATTAATCAGTCTGAAAACTGAAATCGTTTCAGTCTCCTCCATTGTGCACTGGGTAGTGTAACGGGCTGGGCACAGGACAGCAACAACTCCATTTGAGTAGCATAATGCCTCTGGGCACTGGAAATAAAGACCAGCATCTGAGCACCCCAAACAGTCTTACAGACCTAAACTTTTCAAAAGGAATTTTAAATTTGAATAAATATTTATAAAAAATTCAAAATTAACTTCAAAGAATGGCTAAAAGACAAAATGTACTTTAGTACATTAGTTACTGCCAAGTCATCATGGCCTGAAATTCCAATTCAAGTGTTAGTAATTCCCCACAGCTCTTTCAAGGATTTGTAATTATGTCACTCCAGATTAATAAGCAGCAATGTTAACAGCTATTCTACGTAGTTTCTTAAAATAGCTGAAAATATAATATGCAATCTGTCCCATTCACCATCAGGTATTCCAGATGAGATTCTTGATGGGGAAAAAATTTGAGCACTAAACTTTCTTATGCACATAAGTCTTTTTCCAACTTTTTAAGTATCTTCAGCATTTGGAATTAAATCAGTTCTTGAAAATATTATTATTATTTTCTCTTGCCTTGTTCCATTACCCATGCCAAGATGAAAGTAACTATGGTGGCTGCTCAAGGAATCTCTTTTAGGTGACAGAACTCCTGAGAATTTCAGGTTATTTTGGAAAATACTGGCACTCAAGACAAGGATATCCAATTCAGTCAGCTGTAGCTCATAGAAACTGAAGATGGGAAAAGGGAATGTGAAAGAGAAGAGGGAAAGGGAGAGGTAGAGGGAAAGGGAAAGGGAAAGGGAAAGGGAAAGGGAAAGGGAAAAGGAAAGGGAAAGGGAAAGGGAAAGGAAAAGGGAAAGGGAAAAGTTAAGACTGTCGCTTTTATACCAGTCCATTCAAACCTCAGGTCTGAGGAAAGAAGGTACCTAGATCATTCTATTAGTAACCAGAATCCATTTTTCTTCAAATTTGCCTAACTCCTCTTTACATCTCTAATTTTTTTTGGCTATTACAATGTCTGTTGCAATAAGTTGCAGCATTTAATAAGGCACTGTACAATAATGCACTTCCTTAGGTTTCCTTAAACCTGCTAACTTATTTCACCCAATGCCTGCTCACTTTTTATCTTGAAAGAGGATATAAAGAATTTTAACAATAAATTTTGTCATTTTTTAATTTTATGTGTTGTAAATATATATGATTTAATTCATAATGTCTTTCATGTCTTAAATTCACATCTTTTATTCATGTCATTCAGAAGTAACTGCAGTATTTGCAGATGAAGCTAGGTAAAAATAACAATTTTATTTTTCACAAGCACTCAAACAATTTGAAAGACCTACAAGACATAATATGATCTTATAACACCTCTTATTTCTTTTACAAATTGAAAAATAGTGAAAAAATATCATCTTTCTATCATTTTCTCACTTTAATAAACAAAGAAAATTTAAAATGAGTCTCATTTTAGTATATGTTCTAGCAAGAAAGTTAAGGTGTAAGAGAAATGTCTTCACTTGAACTGTCTCATTTAACACTTCATTAAACCAAATTTCTCTGTCATCTTGTTCTCTCTGTGAGGTATGCCACAAACCCAGCAGAAACCCCTCAGCCCAGTGTCCAGCCATTGGTTGAGGCCCTTGATATCTGTTCAGGTTCATTTTTTTTCTCCCCAGATTTTTGAGCTAGAAGAATGAAGTTCAAGCTTTTCTCTCTTACTCTCTAGTTTTAAAAAGTTTTTATTTTTTTCTGATCTAAGAAATTTTTATTTCACGTTCATAAATACAGTACTCAAACCTGAAGTGCAGATTAGGCACAAAATGAACGTCACCATGCTCTATGTATGCTTTTTTAGAAAATTGTTGTAATATATTTTGCAAAAAAAAAAAAAAAAATCACCTTGGAATTGTGAGTACTCATCTTCTGCAACACTGAAATACAACAATCAAGATGACTGGATGGAAAGTGTGATTTGTTAACTTTCTGTAGGAATTTGAAGGGGAAAAAAGGAAAAATGGAATTCAGCTTAAAAAAGAATTTAATAACAGAAATCTAAGTAATGTATACAACATTTTATAGAAAAAAAACCCAAAACTTTTCAAACAAACTTGCATGTTGTCCTTGATGAAATTCTAAATGTGACCAGTAAATGGAACTGTATTGATGAGATTATATTGGATGTTTACCTCAAACATAACATATTTATACAGCAGTATGGGGAAAACAACACTCAAGTCAGCTACAAATTGTCATCTGGAAGATCTCAAAAGGCACCTTTCATCAACTCTTATGGAGTTCTGCAGAAATCTGGATTAAGGATAATTTTTTTCTGTATTTTCATCACATTTTAAAAGAAACTATAAAACCGCTTGTTATGACACCAGCAGGAGGCACAGAGTGTTAAATCACTCTGGAAAAGGGTGCGTAAATGAAGACTGCTTCAGAGTTTTTGTTTAGGGATGTTTTAATGCAGGTGCATACACATATTATAGTAGATTCATAGAATGTCCTAATTTGGAAGGGACCCACAAGGATCATGGAGTCCAACTCCTCCAAAGCTATACATCAAGACAGAAGAAAGGCAATTTTGACAGGAATGGGAGACTTTAAACTGAAAAGTCCTGTTTCTGAAAGACAAGGTTCATCACGAATGAACCAAATGAGAAATTAAGACATCAGTGTGTTTGAAACTCTGCTTCACTGCTTTGAGCTCATCAAAATCTCTTCTTTAGCAGTTCGGGAAGCTTGGGTTTAGCCATGTAGTTCATCTCTCATGGAAGTCAATGCAAAGTCCACTGTCAAATTTGTTGAGAATCAGATCAAGTCCAGAAAAGCACTTTACATTTTTTGAAGTGCTGTGCAAAGATTAACTAATTGAACCTCTATCATTAGAGACTCCTTTGAGAGGGGGAAAAATGAAAACATCATCTTTTTAATAGTCATTGCTTGCCCCAACCTTTCACACAAAACTTAAAATCCCATGACTAAAATGTAAAAGCTTTTTATTTTTAACATTTCATTCCCTGTTCCATTGACTTGGATCAATGTGTTTTGAGGAGGTCACTGTTAAATTGCCAACTTTTTAGATGTACAATTTAAGCCTAATTAAAGGTTTGATAGAACTCTCTCAGTAAAATTAACTCATTCGAATAGGAGATAATTTAAGATCATTCACTAAGGACCTTTTCTACTTCCATACAGAACATAAAATTTTTATTTCATCTTACAATATAAATTAAACTTGATAAAAGAGGTGTGGGGTTTGTTCCAAACTTAGGGATTTATATAAAATGGGCAAGTTAATACTATTCTTTCCCTTTGGTGGTACTATGAATTATGTTTCTAGCAAACTTGCAGAACTTTAATATACTATAGCTTTCTTAAAATACCTTTCAATCTCCTTGCTATCTGTTGCTTTTGGTATTGTGTAAGTTTCCTTGTCCAGAACTATTTGAAAAACTTCTTAGGTTCTTATTAAAAGTGATATCTCAGAGAAAAGAACGATTGTCATATGATAGTTAGATGGGGTTTTTTCTGCCTGGAATTTTTTACACCAGGATAACATTTAAATCTGAATGCTGCTAACCTCTGTTACCCTCCATGGTTGCTTACCTTCCTGCAAAACCAGTTTGCAGGCTCCTGTTTATTCAGCATTCATCACCAAACTGCCTGACCCAGCACATTGCTTGTTTGTTAGATTGCTTATTTTTACTTCTAAGTGTTCTATGCTGACTTTGAGAGTCTATTCCCAATGTTGTCTTAACTGCGGGCTCCTATTCCCACACAATATGTTATCACAGCACATTACGAACCAGGATTTGAACCCTGTAGTTCCCAGATACCAATTACATACTCAGGAAATGCCAATCACTGAAATCAGAATCTCTTTGATATTTAGGGAACACCTTCAGACATGCTGAAGGATATGGTCAGGCTGGATGGGGCTCTGTGCAACCCAATCCCGTTGAAGATGTCCTCGCCCATGGCAGGGGAATTGGACTAGATGGCCCTTAAAGGTCCCTTCCAACCCAAACCATTCTATGATTCTAAATGAGCAGGTTTGGTTTGGAACTGGAACAGTTTAAAAGGATTTGATCCCTTAGTGTTGACTACTTTGTAGAAAGTAAAATTGGTGCCCTTCAGCTGGTGGCAGCCAAGCCTGTAGTGCGTAAACTACTAATGGACAGAAGCAGAGAGCAAACAGCAAAAGGGGTATAATTTATGCATGTCTTGCGTGTACGTGGCGTTTTCTGCAAGTCACATGACCTGTCCCAAACATGTCTCAGTAGCCAATTCAGTGACAGAATACTGAGTCAGATACAGTCTTGGTCGGACCAACTTGTATAGCCTTACATTGCATTTACAACTGAAATGATGAACACTCTAAATATGCCTCAGTGCAGAGTCAGACAAAACAGCAGACATCCCTATTCACATTTTTGTTTCTACTTATTGACACATGAAAGTGTTATATGTAAGAGCTGGAGTATCAGTGAAACATATATTTATATACATACAGTATTAACATATATATATAGGCAAAATATATAATATATAAGTGAACATGCATACAATTTTAAATATGTCTTACATAAATTGACCATAACTAGAAGCCTGTTCCTAAACATCTGATCTGCTTGACTTACCAATTGTTCACCATTTAGCGTACAGGCATCAGAGGCTTCTTCAGAGTCAACTAAGAGTATACACAAAATGCCTGTGCAACACTTAAATATGCAAGAACAAAGCTGGGTTCTCTGTGGAAAGCAGTGGAGGGGAATCTCCATTTCAGACATCATTTACAGCTCTCTGCTTTGATTTCAGAGTGCCTATTCTGAGCCCTGCCTCAAAAAAGCAGCTCATGCAGTAGCGTAAGCAGTTCTTGCCCTTGTGTGGTGTGCAGCCCTAAAACTTTTGTGTTATTGCTCCTTTGAAGAGCCATACTAAGGTGCTCTCTCCCACTTCCTGGGAAAGGAAAGACTTGGTCCACCACTATTATAAAATATGCAGGAAGCAACATCTGTTAGTTGAAATATCCCATATTCTCTGACTCAGGACACAATTTTTTTTTCATTCAGAAAAAGTCTAGAATCCATGACTGAATTCTGTAGTTCTATATATCTGGCTAGTCTCAAGTAAGCAAATTTTGCTTTCTAAGTTTGTACATGCATATGTTTATTTGTTTACAGCAAGTTAAATGAGAAGGAGGAAATAATTGCTAAGAGATATGTTACCCAAATGCTTTTCTACAGATTGTACAGGGCCTTTTACTTTTCAGTTAAACAGAATTCCTCTGTTTTCCCTCTTTTCTGCCATGTCAGAAGTGAGGGTCTGATTCAGAGTATCGGCAAGCCAAGAAAGACCTGTCCATGGATTTCCATGCGCACCAGGTCTACTACTGCAGTGTTTGAATATCTTACCTGAAGGTTACCATCAGTCTCTGAGAGGCTGGACTAGCTTCTGTGGAGATCATATTCCCTCTAGGTAAATCTCTGTGTTTTGTAGACAATACAAGGACAGCAAGGACATATTCTGTAGTACTTAATAAAACCAGAGAATCGTAATTTTTCAAATACTAACACCTTAGAGTTGTTTAATACAGTTCCCTTCTTTCAAGTACTCATCTGAATCAAAGCTGAACACTAAACATTTTGAGGCTGCAAGAATAACACCAGTTTCTAAACCTCTGAAGGATGATAGAATTTTAGGCAAAATATATTTATTCACTATTTCCAACTCTGCAGCTCTCATTAGCACTGTATTTTAATAAAGATGGAGAGGAACAAGACAATCACACTCTGGTTCATGGAAAATGAGTGGCAGGTGATTTGTAGTCCCCTATTCTAGATGCTACTCCACGTTTCTTTTGACACAGGCATTTTAAGATGTTCGGCTGTGACTGCTTATTTGTTCCTTTCAAAAGTTTATGAAGTCCTTGATCTAAGGTCACTAAACAAATCTGAAAGCTGTAAATGAGTTCAAATGCAGTATAACAGGAAGTTAATTTTCACTGCCCTGTCTCTAGATTAATCAGTTGAGGACAAAGATGAATTAAACAATATATTAACAGACTGATATAGCAATACAGAAGCTATATTTATCTATCTCTGAACCATCCTCTCCAACAGCTTTATATGAATTAATTTTCTCCAACTGGAATAACACATGCCTTGAACGTGGTTCCTGAATATCAGATAAAGTCACCCACATTTTATCCAACAGCACTGAATGAACCAATACCAACAAAACAGTTCCTTCTGATGCTGGTTTTGCCTTAGCAAGAGAGAAAGAGAATTAAGCAGATTTGAAATACCTTATTTATTAAAGTGTCAAATACTGTAGCAAACCAGAACTAACTTGATACACATTCCAGTCTCTAAAAAACTCATTCAAGTGGAAAAATAACCTCTTTAGGTCAGAGATAGGGGCAGGCTGAGGACGTGCTGTGCTCAGAGAAGGATTCAGGGAGGCCTTCCAGTACATAAAGGGAGCTTACAAGTTAGCTGGAGAGGGACTTTTGACAGGGGCATGTAGCGATAAGGCAAGAGGGAATGGTTTTAAACTGAAAAATGTCAAGGTTAGTTTAGATATCAGAAAGAAATTCTTCACTATAAGAGTGGTGAGGCACTGGAACAAGTTGCCCAGATTGTTGCAGCTGCTCCCCTGAAAGTGTTCAAGACCAGGCCGGATGGGTCTCTGAGCAGCCTGGTCTAGTAGAAGGTGTCACTGCCCATGGCAAGGAGGTTGGAGTTAGATGATATTTAAAGGTCCTTTCCAAATCAAACCATCCTATGACTCTGTGATTTCTGGATATGGCGAAAAAAAAAGTAAAAAGAAAATTGTTGCCTTTGATAAAAACAATCAAAACATAGAAATTCCCTCAAGAGATCCCACAACCCACTATATTTGCTCAGCATTAAAGGGGTAGCTGTGTCTCATGAGATCCTGATGATCACCATGCAGACAGAAGGTTACGTTCACTGAGAGACCTTGAACCTAGCGCAGGAACAAAAACATGAGATGCTCATGCTTTGTTTTGAAACAAAATTTTCTTCATAGAACATAACATGATGTATTGAAAATAAATTTGAATGAATATCCTTTTATCCAATTCCAGATAAGAAAGTATAAATCACCTTGTCCGTTCCTGTAGCAGTGTGCCACTACTAAAAACAAACCCCTCAACTTTGCCAAAGTGCAAGACAGCACAATTTCAAATCAGGTCACATTCTCCAAAGAAGCCATGACATTGTGGAAAGCAAATTAGCATGGTTCTTGTGGAGCACCAGCTGCTATTAGATATATACCTACCCTTTTCCATAGGGCAGCCCTGCACATTCCCCACTCTATGGTTCCTCCTGCAAGATATAGCTGGATAGGAGACCAAAGAATGTGCTGAGCCCCTGTGTCTTGTGTGGGAGTCATAGAGAGGGGAGAAGCACTGAGGTGCCGAAGCAGGATTTTTTTGTAGGCATTGAGCTGAGGCACTGCTGAGGCTGGACAACAACTGTAAGGGCAGGGGAACAGCCAGTGACTGCTCAGAAGAGCCAGTGGGGAAGAAAAGACATGGCAGAGAGGCCCAGAGATTACTGATTTGAGAGCAAGCGAAAGGCCACCATGTGCTGACTTCTAGTCATCAGCATTGCTTAAGCACAAGAACTGGGCCAGTTCTTGTATTATTACAGTAAAGTAAAAGTATCAGACTCCCAAGCTAGAGGTGGTGTCTTTTTATATGTCAGCCTTCAAAGGATGTTTCTTCCAATCTATTTTGCCATAGAGGGTCTTCAACATCTTTTTTGTTAAGGAGAGATTTCTAATTTTTTCTCCTGTTGGTCCTTCTTTGTTGCAGCTCAGTAAGTAGGTACTGCACCTAAATGTCAGTGAAATTGCATTGACTCTGGGCATGGACAAGCAGTCTGTGTAGAGTTGTGTTTTCACAGAGTCGTAGAATGGTTTGGTTTGGAAAGGACCTTAAAGATCATCCAGTTCCAACCCCCCCTGACATGGGCAGGGACACCTTCCACTAGACCAGGTTGCTTAGAGCCTCATCAAGCCTGGCCTTGAAGACTTCCAGAAACTGGGAATTCACAACTTCTCTGGGCAACCTATGCCAGTGCCTCCCAACCCTTATAGTAAATAATTTCTTCCTAATAGCTAATTAATTTTTTTTTTTAGATTTTTTTTTCTTCATACATTTATTGTTGTACATCACCGCAGAGGGGATCTGGCAAAAGTGTTCTATGTTATATTAGTTCCACTCATAGAAGTAAGTGAGGGTCATGAAAACTCCCTAGGAAATAAGTTATTCAGTAAAATAAGTATGTCATTCCCAGAGCTGGAACAAACTTTGATTCAGAAGAATCTGTGCACTACTTAAAAACATCTACAGAGTGGTAGCAACATGAAAGCAATCACCTAAAGAAATTGGATGCAGCCTACAAACATTTGTACTCTACTCTTCAGTTATTAAATAATATTACTGTAATTAATGGAAAAAAATATGTTGATTTCAATGATGCTCCTTTTCATTTTAAATGGAAACTATTTTCATAATTTTAACACACTTTCATCAAGGTTATAGTAAGTGGGAAGTGTTAATGGAGCCAGCATTGCAGTGACATACATTCATATAGTAGGACAATGCAGCATGGAGTGTTTAAACATTTCACTCTGCCCCTAGCCTCAGAAATGATTCTATTTCAGAAGTGTGAAATTATTTTACATATCTAGTACTTTCTTTAGTGCTTCCTCTATCACTTGTTAAATGGTTTTTAAAAAGGGAAAAGTGTTCTTTTTCTGGTGATATGTTTTTTATAAAGAATGTAGAAAGAATCTCAACCAATAAACAAAAAGCCCTTGAGAGTTCGTGCACTAGCTAATGGCTATCTTGAAAATCCCTGGTTAAAAGGTTTTCTTTTTTCTATGGTCTATTCCCACAGGTACAAGAAAAAAATATTTAAACCCAGTCCACTGGACAGAATTATTCTTTCTTTACAGCTAGACTTTTCCATTTCGTGTAAATCCTTCTTTACCATTATGTATTAATTATCCATAAAAAGGAATAAGAGGAGTGATGTCCCTATTCTACAGCATGACACAGTCACAATGGAACTAGAAATTGAAAGGATAAATCTTGCAATGAATGGTGACATGCTTTATACATATATAAGTACTACAGAAAAGATGATATTAACATTCCTCAGTTTTAATAAGTTCTTGATCTTGATCCAACCGAGAATTCAGAAGCCCAATTGCAATCTAATGCCCTTCCAGAAATAGCACAAAATAAAACTCTGATGTCATTGACTTCCTCATGGGCACAGTAGCATGCCCAGATTTTTTCTTTCTGTGGAGTTAACTGAAAGACTGTGAATACCACAAGAACAAGGCCAGGCTGTGAGGCTCGGACTTGCAACAAGCACGTGCCCCATGCAGGTAATGGTACTGCATTTATGGAAGCCCTTAAGTCACTTCCATTCAGTCCACACCGGTTTTTTTACTACAAAGTCAAACTAACAACAAATTGTCATTCTGTCCTTTAATGGTACTTTATAAGTGAAGAGCAAAGAGAACCAAAGAAACAAACGTTATTCACTTACCTAGGAAAGAAAGGAGCACATAGGACTTCATTCCCTTCATCAGTGTGAGATATCTAGAGAGGCCACGCTGCAGACTAAGCTGAAGCAATTTCCTTCATGGCCTGCAGGGAGCACATAAACTAAAGCACAACTAGAAAATACAATTCCAGGAGCAGAAACTGGTCAGATCCTCCAAACACCAAGCCTCCGCTGAGACCGATACTGAAGCTGAATTTCAGACTCCTGCTATGAGCGGTGCTGCCTTTTACTCACATACAGCATCTCTCCAGCTATAACCCAGAAGGTGCATCCCATATGGCTTGATCTGAAGTTAAATAGCCAAATAGCTGTTATGTATTTATTAGAAAAATAGGTTTGGGGAATTCCTATCTCTGTCTCAATCATCTCCTGTGACTGCTAATAGGAAATTTTTATGTCAATTCTGCCTTTTTCCTGCCTGCTATTCCATTGCCAACTCGGCCTGTATGAGGGTGTAGGCTCACTGCAGCAGGGATCTTCTCTCTGTAGATTTGCACATACTACTGAATAAAAAGAGGGACTCAGCTCACTGTTTGACTCTGAAAACAAATGGCATCAATCAACATCCATCTACATTTCACTGCACTTGACCCTGGATCTCCTCTGACTCCCTGTAGTGTCTCTATGACATGGTTATTATTTTGCTCTGTTTCTGTCCAAAGTATCCAAGATAAAACGAGCCTGTGTCAAAGCCTGGAGTAAAAAGGTATGGATGTTAAATGTGTCCCAAGACAAATCAGGGAGGCACATAGGGTTATTTGAGGGCATATGAGTTGCTGAGATAGTCCTGAAGGACTCTTTAGACTGGAAGGATCATGGATTTGTCCATATTGTTGACTAAGAATGGTCCCTGGCAAGTGGTCATTGTCTCATACTGCAGTAAATGGCCAGAGCCAAAACCTTTATTTGGACAATTGACAAAAGCTCATCTGCTGACCCTATCTCATTTAGACTACTATTCGATATAGCCCTATATTATTTTTACACTAATAAGCTAAGCTGTGCCTGAGCTCATTCTCTGGCCAACAGTGGGACTGGCTGACACTATCTGGTGACAAACGCAATACTAAAAATCCCCTCCCCTCCAAAAAAAAAGGTAGCCATTGCAAAAATAACTTCAGGGAATGTTCTTGGTACTGCACTAACTCCTGAACCTCCTGAAGTAGTCGGGATGGCTAAAATTGCACCAGAGGCTTTCTCATGGTTTAACAGAATAGACAATCAAGTTGTATAACTCTGGCCCAGGACCTGGCTCTGTTTTAATTGCAGTCGAAGACTCCTGTCTCCCATTGCAATCTAATTTAGAGCTACCGTGGTGAGGGGACAGGGAGAAAAGGAAGTTATTACATGTGGATATTGCTCTTAGCAAAATTGAAGAAAAAAATCCTGCAGTTCTTCCAACATTTGGGGATAAATTTGTCAAATTGTTAAACTCACTATCTATTCCTTCTCCTTTAGCACTGTGCCCCTATAAATTTTAATGTATTTCGTTCCTATCAAAGGTATTATTTGGTATAAGTGACAAAGTGACACATTTGGTAGCTTTGTAAATATACATTTGAAGACTCCTGGCTGTCATAAAATAACTGGGCTGTCAGATTGCAAAGGCAGAGTGAAGCAAGGTGGTTAACCGAAATGAGACTCCCATGAAGAATTTTCTTGTCACTCTGTATGTGGAGGCATCTGCTGCAAATTCAGACTCTCAAGTCAACAGACACTTTGATCACAGGATGATTTATGTCAGCCATCAAATGTCTGAGTGGTAACCACACATCTGTCACCAGGACAATGTGGCATAAAAGAGAATTTAATTGCTTTTGGATTATAAATAAAATGAACATTGCAGGAATAAATTATGAGATCACTGTTAATTTGTCGATCATGCTATCAAGGGCAAGAAAAACTATTGGGCATAAAAAGCAAAGTTATTTTTGCTCCTAGGAGATGCAGTTAGGAACGTTTTAATAACAAATGGCAACAATCTCTTTTTGGTAGGTACATACAATCTGAAAAAAATTGTCAGTGTTGATGAATCTGGCACATCTGTCTCATTTAATCAACTCTTGCAGGTGCTAATGGAGGAAACAATCTGGGATAAAGGACTCGTGAAAGTCAGCTATTAAAGACATATTTAATATTTAGATCTGCTTCTCCTATTTCCTTCCTCCCACCCATTATTTAAAACTGATGGCTTGGAAGAGAACCACTTCTGAGACAAAACAAGCTGTGTACTCATCACATAGAAAACTAATTTGTGTACAATGTCCAACCAAATTATGGGTGTCTCACATACCAGAATGACACAAACTTCCCTGCCTAGATGGTGGAGAGGGGTCTGGACCTCAGCTGGACTATAGGGTTTGGATTTAGATAAATATTTGCATGTGGACAAGGTGTCCATATACCCATTGCTGTCAGTGGTTAATAAGGATTTGATTCAGTTGCCATAAGGCGATGTCCAGTGTTCTTTTAGTAGCCCTAGGGTGCCTGAGACATCTACACAGGGTTGGCAGAGATGACTCATGACCTCTTCCTTTCTGGATTAGCAATAGGAGATAACGCAGGATTCCCAGAGCAGCAAAATTACACCACATGCTGACATTAGGGAACTGAATCTGGCCTCTATTTACTAAGGTCAAGACCATCACTTTATCACTTGGCATGGAAGGAGCCCACCTTCATTCTTCAGGTTCTCCAAAGCATTCTATAAGGCCAAATGCATGTCACCTGAGTGTTGCAAACATCAAGTAAGGCTTCCACAACAGGCAGCGGGAATACAGCAAAGTATCCCTGAAAAGCATGACATAAATGCCATAATTTCCCAAATTGCAAAAATAGAAGGGAGCAGGAAGAGCTAGCTGTATTTATCTCTTGATGCTGTGACCCTGGTCAGGTCACAGAAACCAATTCTCCAGCCTCCCTTATTTTCATGTGTCTTTTCAGTTTAAGTAATTTGTGAGACTCACCTCTCATAGAGAACGTTTAGGCTTATGAGGTCCAGATCTCAGTTTCACATATAAAGTGTTAGTGAAGCAGCATCGTAATAATATCAGTAACAGAAACCACCTTCTCAGCATTTTATGTATGGACTGGTGAAGTGTTTGGTGTAAGCCCCAAGTTAAATGAAATTGATTGTCAACTCTTGAGCCTGTACCGAGAGCCACTTACTGTAATATGCTACAGCATAACTTGTAAGCACGATTTGATTCTCATACAGTCCTAGTGAGAGGTGTAAATAATACACACGGTGTATGCATGAACAACCACTGCTGAAGAGAGGTTAGAAGACTAGTCTAGGGTGAATTATTCATTGTGAGGGATTTAAGTTCCCAATTTAACCCATTTTTGCTGCTCAGCAATGATTGGCATCCAGGTTTGAGGTCTGATTGCACTTGCAGACTGACTTAAGTGACATAGAAGCAGCAGTGAGTTGTCAAAGACTGCCTCAGGGAACACCACTGTACAGAGTTTGCACTGTCTGGTATCACAAGAGCATGAGGGGTCTGTGTCATGTTCTTTTCCAAGAGCTGCCTAAGATGTGTGACAAGGAACAGATGCTGTTTTCTCAGGTTGGTTTATTTTAGCTCACAAGTAATAGCTGAACAAGTTGTTTCAGTTTATGTACAGCACCTTAGCTATACCAAAATTCGAGGGAAGAAAAAATTGTCTTCAAAGCTTCTATGGTTGATTCTGTATCTGAATATTGATTGATTATTTGCAGTGTACAGTCATAATTAGATGGTATTATGCTTTCTTTCTTATTCATGTTTAGTAAATTAATTATCAGTACAAAGCGTAGATACGAACTTTGTCTGGACCAGTCCCACCAACGCCTATTCACTGAGTTTGGACACTTAAGCAGAACTCCTTTCTCATGTCCAGGGGAAGAGTTTCTGCAAGCAAAAGTCATACAAAAAGTGAGCAGGTTAGTGAGTTAAAAGACTTCTAGAAATGAAGGGTCAGCGAGGATCAGGTGAAGATGTAAGGCATTAGTCACAGCTACTTTAAATAAGCTGTAGAGATCTTAGAGCATGTCTGAGGAAATGTGAGGCAACAGGAGCTGATATTGGACGCAAAATGCTGTGTTCAGTAAGAAGCAGAAAATACTGTGGGAGCACAAGGAAATCACAGAAAGAGAAAATGAGGATTAAGAGATCCAGAGGTCAGAGCAAAGATGAAAGGATTACAAACTCTTGCTAAGAATAAAAGTCTTCTCTCAATGTCCCCACCCTAAAGTCTCTTCACATAAATTCTTACACCTAACAAGTAAGTATAGTTTTAAATTGTAAAAATCCATACTCAGATTAGGCATTTGTTAACTCATTTTTTATGGGAACTATTATGTGCAAGAACAAATTGTCGTGGAGCTAGTGGTGTTCCCACCACTGAGAGTCTTTCAAAACAAATGACAGAAATTATTTCTAGAGTGACATAACATATCCAGTCTTCACTGAATCAAAGGAATGAACAAAATGGTTTTCTGAGGTCCCTTTCTGAGTCTTGGCTAAACAAGTGACAAGTGGACTCAGAGATTGTTTTACTTCATGACTGTTTTCCTAACAGTTCAGTTGTCTCCTACAGATCCATTCAACCTCCACTGAGCCAGAGGTGAGAAAATCACCTGTGACACTTTTGTTCTCCACTTTAACAATGGCAGTACAGCACTCCTAATCTTTTCCGCAGATATTCCTTGCACTGCTTTCAGGGAGAAGTAACTTACCTAATAATCAGACATTTTAAACCAAAGCATTTATCTTCAAGCACTGAGGTATCAGTAGGACCTCTGGTTTCACAAGCTTTTAGATTTACAGAAGGAATGCATTTATTTACTTTTTTTTACTCATTGGCCCTAATGAATGATAATGATGTGATGCATTATCAGCTGGGTTGATAAGCAGTGATTGGCAAGACCAATATCCCAAGCTATTCTAATATAATAGGAGAAAATCTTTCTGGTCCTCTCTTTGGAAGGGCAAGTTGAAAATAGAAATCCTAATGACCCCTCTATCATGTTTATCTGCTGAATAACAGAACTGTGGATATGGCAGTTGAGATCCCCAAAAGAAACAGGCAGTCTTTTTGAATAAGTCCTTTCATTTCTCTTCTTTCTTCCTTCATAATATTCAGCCATTTCTCATTCTTGCTGTAGGATTTTGACATGCCAAATCTGTTCAAAGTTCAGCTGATGACTCCGACTGACAAATGTCACAAGTTTATCTATGGCGGGACTATTTGGAGGATGTACAAAATCATACAAAGTTGTTACCCATAAGGGCAGATGTATCCCAGTTTCCAACAGAAAATGCTGGAAAATGGGTTAAAGATCCTTTAGCCTTGCCATCATTTCTGCATATGCAATGTTGATCATAACATGGCAAAAAAAAGCACAAAGGAGCCAGGAGACATGAAGACACTGGGAAAATCTCCCAGAGTGCTTGTGTTGACTAGGATAGAGTCAGTTTTCTTTATAGTAGCCAACATAGGCTTTGGATTTGTGCTGAAAACAGTGTTGATAATTCAGGGGTGATTTTGTTACAGCCCTGGGTTACAGCCTGGATCTCTGGTGTCCCACTCCATGTTGCTAATCCTCAAAAAGAGCTGTTTCAATAATAGGTGGGTCTGGCACATGGGCTAATGCAGTAGGTGAACCATACTGTGGAATGTGTGAAGTACAGGTCTAGCCATACAGGACATCTGGTGGTCTACTCATTAGTGAGCATTACTTTTGTATCCCCGCAAAGAAAACCTATTTTAACGTAAAAGTCTTCAGGTAAAAATATATTGACAGCAGAATTTCAGTGTGAATCGTCCTGCTGTTGCTCTGAGTTGCTTCCTGCAGCTTGCTGTGGACTGCTAGTCAAAAAGAAAATACTAAGAAGAAAATCTAAATTAGCCCCTGGACAATACAAATGCAACTAGACTTGGATTCATATCTTCTGATTTCACACTGTGTTGCCTGAGGATATACTGAGTGCTAGCACGAGGCAGTGTTCACCCTGACTCTGGTTAAAGCCGTGTCTTATTCCTACAGCCATAAAAGTCACTAAGTGAAAGGTCAGGTGTTTTATTTGGGGAAAATACATGATGTGAATTTTTCCAATGGGAACTTGTACCAAGATAAAAGCAGGCCTTCCTAAGACTCTTGAATTGTAATGAAAAATAACACTACAACCCTGGTTTGGCATTCTTTCAACACTTGGAAAAGCATTGCCTGATACTGTTGCTGAGGATGCAGCATGGCTGCCATTGTGCAAGAATCAATATTTATCCAAACCTGTTTTCTTTTTTCACTTTAACCAGGAACGTCTGTTATTTATCAAAAGTGAAAGTCCATTTTAGTGACTATTTTATTTCTGAAGAATATTCAAGCAAGTTTATTGCAGTATAGCAAATTTACAGGGAATCGAGGGTGTATTGCCTAAAAAAAAATAATAAAGAGGAGGCTTTCTACAATCCAAAATACTGCTTTTGTATTTTCTGAAGATTTACAGATAATCTGAGAAGGTACATTTCTTTCATATCTGACATTCAGACAGCTCCCAGGTAACAGAGAATAGTCTTAGTACGAACCACTTTTCTCCACCCTTGTCTCACTTCTTCCTCTGCTGCTTCCCCTGTAATGCTTTAGTGCCTTGAAAATCAGCTAGAACTGCCATGCTACAGTCGTCTGTATATGCTAGCAATGACTTGGGTTTTTATCCAGATGCCAGAATTAATACTGACTGCAGGAGAATTGGAGCATCAGCTCACAGCATCTTTATTGGAAATTCATGATTTTCATAAGTTTTTAAAAACTAACAGAGACAAAAATAAAATTTGTGCATTTTTATAGGATTTTTTAAGTGTTTGCATTCAAAGGGATGCTGATTGGTAGTATTTAGTCCTTGCTTTCCTTCATCTAGGAAAATATGAGATGCTTTTTATCACTAATTTAAGGAATTATTTTGGAACAGTTGTCTTGCTAAAATTTCTGTCTGGACAGAAAGGTCATTTAATGATTTCTTTGAGAGCACTCTATGTTGTCTGGCTTCAGCCTATGTTGGTCTGAGAGCTCACTCTCAGCTGGTGAGGCTAATGCACCATTCCTTTGAAAATTGCTCCATGTCTTGAATATACGTACAGATGTTTTTATCCACATACCTAATAAAAGTGCCAGGCTTGCAGCACAAACAGAATTGAGTTTGAAATAATTCCTGGTACAACTGCAATTCAAAATGAATAACACTGCACAATGTTATTTGAATAGTAATGGCTCCCACAGAGGCAGCAAGTTTGGAGCCATATTATTAGTAAGAAAGCTTGAATTACTACCAATGCCTACATATTTGCAATATACTTTAAAAAATTTGCTGTTTCACTACCTGCTTAAAGTATGGTTGAGATGTCCATGAATTGTGAAGCCGTATTCTGGGCAGAGTTTTAAGAAGGTTCTGTGGAAGTGAATTTGATGTTAATAAAGCAACAGCAGTTTTGGGTTTTTTTTTTGTTTGCTGTAAATATTTTTATGTGTGTGCCCTATGGGGAAATAAAGAGAAAAAAAGCTACAAGCTGTACGAATAAAGTGGTATACGAAACAAAAATTAATTCAAGTCTACCACCACTTTGGTGAAGAAAGCTGACTATTTGCAAACATTATACTATTATCTGCTTGAGTTTTCAGGTGAACAATTTGCAGTAATTTTAGCTACTTTGTTGTGCATACCATCCTTGGGACAGGACATCTGCAGTCCTGTATAAGAACAGGCTGTGTCATCTATGCATTAAAAACAGATCCCAAAGATACAAATAGCTCAGGTGAGTCACTCGAAGTCTCAAGTGAGCCCAAGCAGACAACTAAAACTCTGCAAGGTCTCATTCAGTGCATTAATACCAGAAGAACTGCTGCTGCTGTTTAGTTGACCCATAATAAAATGACAGAAGAAATTTCACCTCAACATGCAGCTTTTGAAAGCTTGCTTACTTCCTAGTGAAACAAGCCACTCAGTTGGGAATGGACTGTTAAGGAAGAGCACAGGAGAGATTTTGCTGATCCCAGCTACTGAGGGAACATTCTGGCACTCCAATGCCAGCAGTGCCAGCACCATGGTCCAGCTGGTGTAAGGCCAAGACTCTTCTCAAATCTTTGCATCCACTTTACTTGGACATTAGTTTAGACATAGTTGTAAGTTTGTCTCCAGTGGTTGCTGGGAGAGGAAGAGCCAGGCGTATTCAGCCTTTAAGTTCTTACTTGTAGAGCTGCTCTTAACTGCTTAAGATGTAAACACATGCGAGTGGATTGAGTTCCCCTATGTGACCAGCTTTTCTTGGAAATATTATCTCCATATTTCTATCCACGTTTTCAAAAAAAAAAGCCTGTTGGGTTGATTTCCAGATAAGTCAACCTGGCAAGAGATGTTTGATATCAGGGAGGATATTACTATTCAACCATCTATCTACATATGGGGACAAACTCTGCAGCTATGTCTGAAAAGTGCCTGGATGATTTCTGCATGGTAAAAGCAGATCATACCTACTTTGAAATAAGTGCTTTGTTTCCTTGCATAAATTTGTTGGGGGAGTGGGAGAGGGCATGCAGGACTCTCTAAAGTAGTCCCCTGACACACTTCAGTATCCCAAAGAGAGAAAGGAGGGGAAGTTGTACCACAAAACTCAAGATGTTTTTCCAAAGGTTTTTGTAATTGGCTTACATGGCTTGCTGTTATTTTTTAGTTCTGTTATTTTTAAGCCTTGGGCTCAAAATTGGATCAAAGTAACAGGCAAAGCCAGACACACACTGGTTAACAGGGATAACATGGTGGGGGGCAGAGGTAGAATCTCTCATAATTTGTCAGCAACAGGATGTGATCAAAGTTAGTCCATTTTGACTCTGCCTGTAGTCAGTGTAAATGTGTTGAAGGTGATTCAACCCACCCTAGGGTAAGTATTGACTTTGGATGAGCTACCCACTTTCATTGACTATAGAGGGAAGCAGCATAGACTGGATGATAAACAGTTAAAAGATTGAAGATGAGTAAAATATAGCCCTTCCATAATTGTAACTAGAGGGAATTTTACGCCTTCATTAGATATAGCCTGTAAAATAGCAGCACTGTGGGAATCCATTGACCTCACAGACATGAAGACAATATTTTTCCTGAGGATGACAAAATTGTGTGCTTAAGACAGATTTTTATTTACATAATCACTAATATGCAAGCTAGGCTTTAATTAATTGTTCCATTATGCAGGCTGACTATTCTAACTGATATTGCCACAAGTCTGATTTCCTTTGTCCAGAAAGAAAAGAATGCTCTCTTTGGATACATGCAGGGAAGTATTAGGACTTCAATGATCAGGAGAATGCATGAATGTACCACAAAGAGCTTTAAATCAGGTGGCATGTAAAGTGAGTGACAGCTCCTATTTCTAAGCAAGGTATCTTTAAGCTGTGAAGAATTTGTAATGGAATGACTGATACTGACAGGAGTGTTTTATCCCCATCCTTTGATTTCAAAGTGTTGCAAGTCAGATTTGATGAGGATCCCTCTGAAGTAAAGAGAAGAATTAAGTTCAGACCTGCTCTCTGTGCAGGTCAGAGATAGAATGAACTGTGGTAGGGACCTGCAAGTGATTGCTTCATAATTTAAGAAAGGTGTTGGAGAGTTTTTAACCTGAATCCACATGTAAAAATGGATAGAACTAAGATAATTACAAAAACTACTGACAATTGTCCTTGAAAAAAGGATCAAAAAAAGAAGACAGACTCAATTGTATATTGTGTGCTTGTGAGAAAAGACAAACCACAATATGTGCAGTAGATGAGCAACAAACATTAACATGCACAAATCTGTCTTCAGAAAGGTGTAGAGAAAACCAAGACAAATTCTTCTCAGGAATGCACAATGAAATTACAACGTGCTATGAACACCACCTGAAACACGAAAAATTCTGGTTATATACCAGAATTATTTTTTATTCACCAA
Source organism: Ptilonorhynchus violaceus (assembly GCA_013397565.1). Lineage (NCBI taxonomy): Eukaryota > Metazoa > Chordata > Aves > Passeriformes > Ptilonorhynchidae > Ptilonorhynchus > Ptilonorhynchus violaceus. The sequence goes on along the minus strand of VZRJ01012100.1, from coordinate 268,362 downwards.
GAACCTGGTCAAATAGTGGAACAGGGTCTCAGAGAGGCTTTACAGTCTCTATCCTTGGAGATACCCAACAGTCAATTGCACAAGACCCTGAGCAACCTTCACTAACTGGTCCTGTTTTGTGCAGGGATTGGACTAGATGACCTCTGGAGGTCCTTTCAAACCTACAAAAAATGCATGAACACTTTCTAAAGGTTTGGGAGATTTGCCTTTGCTGGGTTTAAAAAAGCACAGTTACTAAAAAAATATCAGTTCACTGAAAGAAAGACAAAAGGGCTCTGATCTCATCTATCTCATGTTTGGGGGTTTCTTTTAATATTTCTAATTTCTAGAATATTTCTGTCCTTGTTCTAAAATTCAAAACAGATTTTTGTTTCAGGAAATTCCAAAATAAAAATGTTTGGAAGCAATCTCAGAAAAAAAGTTTGGATTAGGGCCCTGAAAAGAGTTTACATTTGGCTTGAATCACAGAAAAAGATGTGAGTCAACCTTTTCTAAAAAGAAAAGCTAAAAAAAAGTCCATTTTTTTCAGGAAAAAAAAGAAAAGTTGAACCTTTTCTCTACGATCACAAGACACAATTTCAGCAAATTATTTGGGTGCGTTTATATTTTGGAAGAATGTTTTGGTTTTTTCAACTGGTCACTGAGCCAGAGAGGCTGCATTTGTAGCAAGAGCAGAGCAGAAGGAGGTGGAGAGAAGGAAGAAACAGGTTGAAAGGCTTGGAGATAGTCTTTCCTCCTTACTTAGCTATCTGGGAACTATCCTTGTGTGATCAAATGTTTCTTTGGGCTCTTCTTTACCAAACAGTACCTGTAGGTCTGCAAATGCACATTGGAGGACAGAAGAGCCAGCCAAGAGGTCTCTGTTTGGCATGGGGAGGAGAAGAGAACCCTATTGGAGCGTATGTGAGAGCAGAACTGGAAGCACTGCTGTCAGCAGGACCAGGAATGTCAGGTACTAGAAAATTCTGCCAGCCAGAGAGGTACCAGAAGGAGATCAGCAGCACTAGAACCTCAAGCAAAACAAGTTGTTCAGGGAACAGGGAAAAGTGTCTGAATGCCTGAAAGAAATTGCCTGGTCTCTGTTCTTGTCAGCACTAGGGATCTAGGGCATCCCACATGTTTGGTGATCAAAGAAGCTAACCAAGGAACTGGGTCCAATATTAGGGAACAGAAGCCAGGTATAAAATATAGGGAATGGGGACAATATATAGGAGATAAAGGAGGATGACACAGACAAAACAGCCAGACACGCGTGGCACAAAAATTTTTGAGAGGATGGCAGAAACAAATTCATGGAAAGCATGCAAAGGAGAAACAGAAGCCCAGGAAACAGGTAAACACACACAAAGCAGAAATTGATGGAAAAGTGCACAAATGGGATTAGAAAGAGGTAGTGTGAAGAAAATTGAGACTCTAACACTCTTCATACTCCCTGCCAGTTGGACATCTGTCTGTTTTCCTGAGGGACAAAAGAGAGGATAGTTGTGACGGGTGATAATTTTGTATGTACGCAGAGGGTTTTCATCTTGAGAAGAAAAAAGGGCTCTGTCCTTATGGTTTAGGTTTTCTGTTTAATTACACCTAATGGCATCTTCCTCAGTGCATTACACAACAGAGCAGCTGTCACCAAAACAGGATCTTTCTACTCTGAGCATCTAATGATCTATCATTTTTGCTTGATGGTGAGAGAAGCATTGAGCTGCTGTGAACTACTGATGATTGTACCTGGTTACTTCTTTCTGCCTTCTGACCTCCCAGTGAAAATGGAAAAGTTGCTCACAGTTTTTTAAGAAGAGATTTTTGCAGACTTGCCTGCAACATCCTTCTTAATACAGCACTGCTTTTTCAGCAACCTGACTTCTGAGATTAGGGTGAAGAATTGATTACTAGTCTTTTCTACTATGAAATCCTGCTTCCTCTGCCTTCATCGTGAGAGAAGGAAACAGTGAATAAACTCACATAGCTTTACTGAAGTATAATAAGCAAGACCGAGAAATTTATTTTACCAGAATTAAGGTCTACAGTCAATCTTGAAAGAAGTCCTGCTCACCTGGTGTCGTGTCATCCCTGGAAGTGTTCAAGGCCAGGTTGGATGGGGCCCTGAGGAAACTGGCCCAGTGGTTGATATCCCTGCCCATTGTGGGTGGGATTAAACAAGATAATCTTTAAGGCTCCCTCCAAACCAAACCATTCTGTGATTTCTATGATTTCTATGGCAAAGACAACTGAAGGACTGTTATATGTACAAATGCCAAGTGGCAAGATCACTATCTGCATAAGAGTTTTTCTAACCCTAACAGGAATATTGTGATGAGTTCTACTTTGAAAATTATATTGAAAGTTTCATACAAGTTAAACCTGTTGCAAATCAGAGTCTGTACCATATGGGTGCACTCTATTTTTCCAATACTTTCTACATTTGCAGAAGAACAGCACATAAACTGTCAACTGAGATGAGAAATATTCAATTAAGAAGTAAGATGCAAAACTTGTTTTGTCAATGATTCAATAGCCTTCAGATCCTTACTAAAGGGTGTGTAAATCAAAAATGTCTGCCTTTAGCTCAAGAAGAAATGTTTTTTCTCAAATCTTTGAGCTAATTGAATTGCAGGCTTTTGCAAATGAAAAAAAAAAGGTATTAACATTCTGGGACATGTGTGCTTCAGAGAAAACATTAGAAGACTGCATTAGTTTCTTCTGGCCTTATCATACTGGCTTAGTTTAGATTTTCAGATGAAGTTTTGGTGTGAGCTCACGATCAAAATGAGACTTGCCCATTTTGGATGCTGTTTTCATGCCTGCAAGCAAGATTTCACACAAGTTGGCTCCTCTACACTGTGCCCCACATGTCAAAACACACCTAGTGTGTCTGCAGACCCTCAGATCTCCTTCAATACATTGCTCCTTTACAAGAGAAGGAGAGAAAGAGCAAGTGGCCACCCTCTCATCTGATAAATTGCTATAAACTTTACAGCTAAAAGGAAGCTGGTGGGATTTTCTTTCAAGGATCTCTAGCTGTTAGCAGAACAGACACTTTATAAACTGTTTGGTCTGCCACATAATTAAAGCACAAATGTTACATCATAACTTTTCCTCACTGAATTGTGTGCAACACAAGCCAGATTTGTCCCTGGATTCTTCTCCTGCATAAAGTCTCTTGCCTAGGAAAATGTAAGATGAAAATACAGTGTTTCTAGAGGGTCACAGTTGTGACGCCTTCCAAACGCAATGCCACTGATGTCATCTTCTCTGCATGAGTAGCATTTTGTCAAGGCTGTGTGATGCTTTGAGGAAATAAAGTACTACAGAAATGCAAACTAATAATAAAACATTTTTGCATTCTTATAATGAAACCCCATTTTTTCCAATCCTGAATCACCATATATGCATGTTTCTCCTGTGATTTAGGGAAAAAATTAAGCATAGATTTAACTAAAAAAACTGGGGTTTTTTTTTTGTCATGGTACGTTGTATTTCAAGTTGAGCACTTGTTTGAAAGCTTCTTCATTTTGGTCTGTATATTTAACCTTAATGTTCACTTATGGCTCTGTTGATAAAATGAAGTAATTAAAAAGGTTATGAGACAGGTGGAGTCAGTGGAGAACCCAAAGAGAAGTCCAAGTGCAAACATTATGATTCCAGGGGTTACTTACTCCTTTTGGGATGTTTGATTTACGTGAAATTCAATACACATTTTTATCCTGGCAGCTGAGAAATAACATTAAACTTCAAGAAACTGGCTGCATAGAACAGATCTAACTACCAATATAATTTCTACAATGCCTTGTGTCCTTTTTTTCCTGAGGTGTTTAGCTGCTGATGAGACAGAATTGATTCACATCAGACCAGGAACACCCTTGGAACTGAACATTCTGGATTTTATATGACAGTATTGAACTCAAATCTCCCTGTGGTGTGAAGACCTCCCTAGGCATGCTGTTGTTAGACTGAGTGATGAGTGAGCTGCTAATTTAAGAACTCAGCATGGATCTCAGTTCTTATTGAAGAACTCAGCATGGAAAACCCTACAGAGGGTGGAAGCAAGGACAGGTAGCCTGGGAGGAATACAGAGAAATTGTCCAAGTAGCCAGGGATCAAGTTAGGAAAGCTAAAGCTGGATAGAATTAAATCTGACCAGGGATGTCAAAGACAAGATGAAAAGCTTTTTATATATATATGGTCATAAAATGAAGACTAGGGAAAATGAAAGCCGTGACTGGAAGGAAAGGGGAGACATTGTTACCTGGGATATGGAGAAAGCTGAGGTGCTCAACAGTATTGGAACAAGAGCTGTTTAATATCTTTGTTGGCAACATGGATGGGGGCCTCAAGAGCACGCTCAGCAAGTGTGCTGACAACACCAACCTGTGTGGTGCACTTGACACGCTGGTGGGAAGGGGTGCCATCCATTGGGACCCGGACACATTTGAGAGATGGGCCAGACCAATTAACACATAAACGGAAAATTAATGTCCCCATGTTCATTCACCTGTTTTAATTTGCCCTTTTTATTCTTTCTTCTTACCTTCTAATTTCCACCACATAAAAAAATGGGGCATGAAAAATGCCTTTATTGGAAGGGAAAACCAGCCAAATTTCCTGTGCTTAACCTGCGGGAGAGTCCGATGCATGTTTTCTCTCTCAGGAATTTTCATGGATAGCTGCAAATGACAACTTTTCAAGACCATATTTGCTCATGTTTTTACTGATTCTTCCTTCCCCTGGCTCTTAGGAAGATTATTCCCACTTGCTCTGATGCCAGAGAGATTTTTTGCTTTTATGCTTTTTATATTAGTAGCATTTTTAGTTTTATACTTTTATATATTAGTAACCTTATAATCCTATAACCTCTACCCTGCGACCTTGTATCCCTCTCCTATAGACAAAATAGAACCAAGTCATCAGCCTTTAAGCATTCCAGAGTTGAACTTGATATCTGAAAAATGAAGCTATTGAAATAAGCAGAAAACTTCCAATAGAAACTTGCCACAAGCTATAGTGTGACAAAATTCTGCGTTTCATTGGAGAATATTTCAAAACTATGCTAATTCACTGAAACCCTATAATAGTAGCACAGAACCCTTTTTGTACCCTTTTTACCCTTTTTGCCTCTGTATAACTTACACTTGCTTGACCCTGTTTGCAGGACTGGGCCCAAACCCTGCGCAAGCAGTGGGTCCTGGGTCCTACTTTTTACCCTCTTATTCGGCCTCAGCCTTTACTTTTCAAACATATAAGGCAACAGCACCAGCACCTCAGCTGTGGAAGCCCTCACAAAGATCCCTGGAAATGTGGAGGTGTCAAGGTCTGCTCAGAGCTAGGTGGAAGAACTTTCATACTCAATGTCAGGCTTTATTTTTTCTCCACTAAAACAGGTTTTGTCGTTTGTGAATGGCACAACGAGGTAATGGAAAATAATGCTCCTTTCCAAGTTGTTTCCTAATAAATTCAAGATGTATTTATTATTCTTCTACTTTTCTACCATTCTTTTAGCCTTTCTTTTTGCAGAATCTAATTTTGGAACACGGAACTTGACAGCACCCTACTCATGACATGTAAAGGTCAACTTTTTCAGAAGTAATTATATTCCAAATAAACAATGTGTAAGTAGAAAGCCCTGTCTTAACTCCTCTTTAAGTAGATGTCTTAGCTACAAGTTTAGCAGTGAATCACTGAACCCAGTCTGTTTCAATATATTAGGCAGTAAATTGTGATCTCAGTCTCTGGATATCTGACAAACCTTCCATCTCTGATTCAGAGACATTTTACATTCAAGTCTTTAGCCCCAGGAGCCCCCACACAATTCAGCCCTCAGGAGATAAAATTTACCTCCTCAAACAGCACTGAATACTCAGTTCTAAATTTGAACTGTTCAGGGTCTCTACTGTTTGTAAGAGATTCATGAGCCAGGATGAAGTTTGTAATCCTTTGCTCAGTCAGGGCTCTGTGTCTGATCCCTGACTAATCTGAATCATTTACAGCTATTACATATGCCATTAGGCATATGGATCAAGAAAGACCAGGAGGTTTGTTGGTCAGGATGCAGTCACCACCAATAACGATGCTAACAGTTGTCAAAACTGAAATTGGTACATTCAAAACATATTCTAAATCTGCTATTATTTTAAACATTCTATGGTCACCTTTTTTCAAGTCAATTCTTAACTAGTCATCAAACCACTCCTCGTCAGGGATTAGTTCAGTAGACAGTTAAAGTACGCTTCAGATCTCAAGCTTTACCCATTTTTATACTTACAAGGAGTAAAACAATACTGCAATAATTTTTCTTTAGGGACGAATCTCATTTTGGAGATGTAAGTCAAAAATGATTTCACAGTTTTTGTTCAAACTTTAAAAAGAAAATTCAGCTTCAGGCATGACGTAATCAGAGGAAAATTTTACTTGAAAAAGTAGTGAATTTATTGAAATATATCTGTTATAATGTAATAGAGGCAGCGCTGGTGCTGACTGATATGCTTTGTTAAACAATTTCATTTAGTCAAGGTCTCAAGCATAGTATTTCATAAGGAGGCTGAATTTGTTTCAAATTTAATAGTCATCTTTTGTGTAATACATTCAACTTTTCCCAAAGAAACAGTCACAGAACAGAATTACTAGAAAGTTTCTTTAAATCTTACCAGGGAAAGAGGCTGTTCTAATCTTCATGCTTGAAAAATGTTTTGTGTTAGGAATCATGCCCTGAAGACAGTGCACAGAGCATAAAGGAGGGAAGACTTAAACTGAAGGTGAAAAACTCACTATTATCTCAAGTATTAAAAGAAGTACACAGTCATTTTGTACCTTGCCTAACTGCCATTGATACCAAATATCAAGCTTTCCAATTTCATTAGGCTAAAGGAGGAATCAGTGTTAAATAATGGTATCCAGGGAAACAAACCAACTTAGACATGACATTAATTCCTCGATGTCCCTGGAGATAATGTCCATATTCCCAGCATAGTGGTCAGAGGTCTTAAGCTAGATGACTGCTCTGAAGGAAAATCTTATATAACTGCACACCAGTCCACAAAGTTGTCATTCAGAAGAAAATAAAAGTTTCAGTGTGATAAAACACCCAGTCTGGGAGAACCTGTTGTTTAATAATACATGAAGATGAAACTCTTAAGGACAGTTTAATTTCCCCTAATTCTAGCTGTCTAAAATTCAGGTGCAAGCCTAATGAAGAATTTCTCTATCGCCAGAGAAAAAAGGTCAGTGCCTCAGTCAGCAGCTTAACCCATCACAAGTTTGTTGTCATCAGAACTCTTACAGAGTGGAATTCACTGTCAACACAGTGGGATTTGGATTATATGTTCAAGCAGGATGGTACAAAGGAATAAGCTTTTTCAAAACTACTCTGGGGACAGATTCAGGGATTGAACAGCATCTTTTCTAAACAAACACCAGGTTTTAAAAAATTTCCATGGAAAAATTTAAAAATATTGCATTTAACAAAAGGAATTTGGAAAGCAATTGGAAAGGAAATTAAATGGTCACAAGTTTTCAAACACTTGTGTTCAGTTCAATTCAAATCCTGGAAAAATGCAACAAGGATGTCTCTCCAGTGAAGTCAGAAATGCAGGATTGGAATCCAAGCATCCTGAGTCATGCAACACAATATAAAAGCTAACCAGTCCCAGAAGATCTATGAAGCATTCTCACCAACCTGTTTCCTTCTGCATTTCCAGATACAGGAGATCACAGAAAACTACAGCTCTATCAAGACAAGTGCAATTATACTTGCTGCATTGCAGTGCTGCCAGATGCATAAGGGCTGGTGTGGATAACTCTGAGGAACATCTGTAACAGACACACCAGGGAAGCACAAGTCACTTATCCTGGGCTTCTTGCCTTACTCTGGCACTGAGATACTAAGTCACACATGTTTCAATACCTTGTTTCCCAATTATAAGATGAGTATAGAAATATCACCACAGATTGGCAATGCCTCATAGGGGTATTTCTTCCGAGCTGTAATTAAGCAGCTCCTGTGAAATATTTTGTTATAATATCAAGGATGCTGATATAGGAAAGAGAAACACCTCTATGAAGCACCAGGGAGCAAAAAAATTGAATGGCTTGTATATTTATTAAAAACAGGTCTTAAAAACACAAAATGTCTCTTGTCCAAAGATAATTCATGCTTCACAGTGTATCTCGTCATTTTCACTTTATCCCATGTAAAACAAAAGATTTTGAATGTAAGAGAAATGTATTATATGCACATGGCTCTAAAGCAATCGGAAACCAGACATCAGGGTCCATCTAATTTGTTAAGAAAACTATTTGTTACCTGTTGATGTGAAAATCATGTTTACTGCTTATATTGCCTTAGGCAAAACACAAAGATTCAAAGTTAATTTTCTTTCATAAATAAAACATGGCAAAACTCTTCATAGCACTGTACTTTGAGCACAGGCTCAAGTGTTGGTGCATGGATGCCATCTACTGGGTAGGACTTAATTGTGGAAACCTGTAGGGTCTTATTCTTTGCTCAGTATCACAGCAATCCAACTAAGTGACTGCATATATGTTTCAGAATTCTGAATTCATTCTGTCTAATGTACTTTTTTTTTTCGATTTCTGGGATGAAGCATACAAAGCTATTTTTCTCTGTCTTCAAAAGGTATCACTGCTATTAAATATGTGGTACTTAAGGAAACACAAGCTCTCCCTCTTAGCAATGCACTGATGCAAGCAAAGAAACCTGAATAATAATTGTACCACAAAGAGAAACAAATACATGATTGCTTGAGAAGATTATTACATAAGGCAATTATATTAAAGAGCAGCTCAGTAAATTGTATTTTATAAATGTAGTCGGTGTGATTTATAAGGCATGAAACTGAGCACTGATTTGAATTCCCTGTTAAGATGCACATTGTGTTTACATAGTCTGTGAGTCAGCAAAGCTCCTGAACATTTGGAAAATTTTAAAGAACCAATAATTCCATTGATTTGAACCACGTTTCTCACCTGCTAAAGGCAAAATGCATTCCTTCATACTCTGATTAGTTGGAACTCTATATAATGAGGCAGAATAGTTCCCTTTAAAGCCAAACTATTCTGCAATAGTAACTTGTATGGGTTATTCTAGGACAATACCCCCAAGAAATAGTCATTTACAGCTTTTAAATGGGAAAATGTCTGTCTCACGACAGCACAAAAGGAATAGGGCAGGGATGCTTGCCGTACTCAGTCTACTCCATCACACACTGAACAGAGCCCATGGACCACAGGAGTGTGCCTATGTCCTGTGAGTATAAATATTTGGACATCAAGCAGAATAAAGACCCATGTGTGTGAAACACTAAGCACTTTTGCTAAGATGTCTTCACCCCTTCAGTAAGAGAATGGGACCTTAAAACCATCCACATGGCACTCAATCACTGAATCCAATCAAGGTCCTAAGGTCAAATAGTCCTTTCCTTTGCAGCTGAAAGGAAATAGTGACTTGAATTTCTGGTTGAGTGAAACCAAGTAATTCTCTAAAGGGAGACTGACATAGTCTTACCAATATTGAGCAAAGCTGAAAGAAAGAAGAAAGATAAGACACTGCACCTCAAAAAGAAGAGAAACCCTGACATCACACAGCATCAAGAAAAATCTGAGATGAACAAAAACACTCAGGCTGATTTCATATAGAGTAAGTCTTTGGCTGACAAGCCCACCTGTACTTTTTCAAGGATATAACAGAAAGCAGACAAGGATAACATGCTGGAGGTAATCTAATTTGATTAGAGAGAGTCATTTGATTAAGAACTTCATAGTAGGATGATAAGCACAGAAAATTCCATGCACCATCCTTGAATGTTTAGAGGACAGTAGGTCCATTTTAGCACAGGGTTAGGGTCCAAGGGGGAATGAAACTGCAAGCAAAACAACACTGTAGGCTTAAACCTTCTTCTAGATAAATCATCATAAATAAATGCAATGAGTGCAAAAATAAATCTCTTAAAGGAAATGTAATCTATGGAGTATAGAAGTCCACAACTCTGACCGGGAACCAGCTAATACTTAGACAATTGCATTCTCATGCCTATTCTAAAAGACACAGAAATATATTCCAAGTTTCAAATACATTCTGAGTTTCAACATGTGAATCCATGCAATCCTAAAAGATCTGTACTTTTAAGAGGGGATATGTGCTCTAATATAGACATGAAAGAGTTATGAGACCTGAGAATGCAATAAATGTGTTTAAATACCAGCACCATCAATGCTGAAAGAAAAATTATCTGAATGATTGAATGATTAAAAAAAGTGTACGTCAAGGTGCTGAATGAACATATTACACTGTGAAGAAATCAAAACATAGGTATTTACATACAAAATTGAGCAGCACAGAGGTTATTTACAGAACTACCAAAGCATTAAATGCTGAGATGAAATACAATTAAATAGAAACTTTTGAAATAATAATATTAGAGTCAAACTCTAGAATTAATATCAAATAAGAGGAAAGGTTACCAAATCTTGTTCACAATGGAGACAGAACACTTTCCTCAGTGCAAGCACTACTGGCAACAAGTTATTTTGGAATCTGGAAAAAATGTGCTGTTTAAGGTTTCGTGCTGTCTCTAACCCTTAGCAGAGACTTCTTGGCCCTACTGTAATAGCAAAGGCACCTTTCTCTATCTACAAGATAAAAGCACTGAAATTAGCACTTAGTTTTCCATTTTGAGTCCAATCAGAAAATGTGAGAAAGAGGGAGAAAATAATTCTTCTGATTCTCTCCTCTGTGGTACTTTAGTAAATGGTAACTCACAGGAAGAGCAGGTTCTTCCATACTTCTGACAGATGTTTTTCTACTAGAGATAATTCAGCCAAGACTGGCAAAATGGGTTTTCCTCCAAATGGGCTGCTGGATCAATCTAACATGTGACAACTTTACTGATGATTTCTGTAGCTCCATTTACTGGATTTCAAAATGTAATGAAATTAAACTTTGGGACTTCTAAACTCACAAAATAAAATCATTTTCCAACAGTCCAGAACAAAAAAAAAAATCTTACAAGCCAGTCTACTTCATGCTCATAAAAATCCACCAATTCTTTGTTTCAGTATAAACATTTGCACCATCCCACACATAACCAGTTGCCAAAATGAAATATTCCTTTTCTAATCACTATCAAAACATTTAAAAATAAAAAAATTGTGCATTCTACTTCTGTATCAGATGCCTTTTTCACAGCAGCAGAGGCTCTTGGGAAATTCATCAGTGTGAAAGACCAGCTTGCAGTTTTTTCTCTTCATTTCTTTTGAGACTTAAATATCTGCTCATCTTTCTGAAGGCTACTGGCAAAGTAAGGCAGGTAGATTTGTATTCTTTTGCACTAATGCTGTGGTCAGTTGGCTAGGGTGATCTTGCTTCACCTTTGTCTTTAGCATTTTCTGGTTAGAAGGTGTCTTACAATTCTTTTCTGAGAAGTGCATCACAAAAAAAAAGTAAGGAGAATTGGCATGGCTTTAATTTTGTTTTATTGCATCTCTCTCTTTGCCTTGAAAAATAAGGCATGTAAGATGGCAGATAAGAGTAGTTGATTTGAAAGCACTTGTAAACATTCTGTAGTATAGGCATTGCAAAGTCTTGCCAAATATTTCATTAAACATTTTAACAGGCTTGTTTTGCTTGTACTGCATAAATAAAGTGGTATTTTGTGTGCTGCTATAAGTAATGGGGCATATATATTCTGCAACTAGATAGACTCCCCTTGGGGAAATACCAGGTAGCTTCATAGTAATCACATTTCCCTTAGAGTACTCGGTAATTACTAATTATTCTTAATGAGATCAAAAGTAATTGCTATGTAACCTTCAACCATGGTTTAGACATTGAGAAATAATGTATGTCATCATAATTTACTCTTTAATTGCAACTATCTTGCTATTGCATGCATTTTACCATATAGCTGGTTGCTTTGTAGTTACCAAGCAAATAAAAAGTCATCTAGTCATATTTATATTTAAATATATAGTCATATTTATGTTTATCCTCCTATTTAAGCAGCTGCAGGAGAACCAATCTCACTGCCAGCTTTCCTATAGTGGAACATTTGAACAGCTGAGACCCACAGGCTTCATCAAGCAAGTCATGAGAGTGCTGGGGCACTGGAACAGGTTGCCCAGAGAAGTTGTGGATGCCCTAGCCCAGGTAGTGTTTAAGGCCAGGTTGGATGGAGCTCTGAGCAACCTGGCCCAGTGAAAGCTGTCCCAGCTTATCACAGGGAGGTTCAGACTAGGTGGTTTTAAGGTCCCTTCCAACCCAAACCAATCTATGTTTGTATGTGTGCATGTTGTAGATCTGACCCATGTCCCCTGGTACAACAGGAAACTCCTGTTATCTCTGTTGGGAACTCCATGAGGACTTACATTTTCTTGTTTGGCAAAGGGATGCATGCTATTGTAGGGTCTCACTTGATTTCTTATTGCACACATATCATAAAGTCTCAGTATAATAGAATATCCTGAGTTGGAAGGGACCCACAAGGATCATGGAAGCCCAGCTCCTTGCCCTCTGCAGGACAGCCCAAGAGTCACACCATGTGCCTGAGACTGTTGTCCAAACACTTCTTGAACTCTGCCAGGCTTGGTGCTGTGACCACTTCCCTGGGGAGCCTGTTCCAGTGCCCAAACACCCTGTGGTGGTTTATGATCTGACTTTGCATCTTCCCACTGTACAACGTGGTCTTCTGCATGCTCCTTATTCTACTTAAATTTTCCTGAAACTTTTGAACATGACTCTCCTTAATTGTTGTAACATCCTTTCTTTTGGCTTTGATGCTTTATCTGGACCTTTAATTCCTTACTTCTTAGCTTTCTCTAACCTTCTCCATTCCTCAGATTCCTCTAAGTAATTTTTTTTATTCCAGTCCTTCCATAATTTGTATTTAACACACTCACCAAATCTCTTGTATAACACAAGGTCACCTCTCCTACCTCTGGTGTCCCAAGGTCTTGGTCACACATCTTCCTCTGATCTTCTATTCTTTTTCCCTGCATCACAAGTAACTAGTAGAAAAGAATCTCTCCATCAGAACCTGAAAAGCCATCACGGTGCTTATATTCAGAGCAAACCAGTAGTTCGTGCATTGGTACTAGAAATAGACGAAACTGCTGCTCTGAATTTGCACAATCTGTTTGTATTTTATTTTCCTTTACCCAGTGAAGGTGAGGGACATTTTTATAAACCATCTGCCTCTCCTGGTCTCTAGTATAAACTTGAAGGTCTCTGGAGAATGGGCTGTTATTTATGATATGCCTCTACAAACCAATAAAACTTTGATAGCAAAAAAAGATCTAACCCAACTGAAGATTTTCTGTAGCCCTGCACTGATGATTTGACCATCTTCATTGTTATCAGGCAATATCATTTTCTTGCATATGAATAAAACACAAGGTGCTCTACAAGGATCACATAACAAAATCATTGGAGATGTTTTCTTCTTGTTTTTCTCTATCATTTTCTCTTCTGAACTCAGTTATGTATTTATTTTCTACAATCTGCTAAATTTCAAGGAGCTGCTTTGATCTATGTAAATCTACATATATTTTCCCACTGTTACTGTTTTATTATTAGCATTGTACACTTTCATGTGTCTTTATCTATCAGCTCGATTACCACAGATGCTACTGTATAAACTCTCTGCACAAAATAAATATCAGTCATGAGATTCACAAGGAATGTTCAGGACAGGAGAACCCTGGGAAAGACAAAATTCTGATTCATCTTCTTCTAAATATATGTTTAAAATAGGTCAGCTGAATCATCTGCAGGTGATTATCTTTCCCAGGGAACTTCAGCAGGAATCAGGAAAATTAATTTAGGCTGGATAGTTAACTTTCAGACAGTTATACTGTGGAGAGAGGGGAAAGGCATTTATTTTACCTGAGAGAAGGCAGGTATCCCTCAAAAGCCGTAATGATAAAGACATTACACTAATGTTTAGCTCAAGAAGTGTCTCTGTATCAGAATCTTTAAAATGGAAGGAAAATGTTGTTTTGGAAAACAATAACTGCACATTACAGTTTTATGCAGTTTAAATGGGCTGAAGAAGTGAGCTTTAGCACTGCCACAATGCTGCAGGAATTGTGGTTCACAGTGTGAATCCCAGAGCACACATGGTCTCATGATGTCCTATAACAGTCTAGGGCCCCTGCATTGCTTTCCACTTGAAAGAGCAGGCTTCACCAGAAATAAGCAAAATTACTTATTTTTTGCATAAACCACCTAACAGTAGGACTGGGCAAACACTCATTGCATGCAAATCAATTGCAGTCAGATTTCATGCAGTAAGGAAATCCCAGCCCATCCAAAGCCTTCACTTCTGTAATCTCCTGGAGTGTTTTGAATCACTTTATGGCAGCTTCACACAATTTTCGTGACATTAACTGCTGTAATGTGAACTAAAACCGTTACAGGAATGACCACACCAAATCACCTGAGGGTAAAAATATAATATTCAGAGGAGTGTTGGAGACATAAAGAGCTCCGACCTACAGCTTCCCAGCTGCTTCTATGAGAAAATCACCCCCCTCCATAATGTTGGAATTGGATAAAGTACCCCCTGGTACTTTGTCCCCGTGGCTGTTGAGGCACGCTGCTTGGATACTTAAGAAATGTCTTTTTTTGAGACCTGCAGAATGAATGAGGGAAAGCTTTCCTTTTCCACTCTTCTTTCAAGGAGGAAAAGTCTGTGTGTTTCAAGAGCCTTCAGCAAAAGAAGAAAACAACAGTTTAACAGATGAGAAACGCAGCTCTTACACTATTATCCCAAACCCTCAAAGTATCTAAACAAGAGGAATACCTTACTAGGATTTTGTTTTATAAAATTTGCTTTCTGATTCCTTCCCTTTTCCTTAAGTTTTATCGTAGACCAGGATTTCAAATCAGTGATCTCCTGACAGGAGAAAAGTCTGACACCATCATCTACATTTCCATTTTAGACTAACTTAAATGATTGTTGGAATTGTGTTTTGGTTTTTTTCTCCATTGAGATGACTAATTTCTCTATTTTGAGACTCTCAAATGATAACTATGGGGTTCAATAAATGCAACGTTCTGCACCTGGGTCAAGGCAAACCCTGGTAACAATACCAGGGTGAATGGATTGAGAGCAGCCCTGCCGAGAAGGACTTGGGGGTACTGGTGGACAAAAAGCTGAAAATGACCTGGTGATGTGCACTCACAGGCCAGAAAGCCAACCATGTCCTGGGCTGTGTCACAAGAGGTGTGGCCAGCAGGGCAAGGGAGGGGATTCTGCCCCTCTACTCTGCCCTTATGACATCCCACCCAGAGCACTGCAACCAAATCTGGGGTCTCCAGCACTGGAAGGATGTGGAGCTGTTGGAGCGAGTTCAGAGGAGGGACAAAGAAATTATCAGAGGGATGTAAGGCCTTTCCTCTGAAGAAAGGCTGAGAGAATTGGGGTTGTTCAGGCTTCAGAAGAGAAAACTTTGGGGACAATTTATTGTGGCCTTTCAATACTTAAAGGGGGCTTGTAAGAAAGATGAGAACAAACTTTTTATTGGGGTCTGCTGTGATAGGACAAGGGTAATGGTTTTACACTGAAAGAGGGTAGATTCTGATTAGATAAAAGGAAGGAGTATCTTACAATGGGCGTGGTGAAGCACTGGAGCAAGTTGCACAGAGACATGGTGGATGCCCCATCCCTGGAAACATTCAAGGTCAGGTTGGACAGAGCTCAAGCAACCTGATCCAGTTGAAGATTCCCTTTTTCACTGCATGTGACATTTATCATTAGCAGAAAGGTACAGGTGCTGGAATGGCCAAAAGAAGCATTCTCCTGCAGCTGGCTGAAACTTGTTAAAAAAACAACTTGGTTCTGTTAATAAAACCTTATTCTTTCTGGACTGTTTAAGCTGCATTGTCAGTAGCATATATACAAACAATATATACACAAACATAAGCCAATAGCTATTTTTCTGTGCTAG
This sequence comes from Ptilonorhynchus violaceus, assembly GCA_013397565.1. Lineage (NCBI taxonomy): Eukaryota > Metazoa > Chordata > Aves > Passeriformes > Ptilonorhynchidae > Ptilonorhynchus > Ptilonorhynchus violaceus. The sequence continues at coordinate 252,408 of VZRJ01012100.1, read as the reverse complement.
AGGGCATGATGGTATCTGGAACAGAGCAGAAAATCAAGGGTCAATTTCTTTGTTTATGGGCATGTTTCTTTTTGGCTGGTGGATAGAGAATTGAACCAGCAGATTTTGCTGGTTTTCCTCAGGCTGACTGGTAACCCCACATATTTTAGGCAGACCGAGGGGTTATTTCTTGTATTTGGCAGCAAATCCTTGAGGAAGAGAGTCAAGGAACTTGCTCAGGGAGAAATCTTGAAAGTAATTGAACAGAGTCCCTCCAAAATTGCTGCTCAGACAAGAGCCTTTCCTTCCCATTCACTAGTACTGCAGTTCTTACTGCCATCACAGCAGTAAATGGTAAACAAGTTAGTTCTACAAAAGAGATGGATGGGAATTAAAATATTTAAATCACCCAGCTGCCCATGGGGACCTCATTAGTACCCAGTCTGCCTGTGAAAACACCACATTTCAGAAAGCCATCATGTTATTACCTCACTTGCAATACAAACACTGCTGTGTCATGACACTACATGAACCCCAGAAAACCTGCTGAAAACAGACTAATCTAGATTTTCTGCATAGCAGGAAAGAAGTCCAAAAACTGACAAAATAGCTGAAGTGGTAGCAAGCAAAATCGAGTCTTATATTACCTGTTTCTGCTTTTTCAAGGGGTCTTTTTTTACAGATTTGGATACAATGACCCCAGATCAACTCCTTGTTCACTTAATAACTGACCACTTCTTTTTCCAAATATCTTTCTTGCTCTCACAAATTAAAATTATATAAAATACATCTTATATTATTTTTAATTCCTTAATTTCAGTGTTTTGAAAAATTGTCTTAAAATTATTAAACCAACATTTTTCAAAGGAGACTTGCCTTGGCCTGAGTCCATTCGCATTGTTACATGAGTGCTATCTTCTTCAGAAGGAAAATCCTGAGAGGGATAGCATTAATTCTGATACTTTTAACTTTCTCATTCAGAAATTAAAATTAAAGACATACCCACATGTAGAAGCCATAGAAACCAGCTGCTGTTCAGTGACCACTGAACACTTTCAAAATTCACATACTAAATTCTCATTTGAAATAAATCTTGTCTTGAAAACTTTTCATGTTATAATATTTTCAGTCTAATGAATAATTCTGTTTATGAAATGCAGTGCAGAATAACTTACAGGTAACTTAAAGATTTGGGAAGCTGAGTATAAAATGTAAAATGAACTCTCCTTTGTCTACCACAATGTTGGTGTAGATAGATAGGTTTATAAAGTGTGTTTTTCTATTCTTTTTCCCCGGAGAGCTTTTAAATGATGGGTCAGAAGGTTTAGATTCAGTTTCATCTCTTCTGCAGTGGAACATTCAAGTATTAGCAGCATGATGCTCACTAGCAGATCACTGCTGGTGGAGTCCACCCATCTGACTTCAGTCATCTGAAAGGTATCTATCTACTTCAAGTTAGTAATCCGCATTTAAAGGACAGAGAAATGCACTTCCAAAGTGTGACTCCAACCACTTCTCCTTGACACTAAGCTTAGGACATGATGAACCACCCTCTTCAGCTGCTTATCTCCCACTGATAAAAGAAATGAAATAGCTTGCACAGACGTTTAAATTTCTAGGCAGGTGAGATGAATCTCAGCCTGCCTGTTCATTCACAGCAGATTTAAGTTGTGCAATTTCCTGAGTGATACATCACGCCTGGATTTGCATCTCCAAGCTTAAGGATTGTACAGTAAAATGCAAAAGGTGGGCTTTGAAGAAATCGCTTCAAAAGAGCTTTAAATACTTTGAATTATTTTTCCTGCCACTAACTTCCCTTGATTTCCTACCAAGACCCATGAAACTTGAAAAGGCTGCCTATCTCTTCTGCATGCCTAATATATTCTTCTCCCCTCCAAAGAATCTGTATCATAGGCAGAGAGAAATGTGTTTTTATAAACAACTCAGCAGGCAGCAGGAGACCAGATGATAGCTGGCTGGTGAGATACCAGCTAAAGACAAGATATTCCAACATTACAGGAGATGGAGTCAGATGAGCCTAACTCCAGGAGGGTTTTGATTTTTATCTTAATAGTTGTCTGTCCCTGCATGGTTTTGAGTAAAACACCATAAGAAAAAGGAAAGAAAAAGCTGAAGTGTGTGACAAAAACTTTTTTTCTTTCTTAGTATTGTGCTTGTCAGAAGAATCTGATTCAGAGGCTGTTGTAGTTTATCTGCTCTGCTGACCATCAGAAGAAATTGAGAGTGGATAATGATCAATTGTTACCTGCCACCTTTGTTCCATTTGTTTTGCAGTCTGTCATGCTAATAATACTACAAAAAAATTCAAATCAAAAAAAGTTGGTTTTTTTACTGGAGTTGAGTAAGGAGTTCTAAAAGCAAAAACCAGTTGGCAGTTTGTATGTCTTTCATTTTCCCAATCTCCTCATCCTGACAGAACAAGCCAGAAAACAAACATTGAAAAGGACACCTTGGGGAGAGCTTCAAAGACCATATCCTTTTACAGTCCATGACATGAAAATTTCGTATTTATTTAAACCCTGTTCTTGTGCATGTATGCCATGAAACATTTAGAATACTTCATCTTATTAGTGAAACTGTTAACCTTTCATATTTACATCATTTCCTATTAACAGCCATACATTCATTTTTATGATTAATTATAGACATACAAATAGCCTGTCTCAAATTGCTGCCAAAAAATCGTTCACTTGACAGTTTTCTGACACCTTTTGACACTCACTATCAGTACATCTTCTTCATGTCTTCTAAAAGCATTCTGGTTCTAGATTTTATTGCTATGTCAATCTAAACCCGGAAAAAAAAAACACCAAAAAATTATAATTATGACAGCAAATTTTGCTCCATTTTAATACGTTCATTTATTCCATTTTTAATATATCTCCCAACCAGCTAGATCTCTTCTATTGTATGTATTCCATTACTGTTGGCAAAAATGTTCATAATTTCAAGTCACAATTAAGAAAAAAAAATGGGAATGAGTAATGTGTGCATTTTTTTAATGTTGTGGTTTAACCCCTGTCAGCAACCAAGCCCCAGGCAGTTGCTTGCTCATTCCCCCACCAGAAGGGTCAGGGAAAGGGTTGGAAGGGTAAAAGCTGGAAAACTCATGGGTTGAGATAAAAACAGTTTAATAGGGAAAGTAAAAGCTGTGCACACAAGCAAAACAAAACAAGAAATTAATTCACTGCTTCCCATGGGTCAGCAGGTATTCAGCCATCTGCAGGAGAGCAGGGTGAAGAAAATTAACTCTACTCCAGCCAAAACCAGCAAAAATGGACATTTGAATTGATCCTGGAATATCCCTCAATAGGACTCAGGAAGAGGAGTGGTATTATGGTATTCCACCCACTTTTCCTCTCTGGTCTTGTATAGACAGTTCTGAAGGGATTTCAGGGAACTTACTGATGTTACTGCTACTGCAAACAAGAGAAAAGGAAATGCTGTTTTTCATCAGACAACCTTTTATCTTCAAAGCCGCAACTTTGACTTGAGCACTCTAACAAGATAAATAATTTAATTACAGATAAAGGCGATGGTATTTCCTTGGGTGGGAAAGAAATTAGAATGGAGATGTAACAAATATCAAGCCAGTTTAGCCACTTGGTTTTAATCCTAATATCTCTTCCAATCACTCTCCTCTGTTGCAAGATAACATTTCCTAGTAAAAATAATCCAAGTTGTAATTTTGTCTATCATACTGAGGATAACATAAGGTTTCTGCACTCCTTAAATGGCACTCAAACACTCCTTAAAAACAAACAGGTGGAACTTTGGTGGTGTAGAGACTTGTGCTGAAAGATCTGCTGTCATCCTACAAGACATTAAGTGACAGAATGATGAGCTGACAAGGAAATGGTTGTGAGGTAAATGTGCCAAGTTAGGCCCGAGGAAGTTCTGGGTTCAGCTCTCTGTCACATGTGGGCCCTTGGGGAAACCACCTAATTTCATCTCCAGCTCTCTTCAAAGTGGCCTGGTAAAAGATTTTGCTTGGATCTCCTGGATCTCTTGGATCATTACTCTCTAGTATGGTACCCACCGCTCCTTATTTCTCCTCTGTAAAATGCATATTCTAACATACACTCTCTCAACTTCAGTTACTTGTGTCTATGTGGACTGCAAATTCTTTAAGGCAAGACCTCTGCCTCTTATTCAACAACAGAACAGTGGTGTGAAAGTGTCTCCAGTTTGGTTGGCTTGGTGCCACTGGTACTTTATTACAAGTAATAAAATAAAAGCAATGTTTATCGAATGAATTTTGAATGCACAAGGGTAGATAACAAATGAGAGGGGAGCAGAGTAATAAAAAATGTGAAGGTAAATTAAAAAGGTGAGATTCATATTACACATCCCAGATATTGGGTGGGGCAGCAAATTTAGAAAGTCCCAATGATGGAACACATTTACTAAGGCTTGGTAGAACCTGATGATAAAGCATAGCAAGCATAGACACCATGTGCAACAGCACCTGAGGGAAAATACAAAAAACATCTTTCAGAAAAAAATTGACAAAGTGGAGGCGATTCACAGAACAGCAGCTAAAATAATTAGAAGGCAGGATGGATTGATTTTCTAGGAAAGTTAAAACAGCTAACTATAAACTAGATAGCCATAGCTGTAGTAAGAGGGAATAGGACAGGATAATAAGAAATTGAACTGCTTGTCAATAGTGAATGTTGCTGTGTTCTGTTGAATTTCCGAACAGAACCCATATATTTCAAAACACTTACGCAGCAGAGACAATGTGCTTTCACTGCCTGAGAGCTGAAAGTTTTGGGACTTAAATACTCTTTCTCTTCTAAACCTGACAAGGGCTGCACACAGTGAAATCCTCTGGAGGTATTGATGGGACCCCTTTCCATTGGCAGTGACACCCATTTGAAGACCAGAAATGGGTTTGCAGACATTTGTAACAGGAATAATGGGTTTGCATGCAGTATGTAAATGCACACAAATGCAAATGTGTGACTGTGTGTGGGGGCATTGAAGAAGCAACAGAACAAGCATTAAAACAGTGGCCAGTATTCGTATCAAACACCATTCCCAAGACACTGCTCCCAGGACACTGTTCCCAGAGTTCCAGATGAGGAATGTATTGTTGATGTGACTCCCACAAGGCTTTCCCTCCGATAAGAGCCAAACACAAATGATCTGTCAATGGAAAATACCATGTTCCAATAGCAGTAAGATGGCAACACAGTGGCAGTACATCATATATGTCATATATTTCTATTCCTTTTGATGCAACAGGGAAACAGATACATATTTCAAACAACCAAGGGAAAACAGACCACAGGCAGCAATCTTGACTAAGATTTATAGAGTCTGAAATAAGCAAGATTCTTAAGCAAAGGCCACCAACTTACAGCTATTAAAAAGGTCCCAGTCTCTTCTAATACGGGACCTCAGCTGAAGTCTTATCAAAAAGAGCACTTTTTGCTGCTGCAGGCCATTAGAACAACACACAACACAAGTGCCTCTAAATGTCTTCCTGCCGCTGAAATCCAGATGAGTAAATAGCAGCATTTAGTTGATGCTGCATATGTTTCAATAAAACTAATGTGATGATTGGTTCATTATACAGCAAGATGTATCTGAATTATTAGCTTTAGTGGCACCTCTAGCTGTGTTTTGAAGAGTCCACGCCAGGCAGTATGAGGTTGATGTTACATTAACAAACACAAACGGAAAGAAACAAAAAATCTTTTTTGAAATTCTAAATTATTCATACAAATTACCTCTAAGAAAAAGTTGTCATCTGATACATCAAAATGCAATACTCACAGCATACACATTTAGCTCAATGCATAGCAAATCACCCTCATTTTTCTGAAGTAAAAATGTAAATACACAATGGTTTGTCAGGTCACTTGTGTATGTATTACTTAAATTCATCTAGGTAAATGCTATCCTCATTATCAAGCATAGCTACCAGTGACTTCTGGCCAGAAGGTTAGGAGCAACACGCAGTCATTAACTACCATGCCTCTTCTATCTTTGTCAACTTTTGACCTTAAAGTCAAGTCAGATTTGCCTGGTTCAGTGCTTGGAAGTCAGTGGTTCAGTGAAGGGCACTTCTCCTTCTGACTGTGAAGTGAATTGGTGCCCTGCTCAAGGCAGGAAGGAGTGCTTTGCTTCTAAAGGTGTCAGCTATTGGACAAGATGTAGTGCTGAGGTCCTGACCATTTGCTCATTAAACATTCTGTAGTGCTTCTTCCAAGGACATGTTAAGAGTCCAGTCCTCATGCTTGACAATTCACATCTTTCCTAACCACATTTGTTTATAATTTCAACTGCATGCACCTTTCTTGTCCACTTTGTTCCCTAAAACTCCTGTGTAAAGCCTCTTAGCTGGCTGAATTAGCAACCACAAGCTAAACAGCAAAAACACAAGGACAGGGAGTTTCATGACCTATGTTCCCTGTGGATCACCACTGTCCCAATTACACAATATTGCTGCATCTGGGTTATTAATTGATGCACAGCAGCAGAGAGTGTGGTTCATTTCACCACTAGTGATCAATACTATCCATTGTACTGTGTCCCAGAACCTGGAGTGTGAAAGTCACTACAGGAGGACAGCAGAGACTTTAAAGATGTGCTATAACTATACTTCATTATTGCCCACGTAGAGAGACTAATGGCACCAAGCTTCATTTAAAAACTTCAGTGGGTCTTTAAGTAACTTATAGCTCTCAGGAAATTCAAGGTAAGACTTAGAGGTTATGATTTCACTAATAAGTACAGGGCCCTTTCTCTGACTTCAAGGGTAAGTGGCATGGCACTGTCATCTACACAGTGAACCTTTCTTCCGCTCCAAAACTGCATGGTCTCATCCACCTTGCCTGATACAAATAGCCCAGACATTGTCTAGGATTGCATGAGGCAAAAAACCACAGCAGTGACTCTGCAAGACATGGAATGGTATAGACGGGGTAGAGTGGTATTTGAGCCCATGCCTTGGCTCTCTAGTTCACTTCTATAAACAAAACTTGAAAAAAAGATGCCTGGGTTCCTGATGGTCTTTGCCTTTGGATTGTGTCTAGCCTATAGACTGAAAAGAGTCATAACTCCAGGGAGCAGACAGAAGATCCTGGGAGCTTTGACTTAACAAGCAACAGTCCCACAAGTAAAAAATCATTTGATTCAGGCTGAAATGAAATTGCATTAAAGTTTAATGAATCCCAAAATTTCAGGTAACTAGGAATTGTGGTTGTTAGGCACAATTCCCTGCTAGGAAGAAGACAATATTAGTGATAGCAATACTCTAAAGCTTGCAAATGAGGTTAAGTCATGCAAAGAAACAACTTCCAGCTGATATGTTTGACCTAGGTCAATGCAAGGAAAACTCCTGTTAGTCTGCTTTCTAAATGCAAATCCTGCTTCAGTCTCCACTGCAGTAATAATTCATAGCTTGTGCAGTCAGTACAGCCACCATGCGGAGTGGAAATTGCACGGTGGCTACAGCCACACAATATATACAGATGTATTCACATAACTCTTCTGCCAAGCCTTGACTGGCCGTCCTAGGGGCCAGGATCAGTTTTTGAAGTCTCAAGTAAATGGTGACTTGAACCCTACTAAGAAACCCAGGAACATTAGGTGAAGATATTTGATTACTCACTAAATCACAATTCTTGACCTATAAATGATGATTCAGGTGACTAAAACAGCAGTCTTTTATTTACAAGAGAAAAGGAAACTAGGAGGACACAGAGGACACTACAAACAACCAGCTATTCTTTTTCCTACTAATCCTCAAAACTCTCCTCTTGGACTTTTGGTGACTCAATTGCTTCTCTCAGTGAGACACAGAATTGTGTCCTCTCTCCTCTACAGCCCACAGAGCACTTGTTTTTGTCATATTTCTATTCTCTTCATTTTTTATTCTCTTTTCACTTATTTCTCTCTGAAATATTTGTTTCATTCACTTTTTATTCTACAGGTGGAATACTTCAGTATCACAGATTCACCCCAAGGAGCTCCAAATGGCTGTCACAGCCTCACTGGCCGTAGCAGCATCACTTTGCACCTCTCTCATGTGGACAACAGTCTGCAAGAGAAAAACAGGATGACTACAGAAATGCCAGCAGTAGTTTACCTTCGCTGGAATAAAACAATATTTTAACTTAGTATTGATCTAATTGATTTTCCTTTCTCCACACAAGACAAATTCTCTGGCATTTTTTTCTGACTGAAGCACACTGAATTTATGAGCTGCTCCTGGAGACATCCAGCAGGTTCCTTCCAGTCAAGCTTCATTGCCATCGTTGCTCACGACAATTGCTAGTGAGAAACCTGGCATCTTGTCCACAGAACTGAGCATCAGCAGTGTACTGGTAGGTCACTGCTAAATGTGAGTCAGTTACAGTCAAACCGAGTAAATGCTGGAAAGCTGATGAAACCTGTATGGGATAACAAAGACAATATTTAACAATAACACTTGCTCAAAGCAGGAAATTTACTCAAAATGTAGGAAACCAGAAGCAAAGAAGGAAGGGTAGTATGTTTTGTCAGACAATGCAAAAGAGTTTTGAAGCATGGGGGAAATAGATATGTAAATTCTTTTTGCGTATTTTGAGATGTCTCCAGCGTAGGCACCTACATATGACCCAAACTATATTCTTAGACCGCTTTATAGTTAATAGGACATCCTTTAATATTAATAGATGCATATAGGAAAGAGTTTCTTCCTGAGGTTGACAAAGGGAAATACCTGTAAAAAAGCCTATTTCCTTCACCATATCAGAGCCCAGAGTAGCTGGCTCAGATGGAAATATCTAGACTTTCCTGGGAAAGGAGGGAAACATCCTGTTGACTTTCTGGTATCCCACACGGATTAAGTTTCCATAGACATTTCCTGGATCAGCTCTATCATTTATTACCGTTGACAATTAAAAGAGACGAAAACAGATCAGAAGGCAGTAAGGCAGTTTATTCTCTTCACTGAAGATTATTACTGAGTGAAAATGAGAAAAAATAAAATAAATATGAATAAAAATTTTGAAATAGTTTACTGAAAACCACAAATGCCTCCATAAAATAAAATCTCAGTGACACATGGGAGGGATAGCTGTGTTGTCTCAAGTCTCCCCCCACTTCTGTAGGCCAATCACCCTTATCATACAGCATCTTTCTTAAGGTGTTGCATTGTGGCCAAAGACCCTTCCTCATGGTGAAAAAGGTGTGGTTAATGAAAACGTGGGCTTCTTGGCTTCTTTCAAAATCATTTTTGAGGTGATTTCTTTTAGCAAGTTCACCTTATTCATGTAAAACATTTGTCTTCTCGTGCTCACCACCCCATGCCTACATCAAAGGTCTTTCTCAAGTCTTCGACAATGGTAAATAATAGCGGTGATTACTGCCTTTGCAGTTCTGCAAAAAAAACTACCCAAACACCAAGGTCAGTGCAGAAGGAGGAGGAGGAGGTGGGCCAGGTGCTGGAGCCGAGATTCCCCTGCAGCCCATGGTGCAGACCACGGTGAGGCAGCTGTGCCCCTGCAGCCCATGAAGCACCATAGGGATGCAGAGATCCACCTGCAGCCCTGGACAAGACCCATGCTGGAGGAGATGGATGCCTGAGAGGAGACTGTGACCCCATGGGAAGTCTGTGCTGGAGCAGGGTCCTGGCAGGGACCTGCAGACCCATGGAGAGAGGAGCCCACACTGGAGCAGGTTTCCTGGTAGGATTTGTGACCCTGTGGGGAACTTACACTGGAGCAGGCTGTGCCTGAAGGACTGACCCTTCTGGGAGAGTGACCCACATTGCGGCAGTTTGGGGAGGACTGTCATCTTCAGTCATCTTCAAGGATAACCATCTGCAGGGAGAAAGCATATTTCAATTTAACAGGATTTAAGTGCTTAAATTGGAACTTAGTTTGTAATTCCTTTGGGAGCTCTATTTTCAGTCTTTCCTCGGGCTTACAGGTCTCCTCAAACCTTAGACCAGACTGTAAATCCATGCAGAATCTATGCACAAACCCCAGGTAATGTTTACCCACCCTCCATCTCCCACCTTGAGTGTGTCCCAGTTCCTGTCTCCTCTTATTCACTTGCTAGTCCTGCTTGAAGTTCACTAGCAAATCACCCACATACATCCAGAGAGAGAAGAGAGCGAGGTTACTCAGGAAATATTCAGATAGAGAGTTTAATATGAAGATAGGACAAATTGCAATGATCAGGATATTTTTTTCCCTTCTTACCAGATACAAAATTTTAGATTTAATCTCTCCAAGGGTGTGCTTGAGTAGCTCCATCAGTTGCTCAATGATCAGTGACTGGTCTTTGCTGGTGACTCTATTATCTATTTTACAGTTTAAGTATCTGTGTGTTTAATTGCGATTTTTCCTGTACCTTTAATTTTGATTTTTCATGTTCCTTGTCTTTTATGCTAAACAGCTATTAACCAGATGGCCTTAAAACACAGTTGTCATTGCAAATATAACATACAAGGAGACACTGAAATATTATAAATAATCTAATGACATCTTTCTACTGTCCCTCATGTCATTTTTTAATGTTGCACAACTAGAACACTGCAAATGACAGCTACTAGAGAACTCAAAAGCTATCTCTCTAATCATGACCTAAAAAGGGACATGTCAAATACCCATTCAAATCTGATTAAGACATTCCTAAATCATGACAGTAGAGGAGAAAGAAGGAAATATGAGTATACAACAATGAAACCTGACAACATTAGATAGTGTCTCTATTGTAAAGGAAGCATTGCAATGACTCTATTTTGCATTTTAATTATTTTTGTGCTACATGGAATACATGAAAAGTGAATAAAGAAAGTTATTTATGATTACTTCTGATCTTTGTTGTGCTTATTTTTCTATTTGCTTATGCATTCGTGTATGTGTGTGTAGAACAGTTTTTTGAGCCAAGCATCCTAGAGAAATTGCAATTATAAGCCCTGACAAATGTAATTGGCTCTGTTGAGTCAGCTCCTTTGCCTCAGATTTGCTGGTTCAGCTTTGTGAGGAGGCGTTTACAGAGGGCACACCAAAACAATCTCATTCTGCTTTTTTAAAAGTTATCTAGGTAGAAGAAGCTTGAAGTGATGTCACATCTGCACAGAAGCAAAACACTAGCAATCATATCAACAAGAATATATGAGAAGAGGATTAATATTTACGCCTGAGTTTACTATGTGTGGAAATGAGATACTGCATCCAAACAGGGTACTCCTCACAGGTGAAATTCTGATCTCAGAGATTCAGCTAGAAATGAAGATGGTTGACTTTAATTAAGATACATTTGCATAAATGAAATCAAAGTAGAATGAAAATATTAACTCCTATCTAGTGAATTCCAAGACACAATACAAAGATTAGACAATAAAAGTCTTACCCATTTTTTCAGAGATTCCCATTCTAAAAAATAAAGATTCCTTTGGTGTTTTTTTAACAGCAAATGTCTGAAAATCAGAATGAAATGTCTGGATCTTTTAGTCTAGCTTCAGTTGAGGATGCCTAAGATCCTCATTACACAGACAAAGATGTTTGTGCATCCTTTGAACCAGTAGTCATGGTTCAGTGCAGTATCAGCTTCCCACTGCTGCAGGCTGTCTCAACACCCTTTTCAGGTAAGTCCTAAGACATCCATCCTAGTCCAGTGATGTCAGGCCTCAGGTTGTTCAAGCAATAATGATATTCCATATGAGCCTGGGAACTTGACTTCTACAAAAGCCTAGAAGAAACCCAAAGCTACCCATCTAGCAATGTCTGAAGCACCACAGCTCTGCTATGAGCCTGGGTTTTCTGAACACACAAAGACATGAAGAGATAACCATGCTAGTCAGTAACGAAGCCAACATTCAGGTCTGTACTGACTCGCAGAACCAGAGATGAAAAGCTTACTTTCCATCATGACAGACCTAATGAGCAATTACCTGTTAGAATACTAACAAAACAAAATATACTATTTGATGAGTAATAAATTAATTTCCCCGAACTGAGTCTGTTTTGCCTGTGACAGCAATTGGTGAGTGATCTTTCCCTGTCCTTATGCTGACCACAAGCCTTTTGTTGTATCTTCTCTCCCTTGCCCATCTGATGAGGGGAGGGATAGGGTGGCTTTGGTGAACACCTGGTGTCCAGCCAGGGTCAACCCACCACACAAGCATGAGCACACGAGCCACATGAGCATGCAAGTATTCTTAGGAGTAGGTACATTTTCTCCTGTTATCTGCTTGTCTCCCTTCATGATCTCATAAATTTTAACTTGGGTAAAGATGACAAGACATGCCCTTCATCCTTCCAAGTACAGTTGCTCTTCTATCAATGTCAGGAGAGGAAGGTCAGAACTGCTTTGCAGCTGTTGGCTTTCCACAGGACAGAGCCCGGAAATTGGCACAGCTTGGCTGCAGAAGTGGAATAGTGGCAATGGCAAGTAGGGAGAAAATGAGTCCACACCACTCTTAAGCTGTTGATGTCACTTATATTCTAGGAATGCAACTACACAAAGTATTATCTCAAAGATGGTTTTGCATATATTTTCTGAATGTCATCATATGATATTTCAGCTTCATCTCCCTATGGAGAACAAGAAAGTAAAAGTTTTCCCAAGTCAACAAAAAGGAATAACTGTTTTCTGGCTTTAATTCAATAATTTAGTAGCAAATATGCAATAGAGATTAATACTTCTACTTCTGTGACATGATAACAGCCTTAGGCTAGCATATGGCTAACATAGCTGTCCAACACACACAGCTCTACAATCATCCATCGGGATACATCAGCTCGTGGCAGCCAAGGGCTGAGTCCCAGCACTTGGATCATTTGTTATTTTCACATTGAAGTCATGAGGGGAACATAGCTTTTATTGGTCTCCTCTGGTAAAAATGTATTGCAGACCCAAGTCTAAGCAATCCTAAGGGTCCTCTATGCAGGTTTATGAGCTGAGGAAAAATAAAACCACACTGCCTGTCAGTCTTCTTGAGCCACAGCTGTTTGATCAGATCTTGTAAGCCCTTTCTAAAGACCTCAACAGGAGAAAAGTGTCAAACATAGAGCTCCCAGGAGGCTTCATAGGAGCATATCTACAAACCAGATGGGAAACATATCCTTCACTCTACATCCTCCTGTCCCCCACCCTGGTACAGGATCTCTGTAGCAGTGTAACAAGGACAAATGAACAGCACTAACACAACAGTAGTAGCAGTCATACTAAGACAAACCTTCATACCAATTTCTGTCCTCAACCATTAAGGTGCCTGCATAAGCAAATGTCTTGTGATTAAAATTATACACACCACAGGTCACAGGGGAGCCCTCTGTTCATTAGACATTATTTTGCATAGTAGAGTCTCAAATGGCAAAGGAGAACGCATGTCATAGAGGTTTTTATTTAGCCCAAATGCTGTTAAATTATTCAGGTCATTATTAAAATATGAAACAAGATTCGAATAGAAAAAATATTTAAATTTTTAAACAGGGAGCATTTTAAACTCTTTATTTGGATGGAATATATCATTCCAGCATGGCTTTTTGCAATACAAAGGTCAGGATTCCAATCTGGATGGAATGCTGACCTAAAGTACACACATTCAAATCGAAAATAGCAAAAATAACAGTGAAAACCTTTAAATAGTTTGTTTCAATCTCATTAAATAATTGACATATTGCACAAGACGCTCAGTAAAAATTCTCCTAAGGCACTACTGATGCTAGGGATGAATTCAAATTGCTTGAAGTGACAATGAAAGTTAAGCATCTAGTCTATGTTGATTTTTCTCTCTTCATAGTCTGCAGAGAGAAACAAGTGCTTCCAGATGGTGATTCATTCTTCCTAACCTAAGGGATAATGTACCCTCTTCAGTCTCCCATTCTCTTTTGGCTATGGAAAGACCCCAGTTCTTTTTAGTAGCCTAGCCTACTTTTTAGACTATTCATTTAAATGTATTTCAATTTAAATTTTTTTCATCATTAGCTGATGCAAATCCCACTGTACTTACAAGAAATGCCACAACAAACACAGTAACTTGATTTAGCATCCATTGAGCAGTTTAGTTAGAAGTTATCTAGAACTTCAGTTGTCACTAAAGCTAGAATTAAGTGAATAATTGATTTTTCCAATTAGGTGGCAAAAGCAAGAGGAAATGCAATAAAATAAATTCAAATTCCAGATTTATTTTAATTCAATCCAACCAAAGACTTCGAATTTTATAACAGATTACAAAAAAAAAGTTTCAGATTGAAATAAATATTTCATTCAGTGACAGAGGAAATGAACTGTAGAAGAATTTGGGAAGGGGTGGGGTTTTGTTACAGACTCCCTAGACAAAAGTAGCACGAGTCATTCTACAAACTAGCAGAAGCTCATATTTATGTGTGATTTCAAACATCCACGCATCCTGAAGATCAGCATGGCAGTGTGGAGGCAATTCATAAAGCTGCTAGACTAACACTGGTGACAATATCTTAATGCAAACCTTGTAGAACAGTACTGTTTAATGGCAAATTGATGCTGTGCCTATGAAACCCCACAGAGAAACCTGTGCTGATCTCAATGCAAGAACTCAACAAGAGGAATAATCCCATTTTGGGAAAGATTCTTAAAATAAACAGTAAAATACATTGTTCAAGGAGGCTGAATCATAGGAATAGCTAGAATACGGGTCTTTTCTTCTGTACTGAAGTCCAGTTCCAAGGTACAGTAAGTGATAGATCTGCACCATTGATTTTAGTTGAACGTCTAGCTCACATCAAAATTACTTACATGAGATTGAGAAAATAATTCATTTTTAAAGTGATACTAGCAGCATGAAGTTGAATCAGTTTGTATAAGCGATGTCAAAGTAGTTTCATGTCAGACTGTATATTAATTTCTCTACAAAATTTTAAACCTATACAGTTGCTGCTTCCTATTTTGGTCTACTTTTTTTCTCCTTCTTTCTTATGGTAAGGTGACCCACATAAGTGGAACTGGAAGTGGAACCGGAAGTGGACTTGACAGGAGATAAAATAGAGTAACCTAACCCCAGTGCATTGTCAGCTCTGAAGATTTAAAATGCTTTTAAAAAGCCGAAAAATTGGTAGAATCTTGCCTCCGATCTCCTTACTTAAAACTTTCACAATTAAAAAAATTTCATGTTAAAATAAAAAGGAAAGAAGTTTTGAACAGAAGTGATATTTTTATAGATGATTTGTGTTCTTTAATACAGACTTTTAAAAACGTTGTTTTAAGTATAATCTTTTTCCTGACAGGATAGCAGGTAAAAAATAAAAACATAATTTTTACAATCCTGTATTCACTGTGAGAAGCCTTAATATTTCCAGTTTCCGAAGTCTCATCATTTATGTTTTGTTCATGTGTATTACTCAAAGAACCCCACCACTTTTAAATGTATTTAAACTCACTTTTAAAGCTCTTCTGCATTTCATAATTGCATTTGAAGTGGTTTAAAAAGACATAGCTATTCTTAGCTGAAGGGTATGTTATCAGTTGCCTGATGAAACAGCAATTAATGATGCTTATGTGCAATCCTTGATGGTAGAAGAGAGCCTGGTCTCTTTTACATCAATACTAGTCAGGAAAAACTTCAGTAAAATAATAAAAATTAGTCAGTTATAAATCAGATACCAGTTCAGCAAATGGGAACAAAAGAGATACTCACTTTCAAACTACAGATAAATGATACACTGTTTCAAATAATTTCCTATCAAATACATTGACTGATCTTAGCAGGTTGATTATCATATTTCTTGTTGACGAAGACCTAAATTAAGTGAACATCTTCAGTAAGGAAAATATATTAAGACTTCTTAAAAACTTATTGAAGCAAACTAATATTTTGGCTGATATTTTAGCACAAAAAGCTCATAATCCACCCACTAGCAAAACATTCAGAATAAGATGATCTTTTGGAGACAGATCTTGTACCAGGACCATCAACACCTGAAGAAGGACAGAGAACTTGTGAAGATCTTATGGGAACTGGCTTGGGCAGAAACAGAGTAGTCACAGAGAAGAAAATTGTCCATTGTTTGGAATCCCATTTAAAAATACTACAATCCTTACAATGAAGTACCCATTTTTTCTAGCTGGGACTGGCACACGAACCTAAGAGTACTTACAAATTGGTTTTGTACACAAGGAAATAGATTTAAGAGAAACAGCGTAATTTGGGTTGCAAGAAACCATTGGAGGTTGTATGAACGCTTATTTGATACATTTGCTTTAAAAAAGTAGTATCCTTTGGATAGCATTCCATCTTTATTTAGCTGTGGCATAGGATCAATTTTCTATGAATAGTATAGGTTAAAAATATCTACAAATATCTATAAGTGGAGGTCAAATTACTCTTTCACCTTCTTCTCCTGAAAACGGTTGAAGTGATTCGACCACCTTGCATGACTTCTAAATATATCCCACTAATTTCTAATCTTTTGTATAATCTAATTCAATGTTCAAAGTAGAAGTTGTTTCGATATTGCTTGTTACAGACTCTTTTGTTGCTAAACAATATCTTTTGCCTCAATTGAGCTGTTGCACCACTTTTTCTACACCAGTCAGCCAAGGTGACTCTAGGGCTTAAGGAAGGAGCTGCAATAAACTCCAACACTGTGGAGTTCTATCCTTACACAGACTTTCCCACAGGTATTTATGGCCACCTCACCACAGGCACATCCCTGAAAAACATGAAAAGAATTCACACATAAAGAAGTTCACTTGATTTCCTCATTATGGAAAGAGTATAAATGCAAGAAAGACTGTTAGACAAACTGAATGAATGCCTGTCCTTTCTCTTCTTTATAGGAGAGTTTGGACTAAAATTGCTATCTTTTCTGGAAGATTTGTGTGCACATTCTCCCTCAGTAAAGGATATTATATATCACAGTATGAGAGAATTGTACAAGTAGGTTACATTTAATGAGAAAAAGTGCTTTTAAAAAAAAAAATCCAAAGATAGCAGAAACTAGGTTGTCACCAAAAATAGTTGTTCTGATCAGGATGCCTGTCTTTACATTGGTTTCTGACAATGATACAAAAAGTAACACCCATTTTACCTCCATTATTAGGAAAACTTCACTCAAATAGTCTCCATAGCACTTAAACTTAAAGTTTTTTGCCTTCCATCAAAAAGTAAAACTGAAAGCTTACAAAGTTAAAATGTGCTGATCTGCCCATTATTAGGCTGAGAAGTAACCTCTCAAAATATCTCTTTAAGATATGATGTGCTATTCAGTATTCACTCCTGATGTACTTTCACAAATATTAAGCGAATAGCACAACTTATTTTCCCCACATCTGGTTGTGCATTACAGACTCTAATACCATTGAGATACCTTTGTATCTTATTTCTTTTTGGGTTTTTTTGACTGCCAAACAAGAAAGACATTTGCACAGAGCTGGGTCCCTGAGATACCTGACCGCTCAGACAGAGCAGGGGATGAGAATATAAAATTCAATTCTCTTCTCTTCTCTTCTCTTCTCTTCTCTTCTCTTCTCTTCTCTTCTCTTTTCTCTTCTCTTTTCTCTCTTCTCTTCTCTTTTCTCTCTTCTCTTCTCTTCTCTTCTCTTCTCTTCTCTTCTCTTCTCTCCAACTGACAGACACATCTGCTGAAAGATCTCCTCTGTGTTCTCTGGAAGAACATTCCTCAAACTGATGTCCACTGCTTATGCTTTTATCAGTAATCTCTGGCCCATAGGTCTCCCAAATGGATATTCTTCATCTATTTTGCCATACAATTTTCCATCATCACCAGTCTCCAAGAGACCATACCTTTCTACTAATTACCTTCTACTAATCAACAAAAGGTGATTTTTTTTAACGAAAAAGCTTCATTTTTTATACCAGTCACCTCAGTTAGTTTCCATTCTATGTATCAATCAACAATCAACTTAAAACTCAACAGTTTGTTTTCTCCTTATACCAATAAACTTATGACTTTGCACCCTTACCTCTGGCTGACTACAGGCACAAAGGGAAGACCCTGTGGACTTAACTCAGATGCCCTATGACAACAACTGGTATTGCACTATTTTATTTGACTGAGAGGAAGATGCAGACCTGCAGGTTGCACAAGAGTCTCTGTTTTCTCTTTTCATGCTGCAAACACTAAGTATCAGGGTGATGGACAAGGAAGATAAGTTCCCTGAAATTTATCTCTTTCTTCAGAGTAGAGGTGCAGTGCTTTAGGAAAACACTAGGAAGTTTCTAAAACCTAAGCCATTCCTCTGCAAGGGTATCCAAAAATTGAAAAGCACCCAAATGCCGCTCTTCTGGCTGTGAAATGCATTGAAAGTGAAATTATAAAAGCTTCCAGTTAGATTATTACCTATCATGTTCTTGCTTTTGTGTCAGTGAAGAAATTTTCTCATAGAGCAGAGTAGTGTACATCCCAACACTTAAAGGCAGTTCAAAAAGTTTATGTGATTTATCTTGTTCACAGTAAACCATCCAATTGCATTCAGAACACCATGAAGACACAAATTAAGCTGGCACATCTCAGTGCTCTTTGCAGTTCTGCTCACACATTGATCTCTGCTGGAGTTTCAACAACATGACATTTCCCTGCAGGATCAATAACTGTGCCTGCATAGGTGCCTGGGCTCCATGGTGTACAAGCTCCATTCAGCTCCCCGGCACTGCTCTACATAAATACATGGATTTGAATCAAAGGGAGCTGTCGGTGAGAAGCAAATAGGAAACAACACAATGGCAAAAAAAAGAGTTCTCAGCGGAACTGAGTGGAGGAGCTGTCAACTGGAAATGTTCCATGTTGGCACAGTTAATCCTTTCCAGACACGAGCTTAAGAGAAAAAGGATTTTAATAATTTAAAAGATCCCAGAATGTTGGGCAATATTTCAGTAGGTGCAAAGAGCAGATTAAATAGACACATTCTAATAGAAAACAGGATAGAAGCTGCAGCTGTCAGCTCTGTGTACACTCTATATTTGATGGTTTTGCTTAGGAAAGCTGTGTTTAGTCCACTCTGACCACCTCATCAGATTTCAAGATAAATGAGGCTCATTTGGATCTGTCAGACTAAGAGATGGAGGAGGAGGAGGAGAAAGGGTCACAGTATCCTTAAGAAACAGTTTAAAATTGGAAGTAACACCGAAATCACATGCTTAGCTTTAACTCTGCTGGGAATGAATAAACTTGGAAGTTTTATTGGGTAGTGCTACTCCTGTCAGTTTAGCTCTGGCTTTTCTGACTCTTCAGATGCAACTCGCATGTCCTGATTTGTTCCTAGACTCTTTCAAAGATAACCAGCTAGGTCCTTCCCAAGTGAAGTCTGGCTGTAACTCTGAGCACTTCTGACTCCAGCAAACTCACAGGCAGTATAGAATGAAACTAAACAATTTAGGTTGATCCACACCAGAGTAGTGAAATGCTCCCCAGAGAGCCTCCTCAGGTGTCCACATAGCCTCTCAATAAATGCTCTGGGATATAATTGCCACAAACTGACAAGCTTTGAGGCTATGAAAGAGGCAAAGAGGCATTGCTGCATTTTAGACTCTTTGAGCTGAAAAATGCATTAATTTCTGATAACTATTTCTTAGAGCCACGCAACTGGAGCCACACTTTGGACTTGGAGGAGACTTAGATCAAGTACTATGCACTGCAAATTCAACCAATTCTCTCTTCGAAAACTGTTCTGTAAAGAGTATTCAGGAGTTACTCTGTATTCTCTGGCTTAGGAGCTGGGAAATACCCTCTGGAGAAGCTGTCTAACATGGATGTCACCTTTATAGATTTGCTGCAAAAGTCCTTCTCAAGTCAAGAGTAGCAAGAAACATTTGAAGATAAGGTCCCTTCAAAACCTATTCTATGGGTACATTTTGGTTCAAACTCTTTTTGTACACATACAGAAACTATAAGAAAAATCAGTATATATCGTAGAATACATTAAATACACAGTATGAAAAGAAATATGTCAGATTATTTTTGTACCATCACAAGTCACTATTTTAATGGACATTGAGAAGGAGAAATAGGAAAATGAGCACAGTTTACATGTGCAGAAGAGACATAGAGTGAACACCGATCGTAAACATCTTGCCAGGCCTTCTGTCTGCCTTTTGGCACTTCCACATATCAGGGACCAAAGGCACGTGTTCCTACTAAAACAAGGAAGAAGGAAAAGAAGTTGTGTCAAAGCAGTGAGAGAGACCCTTGCTGGGCTGTCTTCTGGAAAGGGAAAGAGCTAAGGAGAGGAGGACACAATAGCCCTGGTTAGAAAGAATTTCTGTCTCTGCACTCAACAGCCCTTGCACAGCACACTTTGGTCTTTGCCAGACTCTTCTCCAAGGTGCCCATTAATAGTCTGAGAAGCAATGGGCATCGCCTGAAATACAGGAAATTCCATTCAAACATTGTAAGAAACCAATCTCACTGTGAAGGTATTCGAACACTGGAATGAATTACCCAGAGACATAGTGGAGTCACTACCCTGCTGCAGCTGACCCTTCTTTGAGCAGGAGGCTTACACTAGATGATGTCCAGAGGTGACTTCCAACTGCAGAGATGTTGTAATTCATTATCTCACAGGTCACAAGAGAAAGAAGTACTCAGCAGACTGTTAAGCAAGGAGCAGAAATTAAAACAAGGTCTGCCAGCAGAAGGGTAAAATCCATTTTACTACCACAAATTTATAAATCAGAAGGGGTTAGGATGGTTTTTGGAAAGTAGAGGTCTCACAAAATTATAAATAACTATATTTCTCACTGAATAAAATGAAAACCACAACGATTTCAGGTTTTGTAAAGCAGAGGGAACAAAGTTTTTATTCCGCCATCTTTTTGAACAACTAAACGACCAAATGTGTTCTATTTGTATTACCTCTGTCATTCAATTTTGAGTACTGTTTAAGGCCAGGACCCCTCCTGTGTTACCTGAAACCAGTGTTGAAGGGATTAAACTGCGATATAAAGTGAGCACTTTGTCTCCTAAAAAAATTCCTTATAAATTCTCCCAACAATTTAACCCAGGATGTGTGAAAATCTGTTTATGATTGCATGGAATCACATCTCTATTCTCCTGACTTTTTGTTGAGCATATCATCTCATTTAATCTTAACAGAAAACCCACCTTTTTTACCATTGCAGGAAAAACATAACTAGTTGAGAAAATGGAAATTCCTACTTTTTCATTTGCCATTTTCCTATGTTCTTTAAGAGGCCAGAGAAGAAACTTGTATTTGTTCTTCTAGCCTTCAAAATTGCTTTTTTGAAGCTTCAAATTGTTTTTAAGATCAAAAACACTTCAGAAGTCAGCAACGGGACATCATTACAGAGTTGCAGGTTTGTCTTCTGCAAACAATTTCTAAAATTTCCATAAGACTATGATTAGGAGCAGCTGTCAGTGAAGAAGCCATTTTTTGTTTTATCATATCATGATTATTCTCCTCGGAAACAAATCCAGAAATGTTGTCATTCTGTTGCATACTCTAGAGGATAATCTGGATCTGGAGGATGAGTGAAAGAAAAAAAATTAAAGATCTAAGGATTCAGTGGAGAGCACACTTGCCCTACAAATTTCAGGAGAAGCAGCCCTCTGCCTGCCGTGCAGATACCTGTGAAGATATGCATCTTTCCACAAGGCAGGATATGAGATCCACCTTAATGCCTGTATAGATCAACATTCTCTCAGACTACAGTCAGAAGCAGAAATAAAAGGTGCTGGAATATAAAGCTCTTGGGAGCTATGGTAAGGTTCTTGTGGAGGTTTTGTGTAGTCACAGAAATTCTGTACTAATCTGTGACTGGCCCCAAAGCAAGCCCCAGGTGCAGTCAGCCCACCCCCCCATCAAGGCAGGCAGCTTTAGTGGTGAATATCCGCTCTCAGGCAAGGACAGAAAACACGTATGAAATTGGATGAGCACCTTGAGCCTCTCCCTAAGGGATCTGTTTCAGCACGGAGTCAGGTCTGTGTTCCCATGCCATCATCCATGACTTGACATTATCTGCTCTCCCTCAGCGATGCCC
The DNA here is from genome assembly GCA_013397565.1 of Ptilonorhynchus violaceus. Taxonomy (NCBI): domain Eukaryota; kingdom Metazoa; phylum Chordata; class Aves; order Passeriformes; family Ptilonorhynchidae; genus Ptilonorhynchus; species Ptilonorhynchus violaceus. The sequence continues at coordinate 230,462 of VZRJ01012100.1, read as the reverse complement.
CAGTCACATGTGGTCACAGCTGCTTTGTCTATTTGCCTGATAGAATTATGAATCTGAGCTATCATCCAAGCCAGCTCTGTGCAGGGAGCTGCCTAAGGACCGCAGCTGGAGATGGAAACTGGGGAAGAAGAGCCAGATTGCCATGAGTAAGAGCCAGACTGCCAGATCACTAAGCACATGTGGAAAAGTGAATAGTGAAATAACCCATCAGTCCACCCATTTCCTCTTCCTGCCCAGGAAAAAAGGTCTTCATTAGTGAGTGACCCAAGGATAGATATCTGGAGAGACACAGCTGTTGGTAAGGACCATCACTCACACATATTGTCAGTGAGACTTACATCAGCCTAGCTCTAATTTGCTCCTGTGAACTGAAGGTCCATTAACAGCTGGAGTGCATTTGAGGCAATCCTGGAGCACAACTTGTGGTCACTTTCATGCCAAAGAAATCCAATTTCTGCACTTCAAGTCTACTCTGCTGTGTGAATAAAAGTACAGTAAAGGGGATGCACAGGTGGTTTTCTTCCAAAGCTGCCTCCTGACATAAACTCAACCACTAATATTAGATGCATCTTGAAGACAAAATGCACTCTGGAGCTATAGGTATGGCTGTCTACTTGGTGGCTGACCTGTGCTTTATGCATGTTTTAACCTGAACCTCTGCCAGAGAGCTGTGAAGCATAAAAGCCTGTGAATTCTTGGCTCCCTGGGAGAGGAGCTAAAAACTCATGTCTCATGTTATAAGCTGGAAAGGGGAACACTAGACTCTCAAATACATTTTGCTTTTCATATACAAAGAGAGAGAGAAAGATAGGGAAGGTGAGTGGAAATAATTTAGTCTTTGGCACCTAAAATCCCGTCCTCCATTTCGCACTGCCCTCTACAGACACACATGCCTTACATTACTTTGTTAATTAGGAATGTTCCGCCTATTTTATGTGGTGTAATTTAGAAGCTGAGGAAAATATCATTATTTTCAGTATATAGAACACAGCTTACCTTGAGCAGGAGCAGCATTACTCTCATTTCACCAAGAGAGACATAGAGTTTTCCTATCAGTATTTTTCAAAAAACAGTAAATTCATTTTTTAAAACTCAGTCTCCCAGACATAAAACAATCCAAAAACATTACTATAGAAAACATTAAATTTATTTCTGTAACACTTTTTAAAACAATGTGATTTCTTGGTTTAGAATGTGGTTTACCAATTCATAAATGTAACCTTATGACATTTTGTTTCAAGGTAATTTCATTTCAAGAATTGATATCACTCAGAAGAATTAAATTAAATACAGCAGTTCAACTACCAGTGTATGGTACATTTTATTCTGAGTCAAAGAAAGTCCTTAGTGGGGAGGTTTCTACAGTATGGAAGTGACTGATGCTTCCACACCAAAGTTCCCATACTGATTGTAGGTTTCCAGCCTGTCTTTTTGTCACAACACTGTTCCTTGACACCAGGCTGGACTTAATACCATAGTTTATAAGCACAAGCAGGGATGAAATCATCAGGGATGTTGTCTGCTCTGTTCTGCAAATGTCCAGGACAGCAGGAAAAAAGAGACAACACCATGAGAGCAGTGATAGCTGATGCAATGAGACACATGACAGAATCATCCCACTTGGCTTCATTCAGCTCCCTCTGCTGAGCACCTTTATCATCCCAGTCACAAAGGAAATAGTACCATATTGTCCAAGGGAGCCAGTGAAAGCAGATCTAACCTTCCACACAGCATGGCAAAAAGCACCTTTCAGTAGTCCTGGATCACTCTCCCTTACATATCCGTACCACACTGACTGAGCAATGTGCATTGTGAGTGATTTCCAGCAGCATTTCTCCATGAGCACCAGCATGCTGGGAACATACTTTAAACACTGTGAAGGTGGAATGACCTATATGTGTATGTGTCCCCAGGAAGAGAAAGGAAGTCATTCACCTTTTAGGTTTCTTTGTAAAGTCAGTGGATATTTAAACATCTGAACGTGGACTTGTTTGAGACCCAGGCACCTTCAAACAGGTGATGAAGTATTGCTGAAAACACCAACAACTCAAGAATACCAGAGGTTAATCACCTTACATTCCCTTATTTGCTATTACAGACAGATGAATACACATTATTCCACATAAAACTTTCCATATTACCTAAGAGACAAGATAAGCATTATACCCTCTGAGCACAGAGTAACTCCATATTCTTCAAGCTTTCTATGAAAGAACTATTATGTGGTTGAGAGATATATAATCACAAAAGCATTTCACTTTTTTCCTCTTTATTTTAAAAGAAGTTGGTTCTGAGAAGAAAAGAGAAAATAACTCACCCTGTATTGGGCACTGTTTGCTCAGTGTATGCCCGGAAAGTGGAAAATTCCTGCTTGGCATGAACCTGCTTTAAAATTCTACACTTCTGCATTCCCAGAAGGACAAAACCGTATCACACAGTTGTTCATGTTCACCACACGAAACTTCAAAATTCCATGGTTTGGTTCTACAAATTACAGTCAGCCTTATCCTGTCCTCATGTTTCTAGTGGTTGAACAGAACCTTTATTTAGGCTGAATACCACCTCACTTGCCCATGTTGACTTCAGCACCTGAGTACCTGCTTGAAGAATAATACATTACTCAGCAGAAGAGAAGACTGCAGAACATCATTATCATACCATACATTTTTTGGCAGAGGAATGAACTTCAGGAACTAATTTCTGAAGTTAGGCCCTTGCCTCTGATGCACTTTTCACTGAGAAATTCACATCCAACCACACCCCATTTCCACACATACTCTATGTTTTCTGTAGCTGAGCTGGTCTTTGGGTTTTTTCAACAGCAGTTTCTCACTCAGGAATTCCAATTTACAAACACAGAAACACTTCACCAAAAAAACCGGTGCTCAGTGAAAATTTCCAAAAGGCCACTCGGGGATGAGATTTAATTTACAGTAAATATCAGGGAGAAAAGCAGAGGAAAGGTCCTCAAATAGGTTGAAAAGCCAGTAAGAGCTACAAACACAGATGAAAACATTGCCGGCTGAAGAAGCATCTTCACTGTATATTACTGAAAACTGAGACATGCACTGAAGAGAGAGCTCTCCAAATACGCCCAGTTTCTACACTCCTCCACTGGCAAGAGCTATTGCCCAATTTTGGAGATCACACATTGGCCACATTTATGTCCAGTACTCCAGGGAAAAGGCATTCCACCAAAAGGCATTCAGTCAGGTTCAGGTGCTGATTCAAAGCAGGCAGAGCAGGGCTGCAAATATCTTCCATGTATTCTCTAGCCAAAGTATGATGTCCTTTCTCCCAGAAGCCACCATTTCCTTATTTTTCAAAACTATTATTTCAACAGGATGGGAAAGTACAACTAATCCTGTTGGGAGAAATGCAAGCCAATGTTAACCTAGATTATACATAATACATTATACTTTAACTCATAAGAGAAGAAGCCAAGTAGCATGGATAAAGATATCAGAAATTTATGGAGGGTATAGATCTTTCTGTAAAAAAAATGTAAAGGCTATTGGATGGGTCAAAATTGAATAACTTTTTTTCTGAACTGGTCAATTAAAACATATATGCAAAAGAGCATCAATATATGGAAGAGAAAGGCTATTTTTCTAAGCAAATTTCTTCAGCATGTCAGCAATACTTTGTGTTATAACTAAATTCATGGCTTAAAATTATTCAGGGAATGGTTAAATAATGCAATGCATCAAATCCATTTTAAAATGAACTGCATTTTCGACTTTCTGGCCACCGCAAATTATTCTCAGTTGTAATTTACAATAGGCAAGTGTTAATTTACCTAACCCATATTTTACAAATATGTATTGATTAATTGCAAGTCCATGGTTCGGGGTAAATAAATGCGCAATTTATATTCAGATAAGTCACACAATCAATTTTCAATCTACTGCCTCAAATACAGTATCAGACTGTGACAGGTTTATTTGCATTGACACGAGGTGTCATAGTTCTGTGGACTGCAAAATGGAAATGTCAAACATTATTCAACAGCCACTGGTGGTTCATGCCCAGCAGAAACATCCACAGCAAAACCTCAGAATGTCAGTGGCCTGTCTGCTGCTGTTTGACTACAAATTGAACAAAACTCTAATCTAAGTAGGTCGGCCCTCACCCAGGGATCAGTTGTGGTGGCGATTTTGTTTCCTGTGGTGACTCCTAATTTGACACTTCCTCAGCTACCCAGAGATGAGAGCAGCACTTCTGCTATTAGGTAATGGGAGAAAAGGATGGGGCTGTGCCCTCTGCACACTTGTGCTTGGCCTTTCAGGTCACAATCATTGTTAAGAGCAGTTAATCAGGCTTTCAAATTAGTGCAAAAGGTTTATTCTGTCTCTTATTTGAGTGCTAGGGCTCATCTTAAACAAGTGCTGCATCAGGGATTTTTTTTGCTAAGAAAGCTCCCAAATCACTGGCTGCTTTTTGCACTTTATTCACTACCATTAAAATTTTTCAATTAAATAGAACATGCTTAAATAACATTCCATGCTGAAGTACTCCTGACCTTTTCTTTAACCAGACATCTTAAGATTTGCTTTCTCTCTCCAAAACTAAATCCGTACATTGAAAAAAGCAGTCCAGGAGAATCCTTTGTATGCTTTGTGCAAGTGTGCTTCAGAGCCCTGTAGAGAAATAAATACCTTAGTCTGTACAGATTTCCCTGTTCCTTGGATAGGGCTTCATTTTTCCTCTCCTTTCTCCTGATGAATTCCTGAAGGATGACTGAATTATGACCTGGGTTTGCATTTTCACTGACCTATGAACCCGATGGATGAGATCAAGCAGAGGAGAAACAGTTAAATTTAGCCAACACTGTGAGTTGCTCGTTCAGCTACAGCAGTGAAGGTATTCTGATTCACTTCATAACTATTTTCTTACTAGCAGCTTCAGAGCTATTTAATGATGTCATTATACCCACAAGACCACCTGTCAAAGAAGGGGAACACAATGAAAGTGATGAGGTGGTGGAGTGAGACGAGGAAGATACATTCATTAGAGACACGAAGAGGCAGCTGGTGTTATTGGGCATGAAAAGGAGGTTGGGGAGCCTTGTTAAAAGTTATGTAGTCTCCTAAAGAATTACAGAAAAAAAAAAGGAAAGAAGTTCGGTATTAGTGAAAAGGATTGGCAATTATAGACCTCCTTTAGTTATACTTCAAATTAAGGGAAATACAGTGAAAAGATTAAACCACAGTTTTAATCAGTACTAAGGAAAGATTCATTAAAAAAAAAAAGCTTCCAGTTTCATTTCTTGAATTGGTGTGGAGTTCAGCAAGCAGTCTGAATGGAGTCTGCAGGCTGGAGCTAATTATTTGCATTAGCATTTCAGATGGCTTCCATGTAAATACCAGGTCTTTGGTGTGCTATGGTCATAGACAAAAAGTAAGATAAATGCTTGATTTCTCTTACAGGATCCTAAATTATGTCATTTAATAGGTAGCCAACAGCATGGGGATTGAATGATACAGGCTTTTGAAAACAGCTCTGGGATCTAATTAATTGCGACAAATTATCCAAAGCAGCTTGGCATTGAGGAAGGAGGACAGACTCAGGGAGAAATGACAGATGGATACACAGAAAAGAAAGCAGAAAGACCTTTGCTGCTCTTGAAGAGCTGAGCCTAAAGACTGGTCTGAAAGGATTTTGCATCACAGTTTTGTAACTCATTATTATGTATGTGACACCTAAATGTTCTTATTTGCCACTCCATATGTCCCAAGTTTAATACCTCACTGGGGGATCAGACCTAAAAAACCAGGAAGCTTTATTGGTAGCTGAGTGTGTGGTTGGTGCTGCTCAGCTTGGTTTACCCTCCAATCTCACCCTGTAACGAAGCTTTTTGCAGCTGTGTGGGGAGAACCTTCCAGAAGGATGAGCCCTAAGCCACAGGAGGCAGCAGCCAGCAATTGAGAAGCTGAGTCAGTTGGAATGGAAGACATCCCTCCCTCCTCAATCCCATAACTGACAGAAGTGGGCAGAGACTCCCCTGAGAAGTGGCCTGAAGTCTCCTGGAAAAGGGGGACCCTCTGTGTCCCCTGCCCCTCCCCAGTCTGGTACTGCACTGCAGAGTCTCTTGTGGAATGATGATGCCATGGCACATACTAAAACCAAATATATCATGGAATAATTTAGATTGGAAGGGAATATTTAAGCTCATCTAGTTCCAATCACCCTGCCATGGGCAGAGACACCTTCCACCAGAGCAGGCCAGTCAGATCCACATTCAACCTGTCCATGAGTATTTCCAGGGAAGGTGCAGTCACAACTCTGGGAAATCTGTTCTAGTGTTTTGCCACTCCCATTGTAAAAATTTTCTTCCTTCTATCTAGCCTGAATCTACCCTCTTTTAGCTTAAAGCTAGTACCCCTTATCCTGCTACAACAGGCCCTGATAAAATGTCTGTCCCCATCTTTATTTTAAGCTCCCTTTTAAGTATTAAAAAGCTGGAATAAGGTCTCCCTGGAGCATTCTCTGCTCCTGGCTGAAAAACCCTAACTCTCTTAGCTCTGTTCCACCTGTGGCTAAAAGTGTTTCGGATATTCAAGCCCCTTTAGTCTGCTGCCACTTCAGTCTCAAACCATGACACCCACACCACAGACGTGGGAGACAATCCTGTTCCCACAGACTGCTTAGAGCCTCTTGTCAACACCTGAATATATCACTATTAATGGACATGGAAGATAGTCACCAGCATACTGATAGAGCAAGACAAATAAACTGTGTGGTTTATGCATGCCTGGCATGCACAAACATCTGGCATGCACATACATCACTTTAAAGTCAGACAATACAATCAGGAGTCAGTGAGATCCTGGGGTTTTTGAGCCCAGCAGAATGCACTTAAGTGCTCCCCAGAACTTGACCATACATAACACAGCACATCCAAGCACTGACAATGAGTCTTACCTTCAGCTCCTTTTGCTTCACTTCCACAAACACTCTAGCAAGCAAGCACCCTTGTGAAATAACAAACCATCTGCTGATCCAACTTCATTGGTTTTAGTGGAATTTCTTTCAGTATCGAATTTGACTGCGCAATGTTTGGCACATCCAGTCATACATGAGCGCTGTAGGACATTCACAGAAGTTTCCTGAAGTTATGCCCTATGAATGCTCACCCCAGAGCATCACACTCACTGACTTAGGAAGTAACCACAACACAACTTAGACATAGTTCAGTCTGTAAAGATGCATAGACTGTCTCCTGCCTCCCAGTCCTGATACGACCTGAGGACCTGATATGACATCGACATCTTTCCCTACCATCCCACCAACTGTCTATTCATTTCCATTCTGCATTGTTTTCTCCAGGTGTGACCAGGCTGCTGTTAGGTTCCTCCAGAGCCACCTCTTCACCTGGCTGAACTCACTCCCTCAGCCTTTCCTTGCAGGGCAAGTGCTCCAGCCCCTCACCATGTTGGTGGCCATCATGCAAGTTCAACCTATTTGTTGTACAGACAGACCCAAAATTCCATGTGTGCTCTAAGGAGTGCTCAGTGATGATCACTTTCCTTGATCTGACTATTTACCTGCTAATACAGATCAGGATGTTGTTGACTTTCATTCCAAAATTAAAAATGGAACAGGCAACAAAAATAAGTGCCCACTATTTGTCAGATTTGCATTCCCTTAGCTGTCACACACTGCATATACACAGCTAGAATTTTTAATTGCAACTATCAATAATTAAGCAGTACAGAATAAGTAGTTGGCAAACACCGTCCACAAACTGAAACATCGGCAAATGTATGGAATGTACTGTACTCACAAAAAGCATAAAAGAGGTAGGAATTCAACAAATATCATCTACAGAATAGTTCATCCAAATGTGCAGAAATTAGTTTATAACAGCAATTTCCTGAATAACATACTGTTTTAATCAGTAAACATTTTATTTACACAATGACATTCTGATTTATATTGCTGCCCTCAGAAGCACAGTTGTACAAACAGAATTGTTTCAAGAACATTCTATGCAAACATAGAATACTGCCTATTGGAGACTCCCGGAACACTCCTATTACCATTAAATAATTATTACTGACTTCCATGAGGCAGATCAGTACAGTGAATACCAAGACCCTGTGCATCTACTCTCAGAAAGTCCAGGCTCTGCAAAATAAGTTAACCTTGCCAACAGGACAAGGAAATAGGAAATCACGATAGATAGACTGTGCAGAAAGTCTATTGACACCACTTCTGAATGAACTTTATGTATTTGGCTCACAGCAGTGCATGTCATTTTCACAATATTTGTAAAACTGTCATTCTTTTCTTTTAAAACACCATTGTGAGTCAAGGAACTACCCTTGTCTCATGTTCTCAAAAAATATAAAAATGCTAAATGTTTTTGATAAGTGAAAAAGCTGTAGATAAAGTTGGGTACATGACTGACACTGAAATTAAACCCACTTCACTTACTTCCTAACTCTGGAGACTCCAAAAGTTTTAAACAACTGGGGCTCCTGCTAGATAAATTTCCATCAAGTTTCTGCTTTAAAGTGGCTCCATCTTGGCATGGCTTGGCAGCCATTTTCTATCTCTTTCTATTTCTGTCTATATCTATCTATTTCTGTCTCCCATCCAGCCTTTCTCAGACACTTTAAGGCACAAATCCTTAAAGAGTCTAACAACATCTTTATCAAGCCAATATTCACTTCAAAATACACTCTTATTGTCCTGCTCCTGTCATACGCAAAAGGTCAACGAGGGCATTCGTCCAGACACCAACTTCTGGATGCAGTTTTACCCTCCTCCAGATGAAATGCAAAACTATTACTGGATTCATCTGTCACACCTGTTATCTCTGCTGTGGCATATTGCTAGGACAGCCCCACTGCTTCTCAAGTGGCCATCCCACTTGAGAAATGGCTTAGGCATCTCTGTACTGCACCATTCCCCATTCAGTTGCACAAGGACACCAGACATCTGCCATTGAGCAAGACATCCAACTCTCACAGGGCTTTCATTAAAGACCTAAACATGGATTTCATCCTGTTGCAGGTCTAGCTGCAAAATGCCAGTGTTTCTATGGCACTTGTTCAGAAAGCTAGGGGAGTGAGTCAAGTTTAAATGAAAAGGGTGTTTGATTTGCTTTGGGGTTTTTTTCCTACAACTTTATTATTTCTTTGGGAAAAGAAATATTCTCCAAAAACAAGATTTAAATGGTGATTTTCATTAACAAGCTTTATGAAGCTTATTGTTAGAAATGGAGTACCAGTGTGGTGATTTCCCTTGGTTACAATTACAGGAGCTAAGTTAGTTAATGCCAAGTAGTTGTCTATGCTTTTGCCAAATAAGAACTATTTCAGAGCTATAAAGGTTTCAGAATATTGTGTAGATGCATATTTTATTTAGATTTCTTATCCCAAGAGTTTAAAATATGTATTCATTATAACATAATTTCTTCAGTCTATGCCATGGGCTATTAAAAATAAGTTTTACATGATTTAATTACTCTGTTGAGGTAATAGGTGAATAGAAAGCATTAAATCTTACTTTGTTTAAAAACCTTATATCTACATGATCAGTATTGTGTGCATTGTCATCTCCCAAAGTACAAACTTTTATTTTTTGAATGTGGAAAACATCCCCTTTGTTAATATAGTTGATATATGATATATGGCTCACTTCCCAAAATCTAGTGAGGGTCTTTCCCTCTGAAAAATTATTTGTTTAGTAACTACTGACCAATAGAACAGCAAGAATTTGTTCATCCATTTCAAGGCACAGTTCATATAATTTAACCATCCACATGTATCAGCCAAAGCCATTCAATAAAAATAGATAAATAATGAAACCTAATGTTCCTCTTCTTATAATGATCCTTTAGGCCTCATCTACACACAAAGTTAATTACTTTAAACTGGCAGAGGGAAAGCCTTACCATTAGGCTTACAAAGGTAGGTAGCAATTTTTCATTCAAGTACATCTTTGTGGAAAATTTTACGATATTTCCTATCATCAAAATCTACAGAAAAAATATTATGCTGAGGGTGTTTAACTGAAAGAGGTTATTGCATTTAATTAAACTGACCCTAAAATTGGGATAACTCTCCCCTATCTGTAGTTATCCAAAATGTACGTGTCTACTGTGAAGTAATTGACAAAAGCTCTAATGTCAATGCAGAAAGATGAGATTCTTCAAAGGGTAATTAATCCTCTGCTAAGTCAGGAAGGATGAATCACCCTCTGGAAATACCTTTTTCCATCAACAGTACTTTTTCACATCATGCATAATAAAACTGTGAAACTCATTACCACAGGATGCTGTGGAGGCACAGACAAAAGGCACTAATGCATTTAAAAGCCCTAGACTAATTCATGGAGAGTGGGTGCAGCAAGCAGATGGTCTGAAAATAGTCACCAGCTCAGGAAGTCCATGAACAATATATCTGGAAGGTGGAAAGTATTGTATACTGTCTAGTTCTTACACCCTTCTCTAAACATCTGGTACCTGCCCCTGTTGGAAAAGAACCCCAGATTAGATGGTCTGTTGGTCCAGCCCGTGGGATAACCCCTTTGTTCTAAAGTTAACTCACGTCCTCATTCAACATAACTATTCCCCTGAAGAAAAGAAACCACCTGTACACAAATACTAGGGTTATTTTTCCTTTGTATAAAGGGATGCCATTCTATTTGGTATTAAGATATCTTTTTCACTCTAAGATAATTTTTGGTACAAAATGTGTCTATTTTGTTAGCCAATACTCTTTATAAGCAGCAATTTGCAGGAAAATATTTCTGTCTGTTCTAACAAGATTTGCTCAAAAAAAAAAGATCAAACAGCTTTGTTTGGATATAATGTATTATTACCTACTGTCTGTATCCCTGATAAACCAGGTATTTGTAACCAGTCATCCAGAGCTGAGGCTTAATTCTATAACATATTCCATGATTAAGTAAACATATAGTGAGAACATGAACATGTAATCTTAAGACATTATTGCAATAAAAACATGCCTGAGAATAATAACATATTTGGAATAGAAAATTACTAGACATGATGTGCAGGAATACATCATGATACCCAGTAAACCTTCCACATTTTCTTACTATCATATTCTGTATTAATCAGACCTGTTGTTTTCTATGTCTCATTAACTTTGTTAATTTCCTGAGACTGTGGTAATATTTCCAAATATGTGGGCATTGTTTGAAAGAGCTGCTAACAGAAAAAAAGTGTACATATTCTAAAGACATTTTTTAGACAGTAATTATTGAATTATGGAAGGTTGGGCTCATCAGGACCAAACAATAGGAAAAGGACCTCAAATCAAAAAGCAAAAAGGAAAGAAAGAGCATCTTTTCAGTCTGACCACAACAAGACAGTTAGATGCTGTAGTGAAATTGAGGACCGTTTTCTGAGAAATGTGTTCCAAATCCCTGAGTTCCATTCTCCGTGGTTCATGGCCATCCATGTGATCTGAACTTCTAAAGATGCCTTTTTTCTTTAAAATATCATTGTCATTCTCACATTTCTGTTCAATAATCAGCGAGTTATTTTTACACTCCAGAGGGACTTTCTTTTGACACACAAAACTTTCTACTCAAGTCTTATGGGGTTAGGTCTTAAAATTACTTGTAACTTCATTTATCTGATTGTAACACTAGATTTCCAGAGCCTTGGAGAAACATAAAACATTTGTGGTGTAGGAATCAGTTGTGAAAACACACCCCATGTCATTTTTCAACTTTGGCAGATATTTATATTCCTTTCCTCTATATACATAACATTTATATAGGTGCTAAAACTACTATAGGATCCAGAAATGACATCTGCTTCCATTGTCTCAAACTCTGCTGGTCAAATAGATAGTTATTCAGTCCTAGATGGTTCTGTATGGTAGATGAAGCCATGAGGTACATGCAATAACGAGAGGTATAACTACTTTCCCACAGAAAGACTGTCAATGTAAGTTTGGAGCTCACAGAGGAAACTCTGTGTTCCAGCAGGAAACATTTAAAATCACATATTTAAGTTATACCATATAAATCTAATCTTAATTGAGGCAGCGCACTGTATTTTCCACACAGTGAGGCAGGATCAGTGAAAAAATGTTGAAACCTGGATATGGCTTAGGTTTCAGACAACAACTTCCAAAACCTTTACGCGTCTTTAAAACTCAAGCCCTGATTTCAAACATCTATGCCATCTTCAAACACAATTTTCCTATATCTACCTTTCCTGTTGCCTTGATGGACTAAAGTTAGTAAATTGCTGTGTGCCATTCCCCAGTGCCAAAGGCATTATTCCAGCCTACAACTACGCTTCTTTCTATTTAACTATTGGCACTCAACTTTGGAACCCCACATTAAAGGTCTTGTATAACCAATAGAGAGAGACTTCAGAGGAAGATCCAGCTTGGCTGAACTTCCTTCTGTCCATGTCTTAGCACTGAATGTGCAGGGAGCTCTGCAACACAGCTCATGACTTCAGTTACAAGCTGTCCATGAGTGTGGTTTTCTGAAGCTTATTTTAAGCCTAAAACAGACAGTCCACAATAAACACTAGTGCAGAACAGCTATTATGGGCTACATTCAAAGCTTTAACCTTTATGTGCCTCTATGATCCTAGTCTCCACAAAACTCGGATTTCAAAATCCTTGTTTGTAAATGGAAATCCAAAGCCTGAGTCACTCTGATGCTCCAGATTATATTTGAAGGATTAGAGAAACATCTGCATCCCTGAGTGGCATTAACTGAGAGCAGCTACATCAGGCAGAATGACTAATCAGGATAGACAAAACCAAGAGAGGTATTTTGAATCAGATGCACCAAAACTTCCAAACTTTCATTACACAGTTCGGGCCATCTAATGCTGAAATCTCTCCATAAGCAAAAAACAATCTTCTCTGGATCTGATGAACAGTGACTTTCACATCTGCTTGCTTCAATCCAGACATCATTTGGAATAAAGCAAATGTGAGGCTTTGACATTTTCTCTTTGCTGACAGTATCAGTGTGTTCCTTTAATCTCATTATTCTTTCTTAAATTTCCCCACCCAGGATCACATTTTATGTTTCATTACAGGCTCCCTGATTCTCCCAAACAAACCTGATTGTCACCCTGTCTTTCCGAACTCCTTCCTGATACTACCCAATTTCTTTCTACTTTCTGTTTTGTCATCCCAGCCTAAATCTCCCAGACAGTTTTCAATTTTTCATCAGATTTTAAGGCTTTTCCACTACAACTCACTTCCTTATCTTACTAGGATCAGTCCCAAAACTTGAGTCCATTCCCTTCTTTCCACTACCACTCTTTTTCCTCTGGGGTGTTAACTCACTAGCTCAGCTTGAAACCAGAGTTACAGGCAAAATTGAGCAGTACTGCTGTCCCTTCTTCCTCCAACCCACAAATACCCTGTGAATTCGGGATTACGCCAACAATGGTGGAGGTTGGACAGAGACTATTAGCTAGTGCAGGACCATAACAACACAGAAAGGAAGGAACAGGGATTTGTAGTTCTAGACTGGGACTAAGAGGAGTCAACACAACTCTGCAAACTTCTCTGGGCTTAAACAGATGCCTGTGTAATTGGAAAAGAATAGCAGTTTGCAATGTATACAAGCAGTAAAATTAAGTTAGAACAGTTCATTTAAAATGTAATTACTTTCTTTGGGTAAATTACTTTAGTTTGGGTGCTATAATTTTGAAAAGGAACGCTGACTTGCTCTCACCTTTCTTAGACCTTTTCACATTTTTAGGGTAATTTTGTCTGGCTTGTCAAACACGTGAAGGCTGCATTATTAATAATATTCTAATGTGGCAGGTGCATATTTGTGTGCAGGAAGGTGTTTTTTTAAAGTGATAGCCAAACCTTTAGTGAAATATAAGGTTTCCTCCTAGCAGAAAGTCATCTTTCTTCCTTTTTCTGGGGGTCTAATACACTATATGATAGAAGATGTTAATATTAGAAGTGGAACAGATGGCTCAGATTGAGATTGGGGGCACAACTACAACTCAGAGACAGAGATTCAAAGAGGAACCAACAAGAGCATAAAATTCAATTAAAATGTTCAATTTTGAGGAAGCAGGTGTGTGGGTATTATTATTGAGACCTCTACATTCTCATTTAGAGTAACCCATTTGTGAGGCTTGTTATGAACTTGTCTAACCCCATTGCTGGCATTTTACTATGTATGCATACTTGAAAGGAATTTTAAATGTCAGTGGGTAGCTCTTGCTCTCTCTTCCTCTCTCTTTGGTAACATCTCAGAATCTGATGGCTCTATTTCACCGGAAGGGCTGACAAGCCTGTGATTCTCATTAGGCACAGCAGCATATAGATGCTTTGGGATCTTTCTGAATGGAGAGCTCTACAATAACTCAGTCCTATACTGCTGCCGTTATTATTTAGCATTGAAAGTGCCCAAATTTATCTTTGACAAATTTTCAGCAGCATCACAATACAGAATAACTAACATACTATAAAATTAATACCTTCCTAAGAACAGATTGTGTATGGCTCTGTATGAGTTTCAGCACTTTTGTCCTGATCCCCCAGACTCTTCTAGGCATTGTTCTTGTTAACTTACTATTCAAAGCTTTTAAAAAGATAAGACTGACGACCGACTGGCTTACCAAGGCCAAGAAACCACATGATATGACCTTTTTCATAAAATCTATCTAAAGTCTATCTAAAGTTTCTAAATCTATCCAAAGTCTATCTAAAAGTCAACCAGAAGAGTTTTGCCCTAATTTACATGTCATTCAAGAACCTCCCCACTCTTAAGGCCTTATTCTGATTCAGTTTTATGCAGCTTGCTAATTTTATTCTGTTTTCCACTGCTTCCAGACAAGCTTCTACCACAGGTGTTTTGTGTTCACGGTTATACATCTTTGCATGCTGTCCCTAAGTGTTGGGAGTTTCTTCTTAATCCACATAAAGTACCTAATGCAGCTGTGTGTAAAGTCAATAATCTCCTCCTAGTCCCCTTCCCTCTTCTCTCAGATTGTCATCTCCACAAGCAGAACCTACATGTTGCTTTTACAGCATGTCTTTTACTGCAGATTTTACACAAAATGTGGATTCTGGATTGATAAAGAGTGAAAAAAAGTTGAAGGCTTAAAACTCCTTCCTAAGAATGACTTACCAGCATCCTTGTTTGAAGAATAAATTGTCTGTGATAGTAGGAACACAAAAGATACCCCCATGTACCTGACATATGCACTGCACTTCCTGCAACCCATGTAATTGTTTCTGGAAGAAGACTCAGTTCGATGAAAAATCTGAAGATACACCCCATCTAATCAGATTTTTACCTGGATCATGACTCATGTTGAATCATGAAACATGAGTGGACTTCAGCTAATTGCCTCTTGATAGCTATTCCATGAATAATTGTCTGTTTCCCAGGCATCAAATGACCCAGCAGAATTAAAACGTGTTCAGGCTCTCCTTAAAATTCTAACACTTGTGATGGAAAAATAAAACTAAAGACAGCTAAAAGATGTCCTAAAACTAAAGCATCAATATTTTTTAAATTGCTTAAAACCACACAAGCTGTGTCCTCTCCACTAGGCAAAGAAGTCCATACCCTTTAATGATTTTTGTCTGCTAGTTAAATCAAAGGTGCAAATATGAGTCCTTTGACACCAAGTGGTTAATGCCATTCTGTAGAAATGTCACATGATGACGGTACAAGCTGTGAAGGTAAAGTGATTGACACATCATCTTAACTACTCTCTCAGGTACTCTTTCTGAGACAATCAATTTGGTGTTCTATCTCATTAAATTTCACTATTTTGGTACCTTATATTAGTTGAAAGAGACACTCCACAGTGTCCTTGAACTGAAGGTATTTAAAGATCATTCTCACAGACAGGAATCCTGATCAGATAAGAGTCAGACATGCTGCAAACTGTCAAAAGGAAAGAGAAAAAGCAAAAGAAAAATTATGCACCACAAAACTGACTGAGGGACACTGAGATCTTCAAAAGGGTGCCAAGTCCTTTTTTATGATATTAGAGAATCCAGCAGCAGCCAGTAGTCAGTGTAAGGAATGACAGTCATGCTATGAAAACCAAAATGTGATGACATATAAAGGCATTACAGCAGGAAGGAAAAGTTTATTGCTCTGCTGCTTCTGTACTTGTTAATAATAAATTACTTCATTAATAACCCTTTATATTTATCCTATTGGAGCTTATATGATTAGTGATAAAACTTTTAACTCCATTAGCAACACTACACTAATTGCATTAACTGGCATAATAAAGTTAACATATAAATACGGTGTCCTTGATACACACATGGTAAGATTGCACATCTCATTAAGATTAATATTGTTGGAATAATGTCACACTATTTTTATCCAAGGCAGTATTACCAAACAACCATGACCCCCTGACATGAAGTTTTAAAATTAATATGAGGTAACAGGATTAAACCAGTCTTTTTCAGATTGAAATTTAGAGGTGGTTTTATATAAATTAGAAGTTGATAAACCAAGGCCAGTTTAAGTCCTATGAGATCCTCACCCTGAAAGAAGCTGTACCAGTGTAAATGGCCCAGGAAGCCTGAAACAGCTGATCAGGATTTGTTAGTCTGAGCAGCAGGGAAACACCAGTTTCCTCGTGTTTACTCCCAGTTCTAAATGACCTTTGACAACTAACACTGCCTCATTCTGTACTCAAATCTACCTTGGCTTGCTGGAGACCTTAATGAAACCCGGCTGCGAACTAAAAGGAATTTGAGAAAGCAGCAAACCCCAGTTTTTTTCTACATTGCCCTCCCACCATAAAACAAACAGAAGAGCACTCAGTTTAGCATAAAATCTGACCCACAGGCCAACACTTAATAGGAGAGTCTAGGAATGGAGAGGGAACTGTGTATCAAAGCCAAACAAGTGAAGGTTGTCTAATCATTAAGCAGTAGTTTGTGAATAAGCAGCAGAGATACAACAGCAAAGTTTTCTCAAAAGAAGAGGTGACAAAGATTGTGGGTTTTAGATTATGATATCTGCTCATGCTTCTGGATTCCACATCCGTAGTGGGTACCCCTCTACCCCAGACAATGGCTAGTTCTGGGCCAAGGCTGTCCCATCCTTAGTGTGTGGGACACTCAAAAGTTGCTCTGAGCCACATGCCTCTTCCTCTATGAAGTCTGTGCTTTGAAAGTAGGAGACAAACACAGGGGCTCAGGAACCCTCATTCTGGGCGCAAGCAGAGCAGCCTCCTGTTTCCATGAGGTGCGTCAGGTTGTTACTGTGAACACCTGTCCTTGTGCTGAAATTCCTCCTTTGGTAAAACCAGGAATCCAGCTCCTATTTACCTTGTAACAGTGCTGTGAGTGGAATTGCAGTTTGGATTGCAGGATCCCACATGCAACACCTCAACAACAAAGGTGTTGAATAACTAGGTAAGAGAAATAGTTTCCTTTGAGGACTGCCATATTTTTAGCTGAATGTTCCCTTAAAAAACATGACCTTTTTGGCCTGCCAAATAGCTCCACTAAAGCAGTCAAATTTCTTTCAGTAAAACTCTGAATGGAATAACTTTAAAATCCAATATTTATTCATGTCACAGCACAGTAATTTGATATGTAATAAGCATTAAGGTAAATATAATTCTGTAGTTGACAAATCTGAACTTTGCTCTGTAGCTCAGATCTCTGGGGGAGACATGGTACTTGACATTTAATTTGAAAAGCAAGGTAGGCTGATGGAGAAAAAACTTTTCCGTGTTGATAGTAAAAATGCATTGGTGCATTTTATTTGATATGGTGGATTTGCTTGGCTTTATTTTCACATTTTAATAAGCTCACCTCATAAAAGTATAATGAAAATAGAAAGATCATCTATCATAAGGATAGACGGGTACAGATATTTTCTTTGGATTGTTCTGTAGAAGAAAAACAGTTTTCTTCACACTGATAAAAATAAATGCAAATCCCTCACTTTATTCCTCTCATGGCCCTTCTTCCTTAAGAATACCTTATCCTATTTTAATTGCCAGAAAGCAGAAAAGACCTCCTCTCCCTTGTACAGAGGGGCACCAGAGGCACAGAGACATCTGCTCTAGTGCTTAGCTGGGATCAGGAGTGCACTTTTGAAGCAGCTCTACTCCTGTCCCCACTGAACCTTGCTTTGCATCTCCATCTTCAAGAGCATGAATGAGATCGGTTTTTATTGGAAGCAAAACCCAAAGTTTTGCAAAAACCCAAGCAAAATGGATTTGCAGCAAAACCCAAGCAAAATGGATTGCTCCAAGAACACACCTAATGTATTCAAACCGCTGACTGTTATTCAGTCCTTGGGATGAGGCTGGAGCTGATATTGAATACAAAACCCCAGAGTGCAGTCACCCAGTTCTCAGCTCAGCTGTATCCCTCCATGGATCCACTCCTGTCACATCACTGCAACAAACTGGCCTTTGGATTTCCTGGGTTCAATTATACTGACACCATGGTACAAGTTCTGCTTAGAGGAGCTAAAAATGGCTCCAGACATTACCACAGCCATAGGACCCCAGCCAGAAGTAGTAATTCTGTCTGGAAGTACTATCCTCAAATATTCATTTATGCCAATCTACTGCCTCTAGACTCCATAGCTTAGACTTTTACACCAAAACTACTGGTCAGAGATCACAAACTACTACTTTGCCTGTGTTCGTATTACCTTTATATCATATTGGTTGACTACATTATTTCTCTTTGGGTTTAGCGAGAAGAGTGCTGGGGCTTCATCTTTCATCTTCCTACAGTGTCATATCAGGTCAAGAATACCTGTGGGGGCGTCATGTCTTTTAGCAACCAGCCCCCAAACAAAGCAGCAGACAGCATTTAGAGTCAAGCTTGAGAATAGTTATACCAAGACAACATTAATATTCTGCTAACATCTGGGTCCAGCTGCCTCCTCATCTCTGGATCCCACCTGGGAAGAACAGGTTCAGCTACTACTATAATGAGAAAGGTAAAAATACTTCAGCAGACAAGGAGGTACTGGGGCTCAAGAGCAAGGAAGAGTGTATGAGTTGAGGAGTACTGATGGGTGCAAAAAGAGACCCTATATTTATTTAAACTCCAGCCTCTGATCACAAGTCTACCTCATTTACATGGATATGAGCTCCAGTGCTCTTTTCCCAGGCACTCTCTGAGATGTCCTCATCAGCTATTTCTCAGCAGCTCCTAATTATTCCTCACCTACTATGAACTTCTCCCTAATTACTCTTTCCCTGTCTCTCCAGGGCTTCTCCAAGTACGACAATGCCATTTGCAAATCTGAAGTGGCTCTGAGCTCTAAAGTTAACCTTTTGTGCACTCCCGTTCCTCCAAGGCTTTTACCTTCTTACAAAATCTAAATTTGAAAATGCCTCAGGAAAGTCAGTTAACTAAAGACCATTCTTCTCAAGCTGCCTTGAGGATGGAGTGGTAGACTGTACAAGAAGCCTTGGAGAAGCTGACTGCATTTTATTATATTTAGACTGAAGGAGTGTTGGTAAATGCTCATTTCTGTAAAAAGGTCACAGAAGTCAAAATGGCAAGAGGTCATTAAACAGCTTTTCTAACCTCTTAAACTTGCACAGTGAAAGGTCTCTCAGGACTAATAACTTCCTTCTATTGCATCTGTCCATTCACCTCATTCTTGGTTCCTTTTCAGACCTGAATTTCCTAATGTCACACTTTTCTTTCTTTCCAGAGTGACAGTGACAGGTATGCTACCCAGCTACATTCATCCTTCTCCCTCACACAATGAAGAGAAGAGCTTTGAAGATTCCATTGCCCTTGCTACTGCTTAAGAACACCAGTCCTTCCTGCTCCACTGCTTTCACTTTAATTGGATCAAGTCCACTGAGTCTTTTTCCCAGGATGAGAACAAAATAATTTGTTTACTCTAAATGGATCAAGCTGCACACCTGCGTGCTATAAGTACTGCCATCATAGTTTGGCTGGGTTTCTTCCTCATGTTTTTCTGGACTAGAATATCACTGACAATCTTTACAGTTACTGCCATTCTTTCTGGCAGTCATGATCATTCTCCTCAGGCACCTTTTGCACATGAGATGTATGAATGAATTCTCCTGAGCCACCATCTTCCTCATGGACCATGGAAACGGATTCCATTACCATTTTTTGTTTCCATTTCTATTTGGTTTTGGTTTGCCTTTTTTTTTTTTAACTTGTTCTCTCTTTGTTCTTCATTGACTCTTTTCTGCCAATATTTGAACTTAATAGGCAGATAGTGCTGAATAAGAAATTGACAGCCAAGGAGCAATCCCATCTGTTTACTTTGAGCAACCCAATTAACTCCCTCTCCAAGTCAAAGCCCAAAAGTCTGGAAAATCTTTCCCTGCATGCACAGCTTCCGAACGGCAGTATGGGTGACATTGCACCAGCTTTGGCTTCCCCAGCCATAAGTCTTCCAATAGTATTTCAGCAGGCTCCCTTAGTTTCAAACTTTTTCATAGGTTGTCATGCCATGTAGCACACAGCCCCAGTGTTATCCTACAAAAATGCTATTCTGGCTATAACACAGTTCTCATATTGTTTCTGACATTTCAATGCAAAACAACAAAAAAATATATATTTTTGAGCCACCAGGACATCACAGGACACCAAGAAGGCCCACCATGCCATGAACTATGGAGCAAGAACACAGAAACTTTAGAAGAAAGTGGCCTTAAGTATGTGGACATGAGGCAGTTGATGCTGACAAGCATCTGTGAGCAATCAGAAAATGAAGATATAATGAAGAGAACCAACTGGTCTGTACCTCAGTATTCTCCTTTATCTCTTTCATTTGTATCTATGAGCTGCCCCAGAGGCTACTGCACTGAATGTACTTTCAAGAACTCCATGATGTCAATAATTGGGCCAAGCTTCCCCTCTTCAGGAGAAGCAACATGTCTTTCAAACACATGCATCATCTAAGTACAGTGTAGTCAGCATTCAGACAGCCCAGAAATACTCTTATAGATACCACATAACTATTTCCATATATCACCGAGCTGAAAGCTTGAAGGAAGCATCAAAAAGATGCCCAAAAAGCAATTTTGGAAATATTCAAGATTAAGATGAGTGAGCCTTTCAACAAATGTTCCCTTCCTTGCACTAAGCATTTTAGCAGCCCTTTCCAGTTAATATATAAGCTATTCTATATTCACAGAAGAAAATAGCAAACATAAGTTGAAATGTTGGTTTGACATGGGTAATTTCTTAAACCACTTTTGCTTCTCTCAGATTAGGTTGTCACAAGTGAAGGGCATGGCTGGACAGACAGATAGGACTGATTAAACTGTCATATGCCAATAATATATTAATACATTCTCTGCAGGAGAAGCAGAGTGGCAACCTTGCTGTCACTGGTGATGTTTCACTATGTATGGCCACAAACGAAGCCCCTGAGGATGTCAAGGAATAAACAGGAGGACATGAAGAAGGGAAATGTGTTATGTGTGCACGAGTAGGGGAAAACAGTCATTAGTCAAGGACTTCACTGTAGGGAGACAAAGGATGGTACTGTAGCTGGACTCGATGATCTTTATGGGTCCCTTACAACTTGAGATATTCTGACTCCATGATTCCTCCCACAGGACCCAGCTCTCTGACTGGTTTTTGAAGAAATCATTTGCTTTAAATCAAAATGGATACAAACCACATTTACAGAAGTCTGGCAGGTCAATGCCACAGACTCTGTCTTTAAAATCACATTCATATTACTTTTCCTGACTCTTACAGAACATGACAAGATCAAGAACAATCTTTATGACTCAATTTCATATTTAAGGCAAAGATAAATAGTGGATAAACAGATCTGGAATTTCAATGCAACTAAAATAAGCCTTTACAAATGAGAATGCTTATAAAAATGCCGTCTGAAAGCAAAACAAAACAAAAACCAACATGCCATAAGTTGTCAAGATGGCTTTGAAAGGAAAAACTTTGAAAGTTCATACATAGATTTGTCAGATTTCTTCAGTCCGCCCTGATCCTAACCAGAAACAAAATACATGAATGCCTAAATAAGTATATTTTCAATCAATAATCATGGTTACAGTGCACCCTTCCACTCTTTCACATTTCACTGCAACTTGTCCCACAGCTGTGTTTACTCTGTAGCGAGTCAGCCAGGCACGAATCTGTATCAACACATTGTCCAAGCAAGTAGCATTCACTTGCTATTTACATTTCCAATTTAGAACTTATTGTCAAAAAAGAGGTTAATCCTGGGTTTGGCTTCATCTAAAGCTAAAGATTTGTGCCAGTATCAGCATAGGCGTGTCTATAGGACATTTCCCTGAACTTAAGTATTCAGCTTCTTCGCATGATGGAACGAACAGAAATCAAATTTCGGTCTGATTTCACTGTGGAATTAATTCTCTCTCTTTGTGTGTCTAAGCAGCCTCCACCATGGATCTGAATATCACTGTTTCCATTACCCTTTTTTCAAATCAGGAGCAGACCAAACCAAAACCATCAGAAGACTCTAATTCCTAAAAGCTAAAAGCTGCAGCAGCTTTCTGGAAAGCTGTACTGTTCAAACACTCTGGATGTAATGGACTACTTTCTTTAATCGACATTCCCTTCAGATTGTTATTACTGCAAATATTATTTTCTAGTCCCTGTTGTTTTAAATTTACTTTGAAAGTCTAGAGAACAGAAAGCACAATGTGATAATCCGTCTGGCCACCAGAATTCACACCTCCCAGGTACAAGCTCTCCAAGTCCTGTGTTTGGATGCTTTGGGGTTTGTTCTGACTTTCAGGGCAAAGGTTGAATGTGCAATTATCCTACTTAGTTGTGGCCTGACATGTTTTTGTATTCTGTTTCTTTGACCCTAGGACTCTCCAACTTTTTATTTTAAACAAATAGCTTCTACAGGGGAAATAAATTCTCACAGCATCAGAAGAAACAAGATGCCTATAACAGTTGAGAAGATGAAGCATCTGTATTCACAGCACCACAACACAGCACAACGGAATAAGGCTTACAGTTCCAGACCCATCTAATGGCCATTTGATTTTTGCATTATTTAAAAACAGAAACACAGAGCAATTCACTGCCTTCTATCCATCAGCTTTCTGTGATGCTAGAAATGAGGCTGCACTTTCCTTTGAGCTGTGAAACAATGGCAAGCAACAATGCCGTGTGCACCAAAGGGTGCCAGTTTACACCAAACTACAAATGAATGCCATATTTCTGAGCTTTACTGAGTTTGAAAAAACAGGGGGTGAGTAACTCATACGGAACAGAAACAGCTGACTCATTGTTTCAGGTAAGTCTTCAGCAATCAATTAATTGCCCGATCAATGCAGCATGATCTAGGAAGCTTAACTAAAGAGAATTAATACTTGGGAAGCACATATCTCTGGGGGGGAACCACTGTCAGTAAACAGCCCTTGGAAATGCAGCTGCATTTGTTTTAGGAGGAAAAATGGTGTGAAACAAGATGTAAGGACATCATGGATAGCTGACATCCAGGGCAATACCCTTCAACCAAGAATTTATTGACACTCATAGGCTCCAGTGGTGAGAGTGCTAACACATACATGTTCATATTTGGAACCCAACAGCAGGAAGTCATGAATTCTTTTGTTATGCCATCACAAAGTTAAAGCCGATTTTTCCTGAAAGGAGGAATGCTCTTTTCAAGAATAAAACACAACCTTCCTATAGGTTGTTGGACTTTTTTCCAGTAATACTCTTGTTACAACTACCTGTTAGTAACCATGTGAAATTAGTTACACTAAATTCTTTTTAATTAGGCAGAAGGGGCAGAGGACTAGAGAGATTTTTAATGTCATCAGCACTGCAGGAAATGTGATTTTTTCCTTGTTGTATCTTAGAAAGAATGAAGTAAAGTAAAACATAGTAAAAGGAAGAAATAAAAACCATACAGCAAAATATCTGACATAACACTGCTAGCAGAATACTCTGAAATTCTGGATTCTTAATCTTCTTTCGGAGATGCACACCACCAGTTTCTGTGTGTGAACTCCTTGTAAGACTTACACATGGACAATGCAGCTGAGAGTCCAGTTCAAGAGGCTGGTTGTGAAATCTGAGTTAGATTCCTAAAGGATGCTACAGACCCCACAGTGGCTTTATGAACTCCAGAAAACAGCATTGCGTGTAGAGAGTTTATATGCCTCAGAAAAGCCATCCCTACTGTTCAGACCAAGAGCAGACCATTGCTGGTGAGCAGACAGTGCTGAGGAGAAGAAGGGGTCTGGTCTAAGCCCTCGATCTTTCTTAGCACCCATGGTCATTTCCTCCCAAAACTGCACAGGTGATTCTTTCTTTCAGGAGGGGGCTGCTGTCCAGCTGTATTCTGCAGCTCAAGGGTTAGAGTACACACCACCAGGAAAAAGGGTTATAAAGGTGGAGAGAAAATGACTGCTACAGAGTAACTCGGATGCTAAAAAGGATTTTTTCATCCTCCATGTGGATATGCACCTGAAGAGTGCAGTGACCATTAATTCCTTGATACAGCATCTAATCCTTTGGCTACCTAATACAATATGAGGGGTATGCCATCCTTAGCAGTTGTACTCCAAAAGAAAACAAATAAAAAACTATTTTGTATCTATTTTGGAGTTCATTTAACTGACCTGCCCCAATGGAGTTCCAGAAGACTTTCTCTGTGTGACATTTAGTTGCCTGTCAGGTTATCATGGAGTTAAAGATTCATCTGCTTTGGCAGAATGGATCTGGCCTGAGGAAGGGACAACATTTTCTGAATTTAAACTACCTTGAATTCAACTAGGGTAGTGATTAGTGAGTTAACATACCATAGGGGTTTTAGCAAGATGCTTTTAGCAGAACTTTGAAGATGGGTTGTTTAATTTTGCATACATCCTGCTCAAAGTCCTCAGACCTGTACTTGAGCTAGCCTCTACTTCCTAGAGGCAAGAGCATTCCTGGAAAATCCAAGAAATCTCATGTTCTTATCCTGAATCCACTCAGAACTTGCTGTACAACCTGAGACAGTCAGTTTTTCACTTTCCATGGCCCACAGTGCAGATTGGCTGATTAATTGATGAATATGTGAAATGAAGTGAATGTAAATGTAGTGAAAGATGTTGTATGAGCCAACAATACTGACTTACTCTACTGCCCTTGGAGACATGGATGCCTTTTCCACACTAGAATACAGCAGTTTACAGGGAAAGAAATATATTGGTTGTCCTTGAAAAATAGAAAATGCATTGTGAGGAAAGACAAGCACATTAAACAGCTGATAAGACTCTAAGAACAGTAAATAAATTGTTCCAACTTCATAACTGAAGGCCTGAACTTGTCACTATTTCCACAGCACTGCCTGGATTCGCATCTGGACTCAAGCCAGGTAAGCAGATGGGCTGGAATACAGATTTGTTCCTTTTGTATAGGAATTCATATACCCCATGCAGCTGCATGGCATTTCTGGTTACTAGTCTACAAGAACGTGTACACAAATCCCACACTTAGTGTGTGAGCTGCTCCTTATCCAGTGATATCCTTATCTGGGTGTTGTGTGCATGCCCTTAACTTGCAACAAATGTGAGGTAATTTCACATTCCACAGTGCAAACAAGTCATGCAAAATTGCTTTTCTTTATATTAATCACAGACTAAGCAGAGAGAAGTGACAGTGAACCCAGCTCAGCTAACATACCATGATAATGTATGCCTTCCACTGCATAAAGAGGGCCTACAAGAGAGCTGGAGGAGGACTTTTTACAAAGGTGTGTAGTGTTAGGACACAGAGGAATGGTTTTAAACTGCAAAGATGAGAGATGTAAATTAGATATTAGGAAAAAATTCTTCCCTGTGAGGGTGGTGAGGCACTGACACAGGTTGCCCAGGAAGGCTGTGGATGCCCCATCCCTGAAAGTGTTTAAGGCAAGGTTGGATGGGGCCCTGAGCTGCCTGGTCTAGTGAAAGGTGTCACTGTCCACGGCAGGGGTGCTAGAACTGGATGGCCTTGAATGTCCTTTCCAACCCAACCAATTCTATGATTCTACGCTTCCATGCATTAAACCATCCCAATGTTAATCATGTATCACCATGCTGAGACACTAGGAGAATAGGAAGCTTTACCCTAAATAAATACATAAATAAATAAATAAAATGGACTTCCAAATACTTTTTCTACTTTTTTTTCCCCAGTCTGACTTAATAAGCATTGTGTATCTTTTTGTTTCAGACACACTTGGTATAAGTGCAGCTGTTTTATCCCTCTAATAGTCCTAAGACCTATCATGTTTTGTCATCCTCAAGATTTTGTTTATAAGAAAAAAGGAAGCACACCTGATACATACAAAGCCAAGACTCTACTGTACATGTAACTGAAACCTTATCACTATTAACTCCTCCTTAACTTGGAGGAGTATGATCTTCATGATCTTGATGGTTTCTTCTTCCTCTCTTTAGGATCCATTTGGGTTTTATGGATCTATTTGGGGGTCCATTTTATATGTTTATTAACATGCTTTTACACCCTGCTCTTTCTTAATCTCTCTGCAGCTCCATGTCACATCTAAATTCACTGCATACGAAGCCTTTTACACATTAGACTCTTGTTCTTTGTCCTCTTTGCTACCCATAAACCCGGGTTTGACCACCTCTGGGTCTGCATTTCTTTTGACTGACCATGGATGAGTTATTTATAACCATCAGGTCTGCAGTGCCAGCCTGTGCCCCAGCTCTTCTCATCATCTGCCTGTATTCCTCTATGTCCTGTGTCTCCACTTCTCTGCTCTCCTCCTAGACTTATATTTCTCTATACTACATCATTATGCTAAAGCCATAAAACTATGTAGGTACAACAGAAAGACAAACAAAAGTAAAACAAATTAGCCGTAGACACCCGGTCAATTAGAAAAATTGCTGTTACAGCTACAGCAAGTAAAACAGAGCTCAGGCAGTTCACCAGGAGTTCAGACAAAGCAAACCTGACATACCTCAGTCCTGCAGCCTTGCAAATTCAGCACAAAGCTTATGGCCTGTTACCAGCCAGGGCAATACTGTATTGCAGGCCTATACATGTAACAGTTTTCAAAGGAATTTTATTCTCAGTCAACCAAGTGTTTGTCAGAGCCCCATGTAGAAATGCAGTAGACATTAAACTGAGCATGTCAGTTTTAAGATAGTCTTTAGAAGCACACGGAACTGGTGACACTCATCTAGATGGATCACTTGGAAAAATCCACTGTTCTGCTAGTAAATTCAGGCCCCCTTTGATTGCTGATAGCCACACTTTGTTGCATCTAGCTAGAAATACAAAATGAAGAAATTTTGACAAAAAAATGAAAGAAAATCCTCAGCTTACTTGATTACCTTGCACGTTTATGCTATGCAGGATTTGTTATGGAAGAAGAAAATCTGATGTGCAAGAGTTAATGACTCCAGGATATTAATACTACCTCATGTTCTTTCTGTGCCATTTCCAGTCAACAGCTTCAGTCATGCCAGCACTTACCAAAGTACTTAGCATCATACGTTCAGGTGGTCCCACGTGTACTTATGGGTTCCTCAAGCAAAGCCAACGAAAATAGTACAATAAGGGGCCTAATTCCTGAAGACTGGCTGATCCTCAGTTCCTATCGCAACACGATGGCAGCGGAGAGCATGATCCCTCCATCTGGGTGCTGTGCCACCAGCACTATGGCTGTTGCTCCCTGCTCTGATACCTCCTAACAGCATGCTAAGACAAGACAAATCTTGGAACCTTGTTTCAGAAAAGAGATTGCGCCTGGACTGTGAGCCATGGTGAAAGAGCTGTGTGCTGCCTTGCTCAGGGCTACCACAAGCCCCAGCAGCTCCTAACAGGAACACATTTCTTCAATATTCCTCTGCTCAAGCTGACTCCTGTGTCAGCATTTAAGGCATTTCCTGTGGTAAATAAAGGGCTATTACACAGAGTGTGAGGTATTGACTGTCAGAGTAGATTAAAATTAAACGAGGCCAAATTAACACCTGTTGCTTTTGCTCATTTCATTTCTTAACAAACACACTAAAATGATAACAAACCTGTGCATGCTGCTTAAGCAGAAATCAATATAGAGACAGAAAATGCCATTTCTGACTGAAATTGCAGTTACAGCTTTCTTTAAGAAAAGCCTAGCAGGGGATGTGTTGCATAGGTACTTAAAAACACTGTTCCAAAAACCCTTACCCTTTAAACACAGCTTGCAATCTATTTTACCTCTATGCGTTTATTTCCTAGTTAGTGGCTATGCAAATCACTTTTGTCAATTTGACATCAACATATTATCATGTCATCATGATTATTGTACATCTGAACTTGCACTACGTTACTAAACAACACCAACTCCTGCAAAGACCAGACTTGAAAAAGGAAGGAAAATATCTTCATTTTGCTTTTAAACCAATAACCAAGGTCACTTTAATCTTGCTGGAATGGGATGACTTCTTTTTTTCAGCACCCCAACACGTTAATTCAAGCACATTTCTTTAGTTTAATGTTTTCCTGCCTGCATTTCTGCATAATTAAAGCACTTCAATGTGGTCAACAAGGTTAATAATATCCATTTATCTTAGGTAAACTGGCAAATGTCCAGTAATCACCCACTTGTTTTTGGCAGCAGTCCCTATCTCTCCTTGCCTTCTGTTTTTTTTCACCAAATACATTGGAAGTTGAGCCTGGATACTACAGCAGGTAGTAAAATAGTAATAAATATACTCTCAGGAAGCTGTGGCTGTAAGAACTCCATTGCCTACAAAGTCTATTGTAAATTATGCATTGCTGTTTAGTATCCTTGACATTTTTAGTAAGCGCAATAAAACACCTTTATAGAGTTGGAAAGAACTGTATGCCAGCTCAAGGGAAAAAAAAAAAAAGAACAAATGGAAGACGTAATTGTTTTATCTACAATAGATTTCTCCAGCAGATTACTACTGAAATACACAGACTTTTTCCCAGTCTGCTAGGCAGGATGAAAACCTGGAAAGCTCCATATGTCATTCAGCCAGCCATTAGATTAGAAAACAAGGTGCAGAAACGAAAACCAAAGAAAATTGCTACTGCTAAGTTCAGAGCTACAGCAAGGAGTTACATTTGCCACCTTTTTAAATATAAACAGAGGGATAAGAGGGTCAGAAGTATCCATCAGAAGCTCTGAAGAGGGCAATCAGCATCACCTAAATCCCCAGAAACACTTCTGTGCCAAAATCTAGGACTTAAAATTATTTTGTTTGAGCAAGACAAAATATTATTTAGAATAACAAGTAAGAAACTGGCTAACAGGGAGACCTTAGATTTCTATCAGCTCTAAAGCACAACGAGGCTGTGCTCTGCCTTCCTCAGTGGTCACAGTCCAAAGGACCTCTTTGTTACAGTCAGGGTTTCAGTGAAGTCCTATAAGTAGATTTTGATTTTTGCAGGCATAATGTGAGGTTGCATTTTCACACCTATTATTAAATACAGGTATCACTCTGACTGCATCCCGTCCAGCTACCTAATAACAAAAGCAAAATAAGCAGCTGAAATCTAGATCACCCCTTTTCCCTTGTACTTTGGGTCTTTTTGGTTTAGGTGACACTAGAGTAAAACAAATTATTAGATTATTACACATTAAATCACTTCTCTGTATCTTTTCTGAGGTAACTTTATATTTACCTTATATTTGATGTCAGACAGAAATTCACTCTTTTTGGGCCCCAAACTGAATGTATAATAAGGTCCTAACTGTGAAACTGAACTTCAGCTGTGCTAACTTGAAGAAGTTTTCCGATGTTTCCTGTGTAGAAAAAATTACCTTCACTTCTTCTACAAACATCCCTGCAGTAATTTCTTCTACTTCTGAGCAATACTTCTGGTCCACTGTCCTGTTCTGGCTTGAGGAACAGTGTTTTGAGACAGGAGACTGCCCTGTCAAAACAAAACAGACCAAAACATTTTTCTCTATAGCTTCCCCGCCACCCTCAACATTATTTGTCTTCTGCTTAAAAACAAATAAAACCTCCAGTTCTGAATGGCACAATGCCACTCCCTTGACTTTGCTGAAAATCAAAGTAATTATTTCTGCTGCAGCAGAATTCTTTCTGGTACCTGGGTAACAGGAATCCTGATTCCTTCAAAAACAAGAGCATCTTTTTAAAGGTATGCCCACGAAGGCATCAACCTCCCTACATCCGACTCAAAAGATGCTCACTGAAAGGCTGTTATTTGTATGCAGTGTTATGTTGAGTAGAAAGTACATTCTGAAATGTCTTTCTGGTGATCTGCTCCAAGATCCCTACCTCAGCACCAGAATGAATTCAGATGTGACCTGCAGATGTCTGCAAATGCCTGCCACTTGCTCATACCACATTTACATCAATAAGATGGACATTTATACAACAGACAACACCTATTTCGTGCTTCCCTCCGCCCCACACATCCACCAGGATTTTAAAATCCCCACATGAATTTATTTCTGAAGTCAAGGTTATAAGGAGAAGTGCTGGGTTTTCTTCAACTTCTGCATTATAGTGTTGACACTCTGTGTTTGCAGCTTTTGCACAGACATGCACGCACTGGGTCCTCTCCAGGCAAGCTGCCTCCAGGCTAACCCAGGAGCCCCACAGCAAGCAGGGAGCCTAAAATCAAGGGACAGACGTGTCTGGCTGAAGCAAAGGTGAAGTAAGCACAGAGCACCAGGAGGACCATGTCAGCTCCTAAGCTGAGTAACAGCCATAGAAAGAAGTCAACCTGCACTGAATTCTGCAGCCATTTCCCTGCTTGCTGTTGGACTCCCAACCAAGCTGGACACACCAGCTCCTATTCAAAAATCTTACATTCATTGTAGTCCTTGTCATATCAATCTAATCATCCAGCTGGTGAACCCATGCTTATTCACATTTGGCTTGGCATTCAGGTTGGATGGGTACAGGCAGGGCAGAGACCAGACCTGCAGGCTGGGGACAGGTCTATGTGCCCCTACCCCAAGCTCCCCAAGGAAGTTGCAGCCACACAAAGAAAAACAGACTATAAACTCCAACTGCTGTAGCAAGACTAAAAAAAAAATTACTCATCTACCATAGTTATTTTCAGAATCAAATAAATGTCAGGTGGTCCTGCATTAAGTAGTCTAACCTGGAACACTTGATGTCTAGTGTCACTCAGCAGTGTTTTTGTTTTTGTAATAAATTTTTTTAAATTGATGACCTGTGAATCTGATCTTCTTCAATTAAATGAATGCTCTTCATTTTAATTGTTGTTTTCAATTGCTTTAAGTCTGTATGTAATACAGAAGATAAAACATGGTTATTATTTAAATTACATTTTCTTCAGAGAAATGTGCTTTGCCTTAAAATAAGCCATTTGAAATTATGACTATCTGTACTGAACTCTCAACTAATATAATTAAATTAATTGAAATTAAATGTACTTGGCCCTGGTGGGGCCCACCTCAAATCCCGTGTTCAGTTTTGAGCCCCTCACTGCAAGAAAGACACTGAGGTGCTGGAGCGTGTCCAGAGAAGGGCAACAGAGCTGGGGATGGGTCTGGAGCACAAGTCTGATGAGGAGTGGATGAGGGAGCTGGGGGTGTTTAGCCTGGAGAAAAGGAAGCTCAGGGGGGACCTTGTCACTCTCTACAACTGCCTAAAAGGAGATTGCAGCTGGTTAGGGGTCAGACTCTTACCCCAGGTAACAAGCACCAGGACAAGAGGAAATGGCCTCAAGTAGCACCAGGGAAGATTTAGATTGGATATCAGGAAACATTTCTTCATGCAAAGGGTTGTAAAGCACTGGAACAGGCTGTACAGGGAAGAGGTTGAGTCACCATCCCTGGAGGTATTTAGAAGATGTGTAGATGTGGCCCTTGGGGACACGGTTTAGTGATGGGCTTGGCAGCGCTGGGTTAATGGGTAGACTCGCTGATCTTAAATGTCTTTTTCAAGATAAATTATTCTAGTTCTAGGATTGTAAAATAAATCTTTACTGCTTAAATATTTATAGAAATGCAAACTGATGGTTGAAATTACTGATTTCTGACTTGAAAATAGAATTTTCTGAAGTTATAAAACTATTTTTGGCATTTGGACTCTCTTTTCCAGGTTCAAATATTAATTTTCTAAAGTAATAATTTTCATTTAATCAAGTATTAGTTCAATAACTTTCTCTTTCATAGTATGGATAGAAAAAGTAGCACATTTTCTCTTCTGGTTTAGGAAAATTATACACTCAGAGCAGATGAGATCCAGTAGCTTTAAAATCTTAAAGGGCACGATGGCAAGAAATAGCAAGGTTTGCTAACTAATTAAAGTAATATTTCAAGTGTTTATTAAATAATGTTTTGGATATGAAACATTTTTCATTAACTTTTTTTCTGATATATGTACCACACTGAAAGGTAGCTTTATGAAATTAATCATTAAAGTGTTTCTGTGCATTTAATTGAATTTTATTGCCATTTAAATGTAATTGGACACAAATTGCACATAAAACATTAATCATCTAGTAGAAAGGAAATGTATCATTTATCATCTTACATAGTGAAAATGTGAGACAGAAAGATCAGAATAAGAATATGTCAAGCTAAGTTACTACCTACTGATACATACCAAACCCTATATATATATATATCTATACAGGTATAACTGTATGTCTTTGTATACACACACACACATGGTTTATACAAATGTTGTCCCGGTTACCAGAAAAATGCCAGGTTTATTCTAAAGACATATTCTTTCCCAAATCAAGGAGTTTTAATGGTTATTTGCCAGCAAAGGACTAAGTTATCTTTGGTAAAATAATTATGGTCATAAATTGAAAACAAGGTTATAATAGATTATTTAAATCAAGGCTGTCCACTTACTGATTTAAATTATTACTAGAATTGGCAATTTACATCATTTTTAATTAAACTAATTTCATCAAGCAAGGACATTTTTTATCATTAAAGTATTCTAAAAGATTTACAGAAAATTGAATTAGAAGCCTATCTGCTCAAAAATTCACAACAAAATAACACAAGTTACTTAGAAGTAAATATATTTATAGCAAATACGCTGTGTAGAAAGAAATCACATTTTGGTTCAAATTAGCATATTCCAGAGCCAGGGTGTGGGATGTTCCTAAAGACCCCATTTTCTGAGTCCTCCTTTGCCATATGCATTATATGTTATTTTCTACTTGACACATTATTTAATGTGTATTTCCTGTTAAAAGATGGATTTAAGGCAAAATAGGATAATTTAGAAACGTGTTATAACTTGACCTTTCCCAGGCTTCAGTGGAATAGAAATATTCCAAATGAGAATTATTAATTGTGCCTGTACCCAAGACAAGATCTGGAACAAACAGCTGGGGCTTTACCATTCAATGACCCTCATTTTCATATCTTGTTTCAGGAACTTCTCTGTGCAAAATTAAATTTCATGAGCAACATCCGACTAGACCTGGCACCAGAGCTGTACAGGAAAGACCATCTACAGGTCTCTACAGGTACAGGAAGGCTTCGGCTCAGGTGCAGCAACTACACCCTGGGATGACCAAACTGATTTTGGATGTTGTCCTCCCCTGCCCCCACAGCTGCCATCGCCTCCCCATCTGGATTTTCAGCCTCTGCACAATGAAGGTTCTCACTATGAGCAAAAAACATGGCTTGTGGAGAATAAGTAGAACAATATGTCATGCTGTTCAGCAAAGGTTAGCCGTAGGTCTTGTAGGATTCACCATTGCTAAAGACCTGGACAAAGGATGGTCATGTTTAACAAGTATGTTGGAAGGAAGTGTCAGTCCACTGGACAACAGGATTAGTATTGAAAATCATGTTGAAAATTGGAGAGATGTGCTGGGAGAAGGAGGGGGAGAAATTCTGTTGTTCAGCAGGGTGAGGCACAGCACTTGGGAAGGAGCAATCAACAGCGCTGACGTGAAAAGGGAGCAACCACTCATACTGTAGTTTTGCAAAAACAATCTACACGTCATAGTGGATCAGAGTCTGAAAACAAGCCAGAAATGGCATGAGCAAGGGAAACAGGAGTAGGAGACACAAGGAGGAAAATACTCTGTGAAAACACAACCTCATGACCAGCTTTGGCTGGTCTGTTGTCTTCAGGTTTTCACCCTGTACTTCATTGGGCCTTTGAGCAAAGTGCAGAGAGTAGCAGTAAAAAGAACCCAAGTTCAAGAACAGTGAAAAAGAACTGAGGTATATTTAGCCTGGAGCAGGACAGTACCCCACCCATTTCTAAACCCATTCCAGAATCAGCATCCCAGGAGGTATAGATATAATGCCCCATCAGCGACACCATTCATTTTGTAATATTTTGCAATTCTAAGCAAACTACCAAGAAACTAAGGTAACATTTACCTGATCAAACACAGACATTACAGTGTAAGCACGTTGCAGACTCTTTTGATAATCAGAGGGAAATTCTTTCGAGCCTAAGCAGAGTCCATGTTTGTTCCTGAGAAGCATGAGTTACACAAGCATTTCAGTAACTATAGGAGGGACCCAGGGTGATTAGCTTGGGTGTAGATATCTATTGAGTAGAGATGAATCCCACCCTAAGTTATTTGGAAGAACCTTGCAGGAAGAGATCCTCTTTAAATGTACAGATTTCACAGAATTAGAGATTATGTCTGTCAAAGGAACTGTTTCTCTGCTATATCTGAAAAGTTCATGTACAGCTGTGTTACCACATAAAGCACTTTCCATTTTCAATACAATTAGTATCAGTGTCAATTAGCTAAATACAATTAATAAACATAAAGAAATGAGGACTTATTGGGACTCAGGAAAATACTAGGATGGAATACATTGTTAATTTTCTGTTAAAGAAGTACCAGCCAAGTAATATGAGATGTGCTAAAATGAATGTTAGCTTATTTATCATCCAAGTTAATAAGCTGCAGTGTTTCAGAGCGGAAAAGCCTGGTCTGCTGGGAGTTAAATGGCAGTGCTTCTTATATAGGAGACTTATTGCTAACTGGAATAAATAAGAAAGAACATGCATGAAAAGTTAAAAAGGATCTGAAGATATTGCAGCAATAGCTTGCTGCTAAAGAAAATAAAGCATACTATCCTTCAATCATATAAAATACAGTAGACAGTTTAGTCTTTGGGACCAAAATGTAACTTCCAGAAATCAGTTCATCTGGAATATACAAATCAGCATTCCTTTCAGTCTCTCCTCTCTGAGAGTGACAAAAGCAGACAGATGCACACAAGAACACCTCAGTGAAGACCTGTCTGCCTCTGGAGACATCTTTTGAGCATCCCTATTCTCTGAACACCACACAGCCTCACCAGGCCACCTCCCAAAGCAGGGGTTCAGCTAATACTGCTGAACAACCACCACGGCAGCTTTCCCACAGACAGCTTTGCAAGTGTGCCCAGTGCTACACAATAGGTGAGCTCTGCAATACAAATTACACCGAGTTATGTTCTTTCAGCAGATGACTATAAAATTATATAGGGCACTTTCCAAAAGGGGCTTAACTTGCCTTCTGCAATGAACACAAGTGTGTGGCATGAATCAGGAGGATGAATATGAAACTGATTCTTAATAGCTAATTGCTTCACAGGGGAGAGATCACCTTTGTGGGGGAAAAACGGCCTGTAAATTTAATACAAAGCCAATGCCTCATAAAGCCTCCACATAGAACCAAGGAGAGGCTTACTTTCCTTAAACAGTATTCTATGTCTTTTCTCCCTAATTTCTTGTCTGTAAGCTAGCCAATTGTTTTCCAAGCTCAGGATATATCCAAACTGCGTCCAAGTTTCCTTCGGGGCACAGTTTTATTCTGTGATGCAACTTAAAATCAAACAGCTCCAAACTTTAATTTTTCTTCAGTACTTGTTTTTTTCTGGGTGTCCTCTTAGCCATTTTAGGGAAAACCTGGGTACTGCTTTCTCAAGCTTGGCTGTGATTCATGGTTACCACTGCTTTGTCTGGCCGTGTGAGAGGATAAAGCATGACCCCCAGAACTGTGACCCTCATTTGAGACCTCTGTTGCTCCTCTTCACTCTGCAATCCAGTGTGAAGAAGGTGGGACTGGTCAAAGACCAGGAGAGAGGTCACAGCACTGGAGAAGAATCAACCATAATGCTGAGATTTGTCCAGGTCTATCTAGACCGAGGCCTCCCTCTGAAGGTGGCAGGTTCCTGTCTGATCAGGACAAACTACAGAGGTTTTCCATATCTTCAAGTAACTACTGTTAAAACCCACAGAATTTTCCCAGAAGGCCGGTGTGGGCCAGTGTACTACAACCACTTCCTCCCAAGTCCTGTCTACCACTACTACAACATAAAAGCGGGTTAGCTTGGGCTTTGCTTTTTCTGTCCACTAAAGGAGATGGTGAAGACTGAGCTTTCCTCCTTTACAGCTCTTTATTTTACACACACACACAGACACACACATGCACAAATCCTTACAACTCTTTATTTTACACACACAGACACACACATGCACAAATACAAATTCTTGATCAGCTCATCCAGATCACTTCCGAGCACATTACCCACACAAGCTGGTGCAGAGGAGGCAGAAGAGCCTCGATCTTGCCTTACCTTCAGCCACCACTGATACATGATGAAGAGCTGATACTTTACCAAGAGCTACGTGATGGTTCTTTCTCTGGAAGCTCTGGAAGAAAAAAGACATAGACGCCCAACACACTTCTTTTCCCATGTCCCTCTTGGCCTCGCACTAGTCTAAGCCATGCCATTCAGGACTAATGCATTTCTCATTCTTCTAGCTCTGGATATCTGCTGGTGTAGAGAATGAAGAGTCCCATGCTCTCACAAAAATAAGCTGCTTCCTCACAAAATTTCAATTTTCTTTAATGACCAAAAAAAAGGCCTGACCTGAATTCAAAAGGTAAATCTATCGGACTTATGAGAAAACTAAATAACTTCAGATGTCAAGAAGCAGAGCAGCTCCAAAATTTAGTACTTAAGTTTGAAACTACTTAACATGTGCTGTTGCCAAAGATTTTTATATCTGATGTCCCTGAGTTAAGGGATATGGACTATGAGACATAGGGAATGAGCAAAACACTGTACATAGGTGAAAGTGTTTCAGCAACAGCAATACCTTTCAAAACCTTTTGGAGGAAACTGGAATTGAACACAAACTTTGCCTACATTCATCTCTTTTTTAACAGTAATTGCAGCAGTTCCAGTTTTCCAAATGGCACAAGGGAGGGTATGCTGGAATTAATTTGGCTAATCATAGCAAATTTCCAAGTAATCAAGGCATATGAGGGATCTGGCACTGTTTCAGATGGTAGAGTGCATTACTGAGAGGGGGATTTTATGGGAAACCTCTGCTGATGATTAAACTTCACAACTTCCTTTGTAACTGAAGAGGGACTATTCCCATTTTGGATGTAGGGGAACTGAAGAAGGGTTTTACTACAATCTGCAGAATGAGGAATCAACAATTCTTGCTTGTAGTAATTAATCCTTTCACTGAAGACAGCTCCTCAAAGATTTTTTCTGCTTGCCACCACCAACTCATTGCTCAGTTTCCCAGCTGATTATTTTCTTTGAAGATTCCTAATGATTTAAAGTCATGCTATTCCTTTTTACTTTCATGTAGCCATTCCAGGAAGAACATAAGCATTCTCACAGTATGAACCTGCCATGTGTAGAGTCTTCTCTTTTGCGTATTGTGAATGGACTTCACTTTCCATTCATTTCATTTTCTTAAGGTTGTTTCTGCCTGCTCTTGGATTCAGCATGAAAAATTATTTGATTTGCCACTCTGATTTCATTCAGTTGTGTGAAAAGGACACACTTCCTTAAAAGTGGCCTTTGTAAATACACCAGCTCAGGAAGATCAGAATGAACCCATGCTGTATCTAATCATATTTAAAGACTCTTTTCTCTCTGTGCTGCCATAGCTGTTTTCTGCTACTTTAATTTCTCCTTTACTGTGTTCTGGTGGCAAGTATATGTATTATTGATATCACTAGAGCTACTGCATGAGTACTGCCATTGACTACAGGTGGCCGAGATGGACATAATGGAATTGCTCCAGAACTTGATAATGGTGTTAAGAAATATTCTAGAGAAGCAGTAGCCCTACTTAATCTTTTCCCTGAAAAAAGTAAAAAAACTCCACTACTGCAGTTCATTTGCATGTGTGCACACCATCACATTTTAGCAGTATCTTTAATTAAATATAGAAGCCTATATAAATCTGCATAATCCCTACTACATCTGGATACAATGTCTGCATACAAAGGTGACCTCTTACTTAAATTATTTCTCCATTAGCTGTATACAGTGATATCTTTCACAATTTTGCTTTATTTCACTGCCTGTGACTAGCAGAGAAGACCTCGAGAAAAACATTAAATTGACTGGAGAATAATCAGATCTACACCCTGTAAAAGAAATTAACACTTAACCATTGCTATTTCATCAAGGAGATCGAATTCTGTGTAGAGGGAAAATGTTGCAATACACAGCTACAGAGCTTGTTACTCTTGAAAAGTATTATCTTACAAAGGAAACACTCAAGCAGCATTCACAAAGGCAAAGCTTCATTTTTAGGAAGGTCAGTTTGCTCAGGGCAAAGTCACAAAGCACTCTTTTCCAGCTTTTATAGGATGATATATCACTGTATCAGTCATGCATAGAAAATGTACAGTTAGGGTGTATGTGATGAGGGGAGATAATCTAGCCAAACCCCCATCAGCAAAACAAAACAAACTAGATAATAGCTCCAGTGGCTGCACAAACTCTACAAACTTGACTGCTTTGAAAAGTTCCATAAAACAGATCACAGAACACAAGATCCTGTGACCAAGCAAAGAAAAATGGGGTATGCATGTTTTCCTCAGACAAGTATCTGCTGATGTAGCATTTCAATAAGTAATTTCTTGGTGCAGAAGCAGGGGGGGACCAGCTACAGGGGTTTAAAGACAAAGAAGTACCTGGGGTTTTTTGTGTATGAGCCAGAGCTCTGGATTTTGGGGTAAGACTTGAGGATACAGTGTCCACAACAAATGGTTTGCATTTTCTTTTTAGTACTATCACTGTCTAGAAGCAATAGGTTTTTCGTTTAACCCCAATCTCTCCATCCATAAACTACCTGCAAACAAATACACTACTCATGTAGGAAGTGATTCCCATCCCTGGAATTGGGGACATTAAGCTCACCACAGGATCCTCAGATAGCTGTGGGATCCCCTGCTTCTTGAGGTCCCCAGAACACAGAGCTCCCTCAGCATTGTTGCCTTTTGGACAGTAAAGTTGGGAACTACTGGCATAAATACTCAAAAAATGGAAAACAACTTTGGAAGGCACTTGAATTCTACATAAAAGCCAATATTTACTGTTATGTACATCTAGGCCAGGTTGGATGGGGCTCTGAGCCAGCTGGTCTACTGAAAGGTGTCTCTGCCTGTGGCAGGGTGGGTGGGAACTTGGTGGTCTTTAAGGTTCCTTTCAACCCAAACCATTCTGTGATTCTATGATTATTCCTGCATGTTCTGACCAGCTGCCTAATTTTGTGCAGACTCCACCATTTTCCACGGCAAGTGCAGTGACTAGATAGCATGTGTCTATTTGGAGATAGACTTCATGTTTCTTTGGGGATTTTTTGGAGTCAATGCTTAGCCCTCAGAGCTTTCAAACCTATCCATGAGAATGCAGGTGCTGGTAGCATGTGTCTATTTGGAGATAGACTTCATGTTTCTTTGGGGATTTTTTGGAGTCAATGCTTAGCCCTCAGAGCTTTCAAACCTATCCATGAGAATGCAGGTGCTGGTCTTGACATCCTTGCTAAAGCACTGTGAATACAGTAGGTATGAAACAATATTAGTGCCCCTACAGCAAGAAGTTAGTTTTAATATTCCTTTTAGAGACGGATGTGAGCATAATGTAAGTCCAACACATTGGGTTTATCTATGAAAATTCCATGAAAAGGCTTTCCAAAGTTAAAATACAGCCAAGGCAGAAGTCCAAACCTCTCCTGAGGCTGCAATTTTTGTGACAGATTCTGGTGACTGATGGATTCTAAGGCACAGAGACTGTGCTGTGGTTTTCCTAAAGTGTTTGTCTTTAGCCCCTGTGTGGGCTGATAGCTTTCCAAGACAACCTTCCAAGCAAAAGCTGAGATATTTGCTCTCCAAGCCAAGAACATCAAAACCTGTGATAATGTTCAATTACAGTAGCTTTATTTCCATTACGTCTGAAATAGATATAATTGATTTGTCTTCTGGATATTTATGCATCCAATGCCACGGTTATTCAATAGTTCTGCTCTGCTTGGCTCAGAGACTAAGCTTCTTGCAATACATGTCTTGGACATTAAATAGCATCTTTATTTTAAGAAATATTTTTAAGAAGGATTATTCCTACGTGTGGTTTTCAGAATCAGGTACTCTGGATGCCCTTACAGCACTAGCTCAGAGCATGCTACGTCTTGCACAGAAAATAATCCTCAGAAGATAACACATTTCTCCAGATATTTCAGAGATACAATTTACAGCTTGTCAGAAGTGTCTCAACAGAGTGGTTTTGTCACAGAAAGATGAAGCATCAAAATCAAAACTTTTCACAACCACCAACCTGTTTCCATGAAACTTTTGGTCAGGAGAGGATCTTCAGTTGCATGACTGAAGTTCTAGATAAAGAAAAAGCAAAACAACATGGAATAACAATTCCATGATAAGGAATACTTTTTTTTAATATGGCCAAGACTGTCGCCAGCATGCTGGATGGTGGGGTGCGGCGACCTTCCGAAAGCGTCTCCAGTGAAGTCGCTCGGCAGGGCAAACACACTCACACAAACACATACACACACCGGATAGCTTTTCCTATAAGCTGGATTGACGGCAAAGAGGCAGGAAGGGTGTTCGTATGAGGTTCCATGAGAGAAGTTTATTGCAGAGACGCGAAGGTTGCCAGTGGCAAAAGACAGGCANAAAGGCCTTTTCAGTCACCCTAACCTGGGGAGCTACCTAAGTTTCCTCCCTCCAAGGGACCCTTATGGACCCTCTGTAAGCAGGCTCACCGGCCTCCACACAAGACCTTGGATTTGACCTTGACTCATGTAAACGACAAACACAGATATTGGAATGTAGCATGAAATGGGATCAATGCAAATTTTGTTATTCACATATAGTCAAGAAATTACTGCTGAAAACACCATTAAACAGTTCAGAAACCAAGAATTCTAAACAATATTCCCTTGTCTGTTTCTCAAACGGCAGCCTCAAACCATCAGAGAAGGAATCATTAACATCTTTGTCTGCAGACAAGGGGTTGAGGTAACAAGAATACCCTGATCTCATTCCTCACCCTTGAGCACACTGCTGAGTTCTTTGCCCCAAAACTGATTCCATGTTTGCATCCACAGTACAATGTGGACTGGGACCTCTCATGGGCTTCAAGTTAAACTAACGACCCATGCACACTGCTTCACTTGAAATGCCTTTTTTCAAGCCACTGAGCAGGTGTTCCTGGTAGAGGAACTCAGGAGACACCAGTGCCCAGAGCATTCTTGGAACACAGTATGAGTGGCCCCAAGGTCTTCTCCTGTCCCATCCACCCTTGGTAGGGCAACATCAGGCAGAAGAGATGCCAGAATCTTTTCTAGCAGGGCCTTAGGCTACCTATTACAAAGGCAAAAAAATATTGACAGCCACTCAGAAATCAGGCAAGCTGCCAGTACAGAAAGCAATGCTGGTTCAGGAATCAGGAAGCACAACGTATGTGTGAGAACATATGTTCTTTTTGTATACAAAGAGAACAGCACAATAAAAACACAGATACTTTATATCACCTGGAAGGTTGGCTACAGTAGGTCAATGAAATCCTGCAAGGATGCTACCCAGCCCAGCCAATATACTCCACAGTTGTGGATTTCTCCATTACTCCTGCTCACACACTGACTTTTTAAGCCTCACTTGCACCCTGTGCTTTCCAAGTGGCATTCCCACATTCTTGCTTTGCAGAGGACAAACACAAGGACAGCACTAAAATTGCACTTTACTGAACAGAAAAAGCAGGTTTTTCTAGACTGGGCAAAATTTGTAATTGTGGTATTCACCACTTCCACTACATATAGCTGGTGTTTAAAAGGGGCAGGCAGAAACTGAACAGCCAGCAGATCATTCCAATGACACCAGCTATTATTTCTGAAGTGTCCTCTGCTATTTCTTAGCCATGCTCCAACTGCAGCACAGCAAAGAATGTTCTGTACAGATAAACTGTCAAAAATTACTCAGAACCAATTTTCATATTCAAATATAGGTTTTCCTTTAATTTAGCCATCCTGAATGGCTTCTAGTCACTTGAAGATGTTGAAAAGCACCACAAATTTAAAGAATTACAGCATTTGCTTTAACCATAGAAGCAATTAAGTCTCCAGCAGTGTGGAAAACCGCTTTTGAGCTGTATTTATTGATGCATAGATTTCAGTGTAGTGTGATATTTGAAGACAAATTGCTGTGCCCATAATTAAGACCGCTGAGGAATTGGCAAGTGAAATATAATGATGAAAGACCAGCTCAAAGGGCAAGTGAGTTAGATTGGTCAGGATGATACAATCTATATGACCTCAGCGCCCTATTCCTGCTCATTGATTTCCCAATTAAATATAACTTTTTATTCAATCAGTTAGAATATACTGCAAGTTATTGATGCACTGCTAGTAGGAAAAAGCAATGAAGTAAAGATAAAACAGTGGGTGAGCACTGCCTCATTTTAACATTTTATTAACCTTAATGGGGTCATGATGAAGATGATGTTATTCACTTGGGTCTTTTGTCCTTATTTTTATTTTCGCTTAAAGTTAACTTTTCCAGACCAACCTAAGGCAGAAAAAGACTAGTCCTGGGAAGTATAAGGCCCTTTTGTTTTCCTTTATTTGAACAGTGCTAAATTCCACTTCCAGTACTGCCCCTTCATCCTGTCTCAGCTAGATGAGAGACAAGGAAATGCACAGAGACAAGAAGAAAGATGTAGAACAGTTTCTGTACATGGAGAAATTGAATAGACTAGGATTTCTGCTTGCAAAAAAGCCAAAAAAATGGCATGATTATAATGGCCTATGAAAGGAAAAATCACATGTAGAAGGTGAAGAGTACCGTTTAGGCCTGCTCAACTTTTGGCATCAACAGCAGAAAGGAGATGAAAGGACTGGAGAAAAAGATTTCCAGAAAGACTACACCTGCTTTGGACAAATTTGGCTGTACCTGAATGTAAAACACTCCAAGATGTGTCAGCCAAAGAAATCTCTCTCCCTGGAAAACTGAACAAATGAAAGGTGTTGTTGCCTTAAACTGGGAATGACTTATTATGGGAGACATGGGGATAGAGCAGAGAATATTTGAAGTGTGTAAAATTTATTATAGGGCATTTTAAGTGGACTGTGGAAAGATACAAAACTTACTATGGGATGTTTAGAGGAAAGATCAAAGGTGGGGAAAGGGAGAGAAGAAGTTAGATCTCTGAGGAGCAAGGGTGTACAGAGGAAAGCGGGGACAGAAAAGGCCAGCTGCATGTAAAGCAATTGCTGGTCAGTATTTTGATCCAATCCCCACAATTTACCACAGAAATGTCACAGCTAAACTCTCTCCTTAGCAAGCTGTGTGTGTGCTCCCTGTTCCTCGTGTGTGCATGATCCACTAGTGAACTTCAAGCTTCTCCTTCTGCTTACATCACCCTTATACACCTTTTTGCACACTACAGATGCCCTGCAGAACAGTCCCTAGATGTCAAATCCTTTTGCAGCTGCAGTGGATTGGCATCCAAGGCATTCAGAAAACCACTGGCTGTGCAACAGGCAGCCATTGGGAACCCAGAGGGTGGGAAGACTGCCTGGTGCATGTTCCTGTGCTCTATGAAACTGGGCTGCTATCATGTTTGTGGGTGTTACTGTAGCCAGAGATACAAGCAAAAGTGCACCCATTGAAATGAATGCATGTCTCAATATTTTAGCCCTTAGTACAGCCTGTGTAGTGAACACTGGTGATCTAAAACAGAAGACACAAGGCCTACACAAGCTTGAGTGCAATCTGCCATCTTAATTCATCCTCATGATATGTATTACCTTCTGTACACTCAATGAGATTTAGATTTGCTGCATTCTTTTCCCAAATGTGCCACAAACTTGGTGACATCTTGAGTGGAACATTTGCAGCGTGATACAAAGCTCTCTGCTGCCAATGGAAACCCTTCTGTGTCTTGCATTTCCATTTGTAAAAGAAAGGTAACAACTCACATTTATCTGCTCACAGAACTAATTACAGTAACTCTTCACAGAAGAAAATCACATGACACCATTCCACCAATGCCTTTACCAAATTAATGGGGAACTATCTATCCAAGGTTTTTATTGCAAAAAAAGCACCCAGTATCACAGATCCACAAGGACACTGAAGAGAAGCACTGAAGTTAAAATGAATAGCTTAATTACCTTCCATAATTTATTGGACATACACAACTGATTCCATGGTTCTCCAAAATTAATTCATGATGACCTTGAAACAAAGAAACTGTGTGAAGGACTG
Organism: Ptilonorhynchus violaceus; assembly: GCA_013397565.1. Classification (NCBI taxonomy): domain Eukaryota; kingdom Metazoa; phylum Chordata; class Aves; order Passeriformes; family Ptilonorhynchidae; genus Ptilonorhynchus; species Ptilonorhynchus violaceus. The sequence continues at coordinate 186,030 of VZRJ01012100.1, read as the reverse complement.
TCAGACTTTCTTTTTTTTCCCCATAGAAAAATTTCCAAAACTTCTCAGGATTGTTAAACATTCTTCATGATAGAAGAGGAGATAATCCTTCTCAGAGCCTCTCAATGTCCTGATCTGAAACCCATCTCTTTAGGAGAGCACATGATCCATGTTCACACTCTTTTCTTCTTTGAGGATCACAATTAAAAGACACACTCATTACATAAAAGGTCAAAAAGGCACTAGGGCTTCAGTCTAATTCACTTAACTGTGGATCTCTGCTGTTTAGATCTCTACACCTGAGCTCATCCTGGGTAAGCTCTTACCTACTTATTCTGGGTAAGATTTATAACAGGTGGAAAGAGTCAGGCACTTTATCTCTGTGGAGTATCACATCCGGTGGCAAATATCTGGAATAGCTTGGATGAAAGCACACATTTCCTTCCATTAGCTGTAAAGGCAGCCCAGACTACTGAATCCAGTGACTCAGCAGATGTCTACATTTGGTAGTCAGGATGGATCCTATGCAGTTGCTCCAGGATTCACAGATGTCTCTGACAGACCTGGTAATGTATTCACACTTCCCAGGATCCATTTGGGTAATGCTATCTCATTCCTAACTTCAAAAGAGAAAATGATGCTGACTCCTGTGACACTTCAAGATATTGTAACTTCCCCGCTGAAGCACAGTCACTTCCTTTTTGTAACAGCTGGGAAATCCAACAGGCATCAAAATCCCCAGAAGGAACCCCATGACAAAAGGAGAAATCTTTTGGAAAGACATTACAAAGATATGCATCTGAAAAATGCATATCTGGAGGAGACCCAGTCCTTTTGAATACTTCTCTCTTTTTCCTATAACCTGATGTCTGAGGGGAATTTTAACTAGGAACTTCTCATTTCAGAGCTTGACAGTATGAGAAAATGATCCAGGAAAGCTCTTCTGGTGCACAGAGCCAGGGCAGTCACATAACTAAAGGGGTGGAAAGAAGCAAGGCCCCTACAGCATTTTGTTTCAGAGTTTTCTGATGCTCTGTGAATACAGGCCAGTCAAAATACAAGGGTAGACACTGCTCTTCTGCAATATCTTCCCTTGTGGACTCCTTATGCCAAAATAAAAGCTTCTATTCCTGAAAATTGATTCTGTTCTGGGAGAAGGCTAACTATTTACAATAAAATAACTTTAACTCTGAAATCAGAGTATCCCATAGTGATCTACTTCAGGATTACTCCAGTGGGACAACTGTTCTGATCATGTTCCCCATTCCGCCATTTTCAAATGCATCTGTGCTAAAAACCTGCCCCTCTTCAAATGAAAGCTGAACAAGATTCTCTAATTGTTGTCTAAAACAACAGCAATTCTGACACCAAGGAAAACAGTCAAGTGGTCTGTGTTTACATCAGTCACATTTTTCATCTTATTGTATTGTCCTCATCATTTGTGGAGAAAAATGGTTCATATGCAGCATTCTCAGAAATGCACCAACCCTCTCATCTGTTTAAGATTTTCCTTTGATAGAGCTTTGGCAATTTACATCCTTTAAGGATCTGCCTATTTGTATTTTGCATGGATCACTATGCATATGTATTTTGCATAGTGAGGGAGTAAGTCTGAAATGAGTCAGTATTTTTGCTGTGCTCAAGTGAGGTAATTTGAAAACTCCCTTGGCTGTGGGCTCAGTGAGATCTCAGCAGTTTCCCTTGCAGTGGATAAACACTCTTTCAAGGGAATCATCTCTCCGAGGACATTCTCCCTTAAATTATTAAAATATCCAGTGATTTTTAGTAGCTTGAACTCATCACAGCATCTGCGTAATAAGCCTTTATTTCAGTGTGTCACATCCATACAGAGACCAGCGCAACTGTCCAGTCTGGACTCCTGCATAATGATCATCTGTTGGAGAAATTTCTGTAGTAAGTCCAGCATTTATGGCTCAGCAGCAGCACTGGCTGCAGAGCAGTATAAAATCTTGCTTTAAAGACTTCCATATAAATGATCTATCACAGTCCCTAGCAAGGAATTCCAGTAACCAAGCATTCAAAACATGTGCCTTATTTTTAAAAAACGCTTATGTAATGTTTGGCTGCATTGGGCAAAGACCACAATCAAGGCACAAACAAATGAGCTCTACCCCACTACATGGTGTTCTGACTTTCCCTACAGAAGTTTCCTCATACAAATATCAATTTTTCACTGAATCTCCTGTATCAGCATTCCTAGAATTGGCTTAGCTTTACAATTCTCTCCCAATCCCTTGCTATAAATAGCTAAGTCTCATATATCATTTAAAGAGAATAAAACATTACTCCTTGCATTCATTTATTTGATTTTACAGCCTTGCTTGTATGTTAATCAAACGCATAAAGTGCTGAGGTGCATAGGTGCCAAGCAAAAGTCAATATTTTACCATGAACCTCATTTATCTACATTAGCCTGAAACAAGGTAGATCTGTGAATTTGGACATTATTGAATTTAATGACAAAGATCAATTACAACATCTTTGACAGGACAGGGATTTGTCAGATGAGGGGGGAAAAGCATCGCTTCTTCCCAAGGGAGCTTATAAATGCTGGCTGAGTGAGACAGTCCATCTCTTCCAGTGGACTGATGCATGCAAATGCTTAAATAACATCAGTTTTATTTGAAATACAGACCCACAGTTTAAAACAGAGCTAAGTTATAGTGAGCTCTGAGGGACTGTTCAGCAGGATTGGCTGGAATACAACAAAAAAGAACTAGAAAGTCATCAAAGTGTCTTCATGGGAGAGATGCACAATTTGGCTGCAAAACTGAAAGCAATTCTGAACTCAGGTGGCTTCTTTCTGTGTCCAGTACACAAATACCAACCAAACTGTTTAAGGAGCACTGTGGTAGTGCAGATTGTTAATTTACAAAGCTCCCTGGAAGCACAAACACTTCTTTTCTGAAGGAAGCTGGGTAAAACATGGAGAATAACCTCTCCCGATGGAAACTACTACATTTCACTGAAGTCAAACCCGCAGACATGTAATACTTCCTACCCATCCCTCAGCCCTATGCCCTTTCTCCAGCACTGGGTAGGAAGCTTTAATCTGTCCATCTTGGCTTCACTAGAATGCACATGTTTTTAATGCTTGGTTACTGGAATTCCTCAGTGTTTTTCCAGACTTCCATCCAAGAGTTGTTGGGTACCATAATAGCCTTTGAACTTACCAGGAATTGAAGAAGTTCAAGGTGTCTCAGGATTGGTCATGTATCTCAGTATGTTTTTCCAAATCCTGGAAGCCAAGGCTAACCACATTCTTAATGCATATTTTTAATTAGCAGATAGAGATTAGTTACTATAGATCAACTCTTTAAACATGCAAATCCTGTAACCCTCATGGGACTTCATTAGACTTCTTTCACAGGGAAGGGCTACAAGGTTATATTCTGGATTTTCACTGCTAAGTCTTAAGTAACCAACTCAAAAAAGCAAGTTCTCTTCTTAAAAAAAGTTCTTTCAGGTGGAATAAAACACACTCCTCACCCCACGTTTCAGTTTGCAAAGCAGTACATGTATTGTATAACACTGATTTATTAGCACGATAATGAGAGTAGGTGCTTCTTTTAGTTACACCTGTGCTCCATGGAGGTATTCCAGCATACACAAAGAGCAAGCTCAGATCCTGAATCCGAGTGCACCTCAGCTTAAGCTGACACCGATCTCACCCCTATTGTATGTAGTGAGATGAAACTGAACAAAAAGCACTTGGACAGTTTTGAAATGCGTTGGGACCTTCTGGACATCCAGGGTAGCTCCACCAAGAGAGCAGCTGTCCGCAGTCATGAGTGAAGACCAGAAAAACAATAGTGGGGGGATGTCAGCAAAGCTGAGGATTCAAAGCACAGCCAAATGACCACACAGACAGGTTCTCCATTCTGAACAGGGAAGCAAAATACAGTCAGGTATGATGAGGAGTTACCACAGTTTCTAAGAGCAAGAATTAACAACCCATGCAAATAACTAGTAACAGCACATTGACAAAGCTTAGTCCATTCCATACACAGCAAGTCAGCAAGTTGGTATGTGTTAGCTGAGACATGTAGCTGTCATGGTCGGCCTGATTGCATGCTGTGAAGTGAAACACAGGGAGGTTACCTGCTCACCTGGGATGGAATGAGTTCAGAAATGGTCAGCTATGATGTCTCAATGTCAAGTTGTAACAGACCAAGACAGGTGAAGTCAACCACCTGCAGTCCTGTGGACAAACCTTCAAGATCAGTTCACACCTGACCTGCAAGTAGCTCTCACCTTCTCTCAGCACTGGCAGTGCCTTGCCCATCTTTGATGTATCAGATGATCTCATGCATCTAAGATTTGCTGGCTTTTGTGAATACTCTTATAAGGGGAATATCACAGACTGGCCTTCATCAAAAGCTGAGAAACAAAAGCATTTAATGAGCTGTAGATGACAGGACAGTGCAAACAAGAACTAAGGTGAGGAGCTTCCATATGCACTGTAGATCAACAAGTGACAGGACACCACCACCAGAAGCTGAACTGTCACAATGTCCTGTGTTCCTCTTACCCACTGATATGTTTCATTCACAATGTGCCCAGTTAGCAGATCTAATATTGAAACTGTTTAAACTAATCTAGGTTATTACACATAAAACAGTTTGGGGAACACTGAGCAAACAACCTGAAGAAGCAAAACACTTTAACAGGAGGAGTGATGAACACGTACCGTTAAGCAGAAGACACAAACCTATGGAGAAGGCACAGCTGGACCTAGAAAGCTGTGCTTGGACAATACCTTTTGCTAACATTCATCAATAAAGTCCAGAGAATAAGTGTCTTGCTTATGCTATAAATCAATTGAAACGTTTTCATTAAGCAGTTTTATGCTGGTTTCTTCTTATTCATGCATACAGGAAGGAGGAAGACCAACTTTAGATTAAACAGAATTAAACTGGTAACTAGGGAAGCCAGACATGTCTGTTTGAAGTGTTTAAGAAAAGACATGCTTGGAGAGACACTCAGACAGTGTAGCTCTCTAATGAGGTTATGAAACTTAAAAGGATTATACATAACCAAATAGAAATGTCTTCAAAAAAATCCTTACATAGTGATCTACAAAAAATAATTTTGCTGTGAAGTTGATTTTAAATTCTAAATGCAGATAGAAAGTTAAGTACCGGGACAGCACACACAGAAAAGTTGGTTTGCTTGTACCCCAGACTTTGGAGCAGGGGGTGTGGGGACACATATCTGTGTACATGCGTGTGGGACACTGATAGTCCCTGGGATTATTTGGTTTATCTGTTCCATTACCAGTTTTGATCCCGTAAGTATAGTTCACTGCCTGTCAGTTAATTACATATCATTAATACATTTATGAACTGTTTCATCCCAGTTAGGGTTTAAACTGAAAAGAGCAGTTTTTCAGCAGAGATACAAGGAGAGCCAGTGTCGATTTCTGACAAGAACGGTGGTTTCTCACATGCCAAACCCTGGTATTTTATCGCCATCTGCTGGCGATAAAGTGTCATTCACTTAAACAAATGTAAATTCAGTTTTACTTGTACAAAATAATCCTGCCTATAAAGATTCAGAGATCTTAAATGCAGCAAAGACTAGTAAGACATCCATGGAACTCAAGACCAAAAAATTCATCTGAGGAACAGATAGAAATTATATGATCTCCTCTATTCTACACCTATTCTATTCTGTCATTGCTAAAGCTTTCACTGAACCATAGTCAGGTGATGTCATGACAAAGGCTTCAAGGCTGTTGGTAAGTGAAATAAAACTCACAGCACAGACACCAATTTCCTCTCTACCACTAGAAAAGAACAGATCATGCAAGGTCAATAAGCCAGGCACTTTTTTTGTGACCAGACCAGTGATCATCTCTTTCAGTTACCCAGAGGACTTTAAAACCATTTCCCAAATCTCAAAAAAGCAGCACTACTAAACAGTGGACTATGTTCTCCCTCCTTCCTGCACTCTGCTGCAACCTATGCCCTTATGCCTCCCTCACTTCCTCCCCTGTATGTTCTATCATACCTAAACACCAGCACTATGAGCTGGAGAAATGATTGGATCCCTCCCACTTGAATTCTCAGTTAACTGGCTGTACTGTCAAGATGTCTTCTGTAATTACTGGCAACAAAGATGCTCTTCCAGAGGACAATTCCTGTCTTAGAGGAGCCACTGTCTAGAAAGATCAGAAGGAAACTCTGGTTTTAATTTAGGTACTTTCCTCAGGTTGTTGAGTAAGAAGGGCTCGGTACTCTCTTCTTGCCTTGGTGTCCAACCTAGAGGCAGCTACAGACAAACTTCTGCAGCCCCAATGAAACTTGTTCAGCATGAATGGAATCTGGTGCTATATAAATTTCTCCTGAGCACATACAAACTGGGATTCTCCAAATATTTCATATGTAGATACAGGTGAGCTTATTTTCATGGCATCTTTTCTGACTCAAGACTACCTGCAAGCAAATTGCAAGTCCCTCCTTTCACAATATGAGGGAATTAGAGCTTCTGAAAGAACAGGTCATCCAAATTTTAATTTTTTACCTTCAGCAAAACAATGCATTTTTTGACCCATATTTGGAAACAACAGAAACACTCTGGCTGAAACTTTTACATATACAAAAATAAAACCTAATGGAGGAACTTGCTGAAAAGACTTTAGTCCTAATGGTTAAAGTTTAGAAAAGTTGAGAAGCAGCTAAGGAAAGGTTATAATAGTGGAAAATTATAATGCAAATTAAAATCTTTTAATATAAAAGTGTCACCAATTGCACCTGTGTTCACTGTCTCCAAATTTTGATTGCTCTACACAGCTATTGGAACACACCCAAAAGAGCAGAGCTAGTCTGCAGTTAAGTTGGGCACTTTGGCTGTTTTTTCCAGTCTCCAAGTAAATATTCAACCTCTGCAGATTTATCTGGTAATTTTTTCCTGATCACTGTTTCTGTAAACAAAATGCTCACTGGCTTCAAAAGGGTGAAGATAATACTAATGCGTCAGCAGCACCGAGGAAAGCAGCAACACAACAAATACAGGCCACCACCCAACAGAAAGACAATTAAAATCTTTCTGAAATGACCTTAGAGTCACTGACCCTGAACCACTCGACATCACATTCCTGCATGCTCCATTTAGCTTTGCTCCTCCTCTGTCTCATGAGGCAGCTCCTTCTTCTCCATTACATAACCCTGTCCTTCCTATCACACAATTCCGCTACCCCCAATGCTCTCAGTCCTATTCCTGGTACCCAACAGCAGCCTCATCCAAGCTCTCAAGAAGCTGAGCTCTGAGATTCCTTAGCTACACAGAGGAAAAAATCCTTGAAACATCCCAGGGCTGTTAAGTGAGGCAAACAGGTCAAGACTTCATTCTTCAGTATCACCTGATTCCATACGGCCAAAAATGAGAGCTTTACCACCTTCCCGAAACGGGGCAGACACCACCTGTGGGCAGATCTGTCCAGTGCCTTCCTGACTGCTGACAGCTGGAACTGGCTGCAGGGCTGACTGCTCCCCTACAGTGAAACTGGGGAGAAATAAACCAAGAAAAGACAAGAATGATCAAAAAATATGGAACAACTTCTGCACAATAAATGACTACATAGGCTGTGACTCCTCAGGTTGGAAAACATGCAAATGACATAAGTTCATGAAATCCTTAATGGCCTGGAAACTAGAGAGCAGAAAAATACACTGGCAAACAGAGAAAAAGGTGTTCAGAGAAAGAGGAAAGGAGAACTACAAAAAGAACCCCTTACCCTACCATGTGAATATTTTACAAGCTATTGCTGCTTTTGCAACTATGACTAATTTAAAAGAAGTACAAGAAAATTACTCTTTATTCAGGAAAATAGTTACTTTTCACAGTTCTTGCTCATCCAATGCCCACACCTTGCTGCATCCACATTCAGATATGTGTAGATGGTGCTGGTCTGTGTGTTCCGGTGGAACCCTAGCACATATTCTGGCACACCACCCACCATTGTACAGTGAAGTTTTGCATCAGTCTGGACTCAACTTGCCTGAGGTTTCTTCCTCTTACTCCTGCCTTTGCCTCACACAGGAACAGACATTTCTTCTCAGAGGTTTTCTACACATAACTGGTTTGTTTCTGTGTTTTCTGTGTTGTGCCACTCTCTGTTACTACGGAATGACAAATACTTCCCCTTACTGCACACCCTTAGGGAACATGCCTGCTCCTTATCATGTTCTTCTACCTAAATGGCACTAAGCCACAGATCTTAGTAAGGGCTCAAGTCAAGATCTGTGTCACAAGCAAGTTCTAAGGCAACATCATAGACAGGCTGAGATTAGCTTTTGGCAGGGGAAGCAGCAATGGCTCTGCTGCTGTCATTGCACAGAAAGTTCAACAAGTTTTAGATAAATACTAAATAATTAGCTTTAAATTAAAAAAAAAAAAAATTATGCCTGAGAGCCCTGCTGAGATCAGGCCTGCAAGATAGGGTTGCCCTGAGCCTTTTAGACATGGTGTAATCTCAGAGGTCTGCAGCAAGCTGGCAATGTGAGATGAGCTCTTGCCTAATTAGCAGATTTCTTGTGGTATCTCAGTGGCTGCACTGCAGAGCTTGGCCACGCTCCACTAATTTGCAATATCTCAAGCTTTAAAACACTTTCTTTCTTTCTTTCCAGTTCATCAGGGCCAGCTGGAAAAGCACCTGCCAAGTGGAGAACTCACTTGCAAAGGTTCACATCCAAAATGAGGCCCGGGACTCAGCAGTTCTGCACTATTGCCTCAACACTTCTTACACCTGGGCTTCTTACTAAATCCAAGAGGTGAATCAGACAGAAATATGTATCCCATCATGCCTGTACAAATAACTGTGAGCTAGCATCAGGACTTTTAATAGGTCTTGCTCTCATAATTCCCTCACATATTCACATTGCAAGGCACAGGTTGGTTACTCCATCTGGTAGCAGGCCCTGCAGTCTTCATTTTGTATCTTTTACGTCTTTAGCATTTGGAAAGGCAGTGCAACCCTTTGCTAAAACTCTACTATCACAAAGTGGGCAATAAAAGCAGCCCTGGGAGCTTCCCCAGTCATAGTGGCTGCAGGAAAGACCCTGACATTTCCTAGAGACACGTCTAATCATAGGTTTCAGAGCCCAGAGCAGCACACCAGCACAGCAAAAGGGGAGAGGTTCCGTAGAGATGTGTAACAAAAATACTAGAACAGGTATGATTAAGACTGAAACATGAATTAAAGTACCTGTGTAAACACCAAAGGACACAGCAGAACAAGATTTAAAAGAATGGCTTCTACAGGAAGTGCAGAACACTGTTCTCAGTCAAATTGAAGAAAGATTTGTTTCCACCTAGCCCAGACAGCCGGTGCTGCAACACCCAAGAGACCACAAGCACCGAAACACAGGAGCTTCCCTCAGCCAACAGAACCCAGATGCAGTTTATATTGCACTAACTTTTAAGAGAACCACCCTGTAAACAGAGATTGAAAACTAATCTTTGTGTCTTGAGCTGAGGGGAACCTTTATCATAATTTATGGAGATTTACAAGATGAACTGCTTGTCTTCATCTCCCTGTACATTTTCTTCCTCTGTTGTCTGCTTGATTTCATGTCATAACTAGATGGCATTTACATGGATCTATTGTGATGAAGCCTAGCTAAAACAGAAGGGGAAAAGACATCTTTGCTGAGAACACTCCTCCCCACAAACCCTGGGGCAGCGGAGAGGCTGGCGGGACCCGGGGCTGTGCCGGGCGTATCGCCTTTTCTCGCCTATCATATTAGTGCGGTGATGCGAACTACAGCTCCCGTCATGCCCCGCGCCGCACCGTCCACCACCGCCATTGCGCCTCCGCGCGCTGCACCACGGGAGTTGTAGTCCATGTCGGCGGCGCCGCGGAAGTGACTCGGCAGCGCCAGGGTGAGGGGGGCGTGTTAACTTCCCGGGGACGGCGCTCATGGAGGCTCGGGAGTAGCGAGGCGTCTGAGGGGGTTCGCCGGCCGCCGCCATGTTCGGCTGCCTGGTGGCGGGCAGGCTGGTGAGCGCTGCCCGGGCCCGGGCGGGGCCCTCAACCCGCTCGGGGCCGGAGTGGAGCTGCCGCAGGGCCCTTCGCCTCCCCTGGCCCCAGGCAGGGGGGCCCCGCCTGCCCGGCGCCTCGGGTGGCTCCTGCCCCGCGTCCCCACAGGCAGCTGCCGTGTAGAGCGTCCTTGCCGGGAGGCGCTTGCCATCCCCTCTGTCAATGTTGTCTCCTCAGAGACAAGCTGGGAGCTTAAAAGAAGCTTTTTAAGGCTAGATTGTGCCTTGGCTGCAAGGATGTGGCATCTCGGGTAAAGAGGAGGGTATCGTTTGCTCTGGCATTCAGCCATCCTTCTGCTGCCTTTCTCAAGGTCTATTGTATTTCCTATGTGAACAGGTTTCCATGATCCTGGGGTTGTGCCAGCCAGGTGGTCAACAGCCACTGCTTAGTGACTTGGCAACCTCTTCTGCACCCTATTTTCCTCCTACGCACATGGGGAGCGAAGGTATTCTGATCCTGTAGTCCCGGGTGGGATATGTGTTCAGTGCAGGTAGAACAAGACTGTTGTGTCTTTCTAGTAATATTTTTTGCAGTTGTTCTTCTGCTGTGTTTGACTTTTATCTGGCTATTTGCTCTTTAGGCTAGTACGTTCCTAACTTTTTGTTATGTACCACTTTAGGTGTATTTCTGTAAAAGGAAATTCACAATTACAGGCGAAGATGAAAAACGTGTTAATACTAATAAAGATTTTGTTCTCTTTAGGTACAAGCAGCTCCCCAACAAGTGGCTGAAGACAAATTTGTATTTGATTTACCGGACTATGAAAACATCAACCATGTAGTGGTCTTCATGCTGGGAACTATACCATTTCCTGAAGGAATGGGAGGATCTGTCTATTTTTGTTACCCAGACCAGAGTGGGATGGCAGTGTGGCAGCTGCTGGGGTTTGTCACTAATGAGAAGCCAAGTGCCATCTTCAAAATTTCTGGTCTGAAATCTGGTAAGACTGGTAGAGCATAGCAATCGGTGAGACAGGTGTGTTCCTGAATGCATAAGGGGATAAATGTGTGAAGGCTGTTTTGAACAAAAAGCTACTTGAAAAGGCAGCCCACTCTGTGTTTTCAGCTAGTTCTGAGCAGATGTACTAGAATCATGCAAGTCTGTCTGTGTGTTACTGTTCCATGTGAAATCTCTCACTCGCTTTCTTTTGTATGTGGTGTCAATCTGGAAGTTCCCTTAAGCAGACTTGATGTGTTTTTGTGCTTCTGCATAGAGAAGCTGTGGAAAAGTGATCCTGTAAGTTCCCCACCATGTTTTTAGGCATTTGTCTTGACATGCCAGCAGCATTTTCTTTCAGCTTCCGCTGCTAAGCGGTTTTATTCTTTGTAGCACAGACAGGTTTTGCACGGAGTAGAGCCTGGCAGTGATTCCCGACAGTTGGCGTTTCCCAGCCAGGGGCAGTTGCACTATAGAATTGTCCAATAGAGGGGGTCCTCACTGGAAAGCAGCTTTCCAAATGTAGTACTTTTGGTACATCGAGTCAGAGGATGCTGGTGCTACCTAAAGTAGGTGTGCATGTGTTTTCCTAAATATATGAGGGGTTTGCTGTGTGCATTATAAAAATGATGACACATTCCAGTGGCACACCTTTGTCTGTTAAAGGGACAGATCTGTCAGTCAAGCAGCTTAAAGCATTATGGTGAAAAAGTAGTGCACATCTTTTGTAGGCTTGAGTGTAGTCTACACCTTTAACTTGAATCTCTGTTTAATTAAGTGTTGATGTTGCTGTGATAAAATGTATTCGTTTATAACGTGGCATGCTTTCTTTTGAATCAGTCCTGAAAGTGGCAGTGTGGTATGAGTTAAGGGCTCTCAAGCTGCAGAACAAAATGAATTCTGATCATGCATGTTCCTCAAAAATTTGGGCTTTCTTCAGAAGAGAGAGCAACTTTCAGAAGAGAGAGCTGGAAAGGTTTGAGGGACATGGTTTTGTGTATCCCAAAGCTGTGTGGTTAGTGAAACAGTAAAGCTTATCACCAGTGCTTTTGGCATATGTTTCTCATGCTTGAAAGACTTACTGATGTGTGCTCTCGGACAGCTTTGGAGGAAAATGCATTTTCAGATGCTTTTTGTTTGATTAGCCGTAATTTCCTGGTAAGGCTGCTCTCGAGGAAGAACTCGGTGACATAGTTGAACAGACTTGCAATGCCTTGAGGCAGTACTGTGCTTTATTTGAGCAGCAGGGAGCTCTGCCATTCCCATTGTTTTCTGCAACTTAACTCTGTGTATAAGCTACACAGTGTAAGTTTCCATGGCCATAAACAATTTTATGATGCAGATGTAACAGAGAGCTGGAATCACTGAGAGACATTACTAACACTTGAAATCTCCATTTTGGGTTTAATACCTTGTTGAGAAGACCAAAGGTGTGTCCCTGTGTGTCAGCTCACTGTGAAGCAGTGTTGTAGCAGTTTCTTGTGCAATCAGTGTTGTTTGTTTGCACATAAAGGAGGGGCTTAGAAATACTCCCTGCCTTGGAATTGCAAGGTTTCTTGTTGTTCAGTTGTGCCTGAAGGTGTGGTAAAAATAGAAAAAAAACTTTGAACTTGGATTTTGCACCCTTATTGGAAGTATGTTGACAAGTGGGATAAATAAGAGTTACAGGATAGCCTTTTCCATGACAGACTTTTCTGCTGTGAGGCTGTTTATGCTCTAATATGATCTCTGCATTTGAGGCCTACACAGGGTAAGGTTCTTGTTGTGGTTAGGCTGAAAGGTAATGAGGGCACAATCATTGAATCAAGGGTTCAGTGAAGAGAAAGAAAAGGGTGGAAGAAATACTTTTCTGATAGCAATTGCTCTGCTATGATGTAGTGTGTTGGAGAGTGTAGGGTCTGAATGCAAAAACCTAAGCTTGTATTTCAGTACCACCTAACCTGCTGCATTCTCTGCATTTGTAAGGTTTGGAATGCAAATTGCCAGAGCCAAACATTGAAAATATGGAGTGTGTGGCACTGATGGCAATGGATGCTTTTATTTTACCCTTTTAGGCAAACATCTTTCCAAGGGAGTGGTTCTGTGGGAGTGCATGCAAAGTGACAGAATAGATGGGTTTTACTGTTTCAATCATGACTGTCTAAAGTAATGTTACATTCTAACAGAGCCTGTTGCTTGAGGATGTTATATTTTTATTGTAAATTTCAGCTTCTTGGGTGAAGATGTTACAAGATGCAAAACTTCTACCACCTCTATTGCGATTGGGATATTCAATAGTGAACTTGATACTTGGTTTCTGATAGCTTGTATCAAGCAAGCTTCTATCAACAGTAAATGTTGAAGTCACAGAGCAGTGACATTTCTCAGAAGAGGTTCTAAGTAGTATTTCAGGAGATGAACTCTCTTCTTACTTGTGTTAAAGTAACATTTTAATAGTGAGTGCTTTACTCGTAATGTAGCACTATATTGCTGTTGTAGGATCTGGAGTGAGCAGTAGCACTTTGCTTCAGTTGAAAAGAGTCCTGAGTTTGTGAACATACCATCCATATGGTTTGGCCGTTTGCTTTTTTGTGTTAGTGCCTTGTGTCTCTGCAGAGGAACGGTCAAGTTCCTGAGATCTTCAGTCTCGATCTCAATTCAACTTGTCAAACTGTTTTTGCTGGCTGAGTTTTTGACTGTGGAACTAAGTCAGATGGTGCTTTAGATCTCCATTAGCCTTTCTTGCAGCTCAAGATAGTGCTGGCTGGTCAGTAGGACAGCTCTTGATTAGCTTTGGTTTCTCCTGCTAGTAAGAGGCCAGAGAGTGCTACTGAAACACCATCTCTGTTAAGAGAGTACTTGTCTATTATGTTCCCACAAACTCAGGTGGAATATTAGTGTTTGTTTACTGATAGCATTGTAGTCCCACAGAGCTTTTCCTGCAATTTCCTTGAGAGATGCTGACAGAGGAGTACATGATTTAAGTGATTCTATGTGTCTGTCCTTGTTTGCAGAGACTTTGGCTGAAGCTGGGACTGAAAGTATGGGTTGAGACAGGTCAGAAGTGAGGGCAGAGGGCTGGGATGATGCCTGTGTGAGTGGCATGCAATTTGGGAGTGGTTTCCTGCCCGGTTCATTGTTTTCTTTGTGGCACTTGCAAAGTCAGAGGCCTTTCTATTCCATGGCTATTTCTTTGACCTTTGCTGCTTTTGGTGGTTTTTAGCAGTTCAGATGAGACCTGGGCCTGCCCAGCCCTCCCTGAATCAGAGGGATCTTAGAGTAGTGTTCTCTATTTTTTCAGAGCACAAATAGGTTCAGTAGAACCTGGTTTCAATGAGTGAGTCAAACAACTGCAGCAGTGCTGCATGTTTCCTGTTTATCTGCAATTGCCAAAATTGAATTAAAGGCTTGGTCCCTATAGAGAAGAGTTCTGCTGTCTTTCACTCACTGATCGTATTTCCTCTTGAATCCATTACTTCATAGGGAGCTTTAAAGTCGTGTTTTTCTGTTTTTTAGAAATTTCCTTATGATCTGTTGTGCTTTTTAAATGTAGCAGTCACACTGTTCCATCTGTTGTGCTTGTGTGGACTTGTGGGTACTCATGCCTGTGCTTGCACTGTGATTTTTCTGTATTTCCGAGATAGGGAGATCTCTCTGGTGGGAGCTGGGGAACACCTTCTACAGAGGAAGCACGCTGGTTTAAGTTACACAGCCTTTACATGTGTGCCAAAGCTAACGTGTGCTGTTCGTGGTGCTTTCAGGGAAGGGAAGCCAACATCCTTTTGGTGCCATGAACCTCCCACAGACACCAACAGTGGCTCAGATTGGAATCTCAGTGGAACTGCTGGAGAACCTGGCCCAGCAGACTCCTGTTGCAAGTGCTGCTGTGTCATCAGTAGATTCATTCACAGAGGTAGCTTGGGCATTCTGTTTTCGGAAATTCTCTGTACTGTGAAAGTCTTAAGAATTGAGCCTCTGAAGGACTGATTGGGGGCTGGGTAGGGGAAGCTGCTGTGGGTGGTAGTAGGATTGTAACCGACCTAATAATTGTCAAATCACTTGGCTGGATGCTTTGATACTGTGAAATTGCTTTTTCTTACACTGAAAAACTGTCTCCTGTAAAAGACTGGAATTTGCATGCTTGGTTGCATCAGGCCAAGAAATTCACTTGTGTCTGTGTCACTCTACTGTAAAATTATTTATGATACTTTTTTATAGGAGCAGCTATGACCAAATACATGTAAGGGACAGTGGACCTTTGGTGATTTGTAGATGCTGAAACTCCAGTGCATAGACTTGCAGGGATGGTAAAAAATTACTCAGGAGTAAAGGCAGACATGGGCATGGATGCAGATAGATATCCAGGTGTACCACTTACCCTTGAGAAGTCCTTCTGATGTAGCTCTGCAGCACTATTGAAAGATTTTAATTTTTTTTCCCAGAGCTTTCCTTGTGGATCAGGTTTTGGGCTACAAAATTTGCCCTTTTTTTACCCAGCCTGTCTGTTAGGTTGAACCTCTGGAAATCCTCAACCAGCTCTGGCAGTTAGTTGGCAGTCTAACAGCAGTCCAAGGCAGGCTAGACCTCCATAGCTGGCCTTGATTTCCCTAACACTGAGGGCTCTGGCATTTTCTTTTAACATTTAGCAGTTGGTGAGGCTTTTCTTCAGGCCTTTTTTACGTTCTCACTTTCCTTCCAGGTGCTTGCTGAGCTAATTGAACAGTAATCCTGATACTGTAGCTGATGTTCTTTGGCAGCTTATACACATTGTAGCTCCAAATAGGTAATGTCTCGCAAAGAAAGTTATCATGACTAGGAGTTGACCAACAGCTATTTTTGTATAGCACAGTTAATTGAGCTTTTCTGGAGTTGTTAGGGGCAAATGACACCTAAATAATATTTCTGATTCCACCAATTTTTATTGTAGCGGTAGTTAAGTTACGAGGTAATAACATGCCACTTTGGGTCATTTGCAAGGTGGCTCATGGATTTTTCTGGTAGTAGTATTTAAAGAAAAAAAAAAACACCTCCTGATTGCATAACACTTTTACATAAGTTATTTTCAGTTAAGTGAATTTTTCTCTTAAAAGAGAGTAACAACTGAAATTGTAATTGCCTTCAAGGAATGCAGTTGACCCAAAGGTTGAAGTAATAGTTACTCCTATAGAGAAAATGTATGAGGTCAAAGTTGAAGGAAACCTTTGGGGGAGTAGATTGCAGAGGAAGGGCATATATGACTGGGAGCACATTTGAGAATAACTAATGGCTTTCATTTAATATTTGACATCATCTCTTTGGAACTGCTACATTATAGCAAGAAAAGTATTTTTTTAATGGCAAAATCATCTGTTGCTATCCTAAATTAAGGAGTTACTCTCCTGTTACATTTTTAGTACATTTTATGAAGATTTATGATTGAATATGTCCTTTTTTATGTGTGTAAAGTTATATATAAAAAAGTTGTTTGGAAAGGAGTAGAACAGAACCGTAGAGTTCTGCATGTGATTAGGGTGAGACTGAGGGTAGGCTTCTGGGTTCTGGGAAATAATTTCTTCTGCCTCTTTTATCAGAGCAGGTGGAGGGAAGCACAAGACTGTGCATCTATTAACTCAGGCTCTGTTTTCTTGCATCATTTCACTGTCTGTGAAAATGGATTGCTCTCCCACTGAAACAGAAAAAAGAATAGGGAAATAAGGAGTTACTGTAGACCTGTGTATTGTAGACTGGCTGAGAATGTCCTACAGCCTCATCCTCTGCACACAGGGCTTGCTATTTCTTGCCAAGAAATAGCAAGCACTCTTTGCTTTCCTAGTCCTACAGTTTAGCAGTGCCCTGTGCATCTTTTATATGTTTTCCCCACAAGATCTTGTAGTAAAGGATGCCAGGAGAGCCACCCTTCTCTGGGGAATGCTAAAAGAAACTGCCCTGTTGCTGGAGTCTGACGAGTTGGAACGAGACAGATTGCAGACTTTTCAGATGGTTTAACAACTAGGGTTTTGCTGGGAGCTGGAATGGCAGCTTTGACCCAGTCTGGAGTTCTTCTGATGATTTAATTTGGAGGAGAGGGACAGCTCTTGTCACTGCATCACTTTGTTGTCACAAACAGAACATGTTCTTCCCAAAGCTGTTTGTCTAGTTGGATGAAATTGCGCAGGGAGAGGGCAAGTGAAGATTCTTAGAATGATTTCTGGATGTTGGATGGATCTGAAGGCAAGACTGAAAATTAGGATGTTTTGATCAATGTCTCTGGACCTACTATATCCACTTTCCCACTGTGTTTTAGATGACAGTGCTAAAATTACTTCATATAGAAGCTGTATATCTGTTAAACTTTTGCACAAAAATTCAAATTGAAAAAAACAGCTTCCTTAAAATGTCTCTTCTTTATTTCAGTTCACTCAGAAGATGTTGGATAACTTCTATAACTTTGCTTCCTCGTTTGCGGTTACTCAGGCACAGATGACCCCAAATCCTTCTGAAGCTTTCATTCCTGCAAATGTAGTTCTGAAATGGTAATGGCAATGATCTCTAGGAACAAGTGGGTTTTTTTCTAGGCATTAAACCATCCTTTCTAAGCACTGAACTACTGTCATGCTATTCAGTGAGATGATGCAAAAGTGTTGAAAATTGTTGTTTATTTCTAGTATAGAGAGATCCTGCCCACTGTTTTTATATTTATTTGTTCGGGGTTTTTTTGTTAGCAAAGTGCTATACAGCCAATGACATTTTTTGGGGGTTAGAAATGTGGCCTTTGACATATGTGCATTTGCACTGTATTGCTGATAATGCAAATGCTCTGGAATTGTGGGAAGACAGAACACATTGATACTTGTCAATTTGTGCTTCGTTGTTATATTTGGTCTCTTCCTAGACATAGTTCCAGCATAGTTGCCATACTTAAAGTATGTGAGAGGTGGAGACATCATATTCCTAATTGACCTGCTTCTGCCACCAAGATCCCTCTGAGAGTTGTTTTCCAGGGGAGATAGTCTGTGTAGTCTGGAGATAAATTGTGAACTGCAGGCAATCCTTTAGGTTACCTGAAGATTTCTTTACTATCAGTTTGGCCCTGTTTAGCCTCTACACTATTAACGTAAGCCCTTAAATCAGTATTTTAGGTTATCTGAATAGAGTTTTATCATAAGTACAGATCTCATGAATATGCAAGTTGTTGGTGTAATCCATATATTTTGTTTGGGAGTATAATTTGATGCAGATCCCTTGTGTCTAGCAGGTAACTACATACTCCATGAACATATGTGGGTAAGGTCTATGATGTGACTGGTCAGTGCCTGGATGAGGCTGAATAGGTTTAAAACCCTTTTAGAGTCTGTTTTCTCATTTGAGTTGGGCTATGAACTATGATGTGTAGGAGAATATTTTGTTGTTTTCTTTGTTTCATTGGCAGTACCTTTTGATTCCTTACATCTTGGGGTTGTGGGGACTAAAGGAGGTTTTAAACTTTAGTTGGTCAAAGACTGTCGGCTTCTTTATTTTTTCTTTCTCTTTTAAAAAAGCAGAGAAATTGTATGCTTTGCCTATTTCTTCACTGTAGGTCAACAGTGAATTCTGATGTTCAGTTTGTTTGTGGTTTGCTTGTTTGTTTGTGTGAGTATGGAAAGTGAAATTAGGACAGCATGTGTGCATACATGTTTCTATTATGTGTTAGTAAAAGCAAATGACAAAATATAATTATCTCAAACATTACCATGCAGCCTCAGATTCACACTTCTACCTGCCCAAACTTTGATTTCCTAGCCCAAAAAATGTTATGCATAAAATAGCCACTTCTAATTCATAGAATTGTTTAGGTTGGAAAAGACCTTTCAGGTCATTGAGTCCAACCATTCACCTACTGCTGCCAAATCCACCACTAAACCACAGCCCTAAGATGTGTCCGTATGTCTTTTAAACACTTTCCTGGGCAGCCTGTTCCAGTGCTTGACAACCCTTTTAGTGAAGAAATTTTTCCTGATAGCCAAGCTAAATTCACTTACAATTTTACTAAGCTTGAATGAGTCTCCTCTGGGATACTGCTTTAATGAAATACATCTTGTTGAAATATGCAAGTCTAGCTGTGAATATTCTTGATATGCAGTGGGAAAGGAGGATTTTGGATTTACTGATTTCCTGGTGTGCACTAGATGTAATTTATCATGTTCTCTGAATAGACTATATTATTTGTATCCTTTCTTAAAAATACAATTTTACATGCAGCAGCTGTTATTTTTTGGTTATTTTTTTGGCTATTTTTTTGTTATTTTTTTAGGTATGAGAACTTCCAGAGACGTCTGACACAGAACCCTCTTTTTTGGAAAACATAAGCTTAAATTCTGTCATTTGGAGTTCTTTCTAAACAGTGTTACCTGAAAGATGCATCAAGTAACTCCACTGAAGATTTTTTTGGGGGGGGAAAAACCCAAACAATGATTAGTCTAAATTGACAAACTTGTAACTTTTATATTACTCTTGAACAGTATTTAAAATTAAAACCAATGAAAACTACTTGTCAGTATGTTGGTTTATTTAGTTGAAGTGCTTGGCTGCAACAAGAAATCAGTGTTTCATGTAGAAATTTTTTGAAACTGCATTTAAAATGGAAAAAATTACAAGATGAAAAATGGCAGCACTCTGTCATAAGTTGTGTGGTGTTTTGGAGTGTTGTACACAAAACAAATGCAGTTTTTCCATCTTTACCTCAGTCTGAAGGGTGATCAGGTAACTGAGAATATGCTGATGGTTTTCCTGCTGGTACTTGCACTGTAAGTTTTTTCACTTTGTGGACAAGCAATATTCCTGTCCCCAGCTCATACAAATGATACAGAAGTATTTCCCTCTTTGGCAGTAAGACACTTATTGAGCTTGATCTTGGAGTACCTGTCTTTAACTTTTCCTGTATGAAAGTGTAATGGAGAGGAATCTTTGGGAACTTTGGCTGTGCTAGAAGAATTATTCCCATTAATAACAGAGTAAAATCTTGTTTCCCTTTGAAACAGATGTGGGGTGTCTGATAATGCTGTATAGGTTACTGGCCCCAAAGCTGTCTCATTTGCTCATAAGTTCATAGGATTTTGGGGTGGTTTGAGTGATTCTCATGAGGAGTGCAATTTCTGCTATTGAGATGGCTTCAGGCAGATGTGCCCAGGTATCTCATAGGGTGAGCTACAGCTGGCCCCTCTGCTCACTAGGCCTAGATTAGCTTGATCAGAAATACTATTTTGAACATTATATCCTGGTTTTTAACTTATTTTCTGTAACAAAGGACTAAGACTCATTCCCAAACCACTGGCATGAAAATATATTGGCTTCAGTGACGAGAGAATGAAGCCTTTAAGGATTCCTTTATCAAGTCAGCCTTAGGTACACTTGTCCTGAGAATGGAAACTCAGTCCTTTGAGTCTGCTTGATGACATCCTATGTCATTTCCACCTCAGCTTAAAATGGACTCTTCCCTTGGATAATAGTGGAGGAGCTCACCAGATGGGCTCTAGGAATAAAAGGTATGAGCTCAACCTGGGGCCCAGAAGAGGAGGAAAAGAGACTGATGAAACCCAGGAAAGCTGTGAAGGAAAACCTTTTGCAAAGTAGAACTAATTCTGTCCCAGGTAATTTACTGAACAAAGCTCAGGTTTATTTCCCAAAAGCCATGGAACAAACCCAAGCCCTGAAAAACTTGGGTCTCCTGTTTGACTAAAGGCTTAATTTTCTTAAAAACACCTCTGTAGGCCTATGTTTGTGGAGAAGCAGCAATGAGGGAAGTTAGCAGAGGCTCAGGCTGAAGTCCCTGATCAGAATGGGTCATTAGGATCATTCTGTGTGACCTCTCACATTCTGCTGTAAGATATGGTAGTTTTGTCACACAGATGGCAGATGCCTCACATAGCTGGCAATACAAGTGGACCAGAAGAGACAGAGGGACCAAATGGAAGTTGGGAGTGGTCATTGCTTAGCTTGTCACACTTCTAAGGAAGCATCTGCTTGGTCTGGAAGTAATTAACACTTCATAGGCCTTTGGAAGGTGTCAGGAGCTACGGAATATGTGTCTGCATGACCTAACAGCTTCACTGCGTCAGCACAATTTAATTAACAAAGGAATGAATTATTTGTAAACAAAGAGGTACTAGCTAGAACTTCCTCCTCTGACTGGCCAGAGCTGCCTTCTATGAAATAATCCTCATGTCACTACTCCTTGTTGCAATTTTCTATGGCCCTCATTATCTGACAGGGGTTGGTAAAGAATGAGTCATATAACTAAGGGTATATAAACCTAAGGGCCCTGTTTGGGCAGAGGCTGTGACTCTGCTGTTCTGCCTTCTCTCCAATTGCTGTAACAAGCTACTTCTGTTCTGACCAAGACTGCATTCTGGTTATTCCAGATGCTGGTGAGATGGTTGTTAAGGCTTCAGGAAGCTAGACAAGCCAGACTAGACCATGTGGATGGCATCACTAAGTCCAGGATGAGCTTTGTGGCTGCTCTTGCCCCAGCTCATCATTAAGGCTGTAAATGAAAATATGTAATTATGTGGGTTTTGAATAATTCAGTAGTGTGGATTAAGAACTTCTCCCAGCACTGTAGCCACTGGAGGTTCAGCAGGTGTTGTCTCTGAGCTTACTGAATGTGGCACATGCATGAGAGCATCATTGACAATTACTTGTCTTTCCTGCTGTGGGTGAGCTCACACATCAGAAACTCAGGGAGGGAAGGTTCCATCCCCCTTCAGTATCAGAGGTGCCTTTCGAAACTGCTGTGAAGGTAAGAACTGATTTCTGCAGGTTCTTTGGATGGCCAAACTGTGCTTCTCAAGCGTAAGTGCTTTTTCTTTCTCAGCTGTGAAGCATATGGTTATGGTGGGTTACTGCTGAATTTCACTAGCTGTGTGAAATCCTGTAATATGATCATTAATTAGGATGCCTGAGGAAATAGACATTCAGTTTGTCTAAGGAAATGTAATGTAAAACTCCAGAGTCTTGGAACATGTCTCCCAACAATACTTTTTACCTCAACACTGTGGTTTTAAAATGGGAGAACAGGATTATATAGAAGTATTTCAAGAACAAATCTGAGGAGAAACAAAGATACAATGCATACATCTACCTATTCTGCCTTTAACATATATATATATATATATCCCTTTTTTTTTCCCCACACACAAAATAATAAAATTCTTTCCCCCAGGTATCTCCAGAAACTTAATGCCTGTAATAGTAACAACCTCGAAGTAATATAAATTATTTTGTAATGATTCTCCTAAATTTGTTCCCAGTTTCTAGCTACTAGGGAGTTCAGGTTTAAAACCTCTAAAAAAGAAAAACATAAGACTGTCTACTGATCATTAGGCTTTGAGGCTAAACATAGCCTTCCATGCCAGACTCATAACCATGACAGGGGTATATTTATTTCCCTCCATTCTGGGACATTTTCCCAATCATTTTCCTTTATAAGTCAACAGGAATTGTTAGTTAGAGTGGGAGTGTTTTCACAAGGGCCTGACCTGTTTCTGAGTCTGCCCTCACCTCATCACCATGCCCAGAGAAAAAAATTAAAAATACAGGAAGCAACAAAATGCATATATTGCTGCTGGTTTATACAGAAACAGATGCAAAAGTCATGGCAAGTAGTCAAAATTCTAATTATGCAGGGGATTTTGTTTGTTTGTTTGTTTCTATAAGTTGCTTCATTTCTTTATTGAAAGTATTTTCCTGGCACACAGCTCATGGTGACAGCAAAGCATTCTCAGGTGAACCAGCAGCGCTGGAAGGAAGTTAATTTCTTGCCTTTTAGCCATGGAACCAGAGGTCCCCAAGACAAGCAGTGGTGAAACATGAGCATGAAACACATCAAAGAAAACAAGCACTCCTACCTATACTAGGAAGGGCAAATTCAATCCATATTTGCATGAAATTCTTTGGCTTAAAATGAGAAGCCCCAAGAACAACCCGATTTAAAATTACATTGTGGTAACGTTCTTCAGTCACCACCAGAATGGAGTGTCACCCCAGGAAACAGGACCGTACTCTCCGAGGAAGAGAGACCATTTAACCGAACCACTAATTTAAGAATCAGGAACCTGTTTTCTACTTCCACCTGAGGTACAAACCTTCTTGCTGCCTCTGGGCAAAGTCTCTGCCTGAAAGTTAGGGCTGTAGTCCAAGCCTATAATTTATGCAATTTCTAAGTTTCTGGAAGTTGGTAGAGTAAGACAAGGATGTCAAGGGACCTCTGCAGCTGCTTTTTTTTTTTTGTGAAAGAGATAAAAAATTGATCTCTTCAGAGGTACTCAGTGTGCAGTAACTGAGGGAATCAGCAATATCAAATTTTATTGTGCTTTTCACGCAGACTTCATAAAGAACAGACCTCTGTAACACTGGCAGCCTCTGAAACAGTTTCCTGACTGTGCTGCACTTATCAATCAGCCTGACTTTACCTCTCCTTTGCCTGTCTTGAGATGGGGAACAGAAGGAGTCTATTACAGAATTTGTCAAAGAACCGAACTAAAGGTGACCTGAAGACAATGGGGAAGAACACATCCAGGCTATTTTTGGTAGGTTTCTCTAATACTAGGGCTAAACCACACTTCTATTGTTGAAGAATTTAGGCACTGGAGCTCTCAAGGTATGTTTCACGAAGTGTATATTAAAAGGTGAATCCGATGTCAGCTCCATCCAGGTTTCTCGGGGCAAAGCTGCTGGAACATTTGTCTGCACTTTAAGAGGACAGTCTCCAGCACATTCATAAGTGAATACAGAAATTAAAGCTGAGCCTAACTGTGCTAGGCCTCTCTCCAATCAAGCACCACCCTTCCTTTCTTTCCTCTCAAACAAAGCAGCTCATTTGTCAGAACGTACCACTTACATACCAAAATAACAACCATGGCTGAAAAATCCCCACTGCTTTTGTATCCCATTTCACTCTCATTCCTGGATTTAGCAAAACACAGAAGACCCAGTCTAATGGCATGCTACTGTAAAGCATTTGCAAATAAATGCTGCCAGCCTCCAACCCAAGTGTTCTTAGTATAGTTAAATCTCATCAAAGCTCTTTCATTGAGGCTGCAGGAAGCCTGAGTACTCCCACTGCCTTTCTGGAGCGCTCTCCCAACCACACCACAGCCCCATAATTTTTCAGACTCTGCCAACCCCACAGGCTTTCCACAGAATGGAGTATGAGGTCTATGGGCCATTGTTGTTGCATAAACACTGGTTCATACTATGCCAGCAGTTCTGTAGATGCAGGAAGTTAAACACTTTTTCCAAGCTCCAGTCTCACCTGTCTCCTTCTTCAGCTAATCCGGTTCCAACTCTGCAGGAATTTCAGTTTCCTCCCTCCAGCACTCAGGCTTCAACTCTGTTGTTTTACACATGGCTTCCTGATCATGTCCCCTTGACCACACAGTCCTGGGCACAAAAGGAGCACATTGGCCATTTGGCTTGTGCAAGAAAAACAAGGTCCAAAATCCAGCTCAATTTAACTATAGTTTTGGACAGACCTGTGGTACTACTGCACCTCCCCAGTAGTAAAGACAAGGATTTAAAAGAGGGGAAAAAAAAAAAAACAATTATGTAATACAGACTAAAACTTGTAAACCACTTGCCAGTTCTAGGCTTCATTTTTTTCAGGTTCCCAAAGACACAAATCAAAACTGCCTTAGCCATATTACTTCAAACTGAACAGGTAGTTTATCTAAACAGAGCATTTACAAGCTTCTCAAACAGTAACAGAAAAAAGTGATACCCTGGAAGATAAAAGTCAGCTATGCACTTAAGTCAGTAGCAGACAGGACTACCTAACTTTATCTACTGATCAGAAAGGCACCACTATGTTGACAATGACAGTGTACTTGCCTTTACATAATAAATAAATACATTCTTTTCAAGTAACATCTTATAATGAAGGATAAGGGTGTGGTAGGAAAAAAAAGTATGTAAATGGTTCAGTCTCAATAAATGTTATTTACCGTCTTCCTCATTCAGGCACACACAGCTACTGTGCAACATCTTGGACCACTTTCAGAACTCAAACATGAGCATTTCAGCTATCTGCTGACAAGATACACACAACTATTTTGAACACAGATTATCACTGCTAATAATTTCTGCCATCATATCCATTTTTCCCCTTTCATTTTTATTAACTGTATGTATTTTAAAACTATATGAAATAGTATTGATTTTAGAATGTGTTATTCCTAAAGGCAAATAAAACATTGATGAGGCTATTTGGGAATACTGACAATAGAGGTAATTAAAACATATTTCCAATAACTTATTTTTAGATAAGTGCAGTAATTAGACAGCCAGAATTCAAACAACAGAGCAATGTGATCCACAAAACAAAACAAAACAAGCCAGTAATGTTTTTTTCTCTTAATCAGTAACAGAAATGGTGAGAAGCAAATTGCAATTTGAGATTATTAAAACTTAAATCAATTTCAATCTGCAACTAACTTAAGGAATGAGTTCAAAATATTTTTAGAAATTAACATTTATTTACACTATATTCCTAAGTGTAGCATTTCTTTGGTGTGGTCACTGAATAATAGCTTCATTAGGTTTTCATTTTAAAAAGGCACAAATACAGCTGCAAGCATAAATATACCAAATTTCTAGCAAGCTGTCATAATTCATGTGATAGCTGTACACAAAGAAATTTCATAGGCTGTAAGTGAAAACACATTGTGGGAAATAATTAAAATGGACAATTCAGAAAACTTTACAAAAATACTTCTTTTTATTAAAAGCAGCAATTTCAAGCAGAACAATACACAGAATGTAAACATCACTAAGTTCAGCTCCAGCCTGCTGAACCTTCAAGGAAGTCTACACTAAATGCATCTACTGTACTAGCAAGTTAACAGACTATATTATAATTTGAAAATATATTTTCTACTATGAATTAAGAAAAAGTAATTTATCGTAATCTGTCCCAGCGCCAGATACTGGCATCATCACACACAGCTATAAGGATACTGCTGTCCCTGCTAAAACTGGTCTGTCGAATGGCAGCAACACATTTAGGATGAGTAAGAGTCGTGCACCTATAAATAAAAGAAAATTATTCAGCTGCAATGTGAAATCTTGCTACTACATTATGGAGCATTGTTTCACCAACCCCTTATTTATGTGACCTAGGAGGAATTGAAGGGCGACAGGATTATGGCCTTTGTGGTGTATTTTCTATTCCAAATGTGGACTTGAGAAAGCAGAATTACCTGTTCACCCAGTGTTGTTTCTCATCCACACAATTTTTGGTGAAGCAAAGATTGAAAGCTTATTGAATGACATTATTTAGGACTTCATAATCAGTGTTATTTCCCAATGTTAGGAATAAAATATCATAACCAGGTGATTAAAGACTGCAGGCTTTTCAGGAACTTCATATATTAATGTATACATACACATACATTTACACGGATTATATATATAAATATATATATATGTATAATATATAGGGTATATAAAAATATAATGCATATATAATGTGTATGTCCATTTTACACACAATTTTTTTGGGAGAGGTTTTGTTTGTGACTTTTTTTTTGTTTTAGGGGCTTTTTTGCATTTGTATATTTACACACATACAAATATATCTATATATATCTACACATATAGAGACATGCTGTAAAATTGCCTGGCAGCACAGGTAAGGAATGGGAGAGCCATACTGGCTTCTCCACACCGTGCTCGTAACTCATCTTTACATTCTCATTATTCCAGTCCTGTCACCTATGTCACCTTTGTCATGTGCTACACCCACCTAGCACATCTCCTAATTGCTTTGCAAAATTTCTACCCAATTAGTTTATAACGTCTGTGAGAAATAATTTGTCTTTTACTATATCTACACATGGTACCCAGCACAATCTGACTGCAGTCTCTTGGCATTACTATAATATAAATTATAAATCAGTGAACTATAATAAACGTTAACCTTCAGGGGCTCACAATGTTTATTTCCCTAGTAATTATAATGGAAAGTAACTAGTACTTTCAGTTATCAGTAAAAGGAAAGTACCCCAACTCCCTGTCTTAGCAAAAACAAGATAAAGTACTCACTTGGCTTTATGCGGATCCTCTATTTCTAAATCCCAAACATAAAGTTTGCCAACCTGATTGCCCAGAGCAAGCATCTTTAAAAGAAAGCAGAGGATAGAGAATTTTAAAATACTCTCTCAGAGAATGAAGTCAGAAT
The DNA here is from genome assembly GCA_013397565.1 of Ptilonorhynchus violaceus. Taxonomy (NCBI): domain Eukaryota; kingdom Metazoa; phylum Chordata; class Aves; order Passeriformes; family Ptilonorhynchidae; genus Ptilonorhynchus; species Ptilonorhynchus violaceus. The sequence goes on along the minus strand of VZRJ01012100.1, from coordinate 158,884 downwards.
TTTATGAAGGCTCTAAAGCTGATAAATTGTCTGTGAACATTTAAACATGAATGATTTAATGAGTTTGTTGGAGGAGATAGAAAGGCTATAAAATTTGCCTCATTTCTTCCATTTTATCAAACTCTGCAGACAGGGAAGATATCAGTAAACACACCTTTGTGGAAAATAAATACTTATTTGGTGGAATTTCTTCTCTCAGGCAGAACCCAGAATGAAAAATCTGGAGCTCCTGCAGTTTCACATAAAGCCTCTTACAGCAAACCATTCTGTTTCTCAAACATCACATAAACCAAGACTTCTCCTATGCCCATAAACATGGAATCCATGAAAAGCTTCAAATAAAGCAAAGTCAAAGGTGACACATACCTTTTGCCAGAAATCCATGGAAAATCTCATGTACCATATGTCACACTGGCTATAGTCAAATCTCCCAAGAATGGTAACATTTGACTCACTGGGCTTGATCTTATCTATATCATCTTCCATCTTGCCAGGTTTCCAGCAAACAATGGCATTTTCACAAGACTGAAGTGAAACAATGAAAAAAAAAATCACCTGTCATTTATACTGCACAGTCTAACTGTAAGCAAACATTTAATCTCACAGCTTCCCCAGTGACATTACAAAAAGTACAACCGAAAATCTCACCTCTGCCCTTAGATCACAGCCACATCACCAACAATAATCACTGTGCATCGCTGGGAACCTGATGCCCTCACAGCTCTGCCAGGTAATGGGACTGCAGGAGCCCTCCCTCACCCACTTCAGAGGAAGTCAACCAGATGTGCTCAAACACAATTTCATGAGCAGCTTAAACTCATCGTGGTTTGAGGATTGTTTACCCAAACTCTTTCACTAAGAGGCCCATGCACTCACCGATTTCTGGCATCAAGGCAGTTGGACTGCCTGGTTTAATATCTGCAAGCCAATGTTACTAGTGGACACAACACATTAATTAAAGTTACTCCATTATGGTAACCCTCATCTCACTCCTTAGCAGCAGGATCCTAATCAGTATCTATACATTTCCTTTCTATATGTTCTGTGCAGATTCTGGTTAGCTGGTAACCCTGTAGTTTTAGCAGAAGTACAGCTGTAGTAATAATTTTAAGCATAAGCTGCTTACCCACACATCAGTTTTGACAGTTGACAAAATTCACAATATGCTCCACAAAATCATTTGACACAGGATAGTAATTTAACCTAAGACCCAAATGCTAATAAAACTTTTATTGCTTAGGATCCTCAAGACCAGCAAATAAATGTAATGTACCTGAAAAAGTTGCAACATTACCTTGGAAAGAATTAGGTCTCCCAGCCACCGTACACAGTCAACATAGTTTCTATGTATGTCTCTCGTAGAAAAGTCAGGAAAATGAATTTTCTGGGAAACAAAAGGCCTATGGAGAAAATTGCTAAGTGAGGTTCAGAGAAACAAACACAGAAGCACAAGTGTAATTTTTCATATCCAATTTTAAAATATTTCGATGTTAAAAGAACAAGCCCAACTTTTTTAAGTTTTATAACTAAGTAATTTTGTATGCTGCTTTTTTTTCTTTTTAACAGTAACAGGAACAGTCCCTGTTTTCATCCTCATTCCTAATGAAATAACCACTTTCCCATGCACAAGACTGTGCAGAGACAGTGCTGAGCAAAACCACTCCTTCAGATGCTCAATACAGTTCCTGTCACCAAATACCTCAAGAACTAATTAAAGCTCAGTTTTCCTGATGCTGCTTCTGCAACGTCTAAACTGTTAAATAGCAATGCACACTATTAAAAAAAAAATCATCATTTTAAAAAAAGCACGCTAAAAAAGCATCATTTAATATTTGGTAACATTACCAAAAAAAGCCAGAGTATTTTCACAGCTAGTCTCATTGCTGAACATGTTCACTGTGTTTTAGACTCTTCAATTCTCTCAATGGTTTAACTGGAAGTTAAGATTAAAAAGTTGAAGAACTTCATAAAGGAGGATTTATCTATCATGTATCTAATTGCTATGTTTACTTGATAATTTACTCATATCTGAAGTCAAATCAGAGAATGATGAAAATTAGTTATTACTATGTAAACAGTTTTGTCCCCACCCAAAATCAAATAATAGACAATAATTAACTACTCAATATAAAATTATTTCCCACATTTAATTACACAGATTTGATTCCCTTCTAGAAATTTTGAGATGAGATGAAGAAAATATATTGACATCTTGAAATGCATGAAATACAAGCTTTAAGATAATAATTCTAGACGTTTTCTAGTCAAGCAAATAAGAAGTAATTAAGATATTTAAAAATACAAATCTCAGGACTTTGAATCGGAATTCAATAAAATTCCAGTGAAGTAAACATCAGTAAGACCCATAATCTAGTGAGATTCAGTAGCCAGTACAATATCCAGGTCACTCACTATCCCCAAGAACTCCCAATTTGGAAAGGAATTAACCTGGACCATTGATAGGAGAATTCAGGTGTTGTAAAGATAGACAAGGAGATGAAGACTACATACCTGTTGGTTTTATTTGGGTTGTACTCATAAGACTCTTTGATAGCATTAATCATTCTCTTGGAATTAATTCTCCAGAGTTTTAGAGAGTGATCCATCCCACAGGACATGATTTTTTCACCAAGAAGATCGTAATCCTATGTATATAAAATAATTTTGAGCACTCCCACCCTAGGCTGCATTATATCACGTCAGATTTTATTCCACCATTGCCATCAAAACAGCATTTTATGTGTAGAGAATGCAATAAAACTGCATATTTCAAATAGAAAAACACTAAGAATGTAATCCAGCTCACTGCAAAGCAGCACAGCATCTTTATAATTATATTTAGTCTCTCTCAAGAAAGAGAGGCATATTCAACAGTACTGACAGGCAGTGAATCTATAGCTAGTTCTCCTCCTTCAGTAAATTCCCTAGGAGCAATTTTGGCAGAATTCCATGGCTACGACATGGGTGAATAATACAGTATTAGGTTTCCTAGGGATGCACCCCTCACCTTTCAGGTCACACAACAGGAATGGAAACAGTTCTTAAGAACAGCATATTAAAAGGTAACTATTCTAGTTGATATTTGCTGGGTACCAGTGTCTGTTCACAGCCACTGAAAAGCAAATTAACTCAACTGAAACAACTTCTTTCCTTCACTACTGTGTCTCTCAAGGTTTATTTACTTATGCTGCTTTGACTTGATAAGACCTCAACAACTTCAAAAGTGGGACCATCATGGAATGTTTTTACTCTTTCTAGCCCCACTGAGCCCTATTTTGCTCACTTCTAGGCTGCACTGTGAGAAAACCAGCTACTGAAACACACAGATCCTGTCTGTAAGAGGTGGCCAGATGAATCAAACCACCTGAGATTTAAATCTGTCTATCCCCTTAAAACAGTATTTATGCACTTCCAGTTGGTTTTTTTTTAAGTAACTATAGTATCAAAACAGTGCACAAGAGGATACAAAGTTGCTTACTACCCTTTGTAATCTAAATCACTGCCCCACAGTCTTCCACTTACTGCACTTAACACCTCATCCCTGTGCCCTTCTACTCCTCCAAAAATTGCAACCAGCGTGTCTGTCTGGATGTTCCACAGTCTCAATGCATGATCTATAAAGAACAAATAAAATTACATGCTGCTTTTTATACGTACATTTGTATAATATATTTCAGCTTAACCACTTTCAATAACAGGTGTTCATGTTAACATCAAAAAAGCACTCAATTCTTCTTCTCTTGTTAGAAACAACAGAACTGCATTAACTAAAATTGCTATTACAACTAACCTGCTGTTAAGAGTAATTCTGTAATTGAGAAAGTGTGCCCACCCACTCCACAGGGATAGATTCTAGCAAATACACACGTGGATCTTTAGAACATCCAAAAATGAAAGAAAAGTCTGATCTTGGAACAATATGCTTTAGTCAGTCTTAAAAACAATTTTACGTATCAAAAACTCCTAGAATTCCTTTCAGTCATTCTAACAGCAACATTCAGAAAAGTTTTGATCTTCCATTTTTTAAGCTTTAAAACATTATTCTTTATGAATCACAGACAGTAAGGATGGGAGAAACTGTTTATATAAACAATATGTATTCCAAAGTCAATCAGACTAATCCACTTGTTCAAAGAAAATTTTAACGATTTCTAATGAAGAACCTCTAGGGTACTTCCCATTTGGAAATAGGAACCTCTAGGGTATTTCCCTTTTGGATTCCACAAGTACACTGCACTGAATTACAGCAACACCCAAAGTCCCAGAAGGGACACAGAAGGCCACACAGTCCCAAATATTTTCCTTTTTTTCTATTAATCTCTCAGCCAAGCAGTACCAAGACCCCAAGTATTCTCCTGCCTCATGTCTTCTCAGTACCTGGTCCAGAGACTGCACATTAAAACTTGTAGTACTCTGGCTGATGTCAAAATGTTATTACAAAGAGAACCTAAAAAATATACAGAAACTGGATGTTTACAGACCCACAGCACCAACTTGACAGTTGCAGACATCAGAGAGGTTCCCAACTCCTGTTCTCATGTAGCTTCATCAGTAACTCCAAATACACTAAAGTCAAAGGTCCCCTTATGTGAATGTTTCCAACTCAAGCATTCCTGAAGGCTAGCTCCTTGTGACAGATCATTCCCTTACTTAACCAAACAGTCAAGATTAGGAAGTTGTGACTGTTAAAACTTTCTGGACAAGCCCATAAGACACAATACCAAAAACTCTCTTCACTAATATGTTTTTTACACAAAGTCCAACTAAAGCTCCCAAGCAACAGAGAATTCAACTTTTTCCCCCATGAACATGGTGGCGAGTTCTGTCTGCAATATTAAGACATCCCCACTAGATGGCAACGTGATTCAACAACTGAAAAAAATTTAATTCAACGGTTAGAAAGTAAAGAGCAAACCCAAGGCTCATGATTCTTCTTTCCTAAAAAGCAGCACTGTTCACAATCCCTTTGCACCACAGGTGGAGTTATAGTTATTGCAGGCCATGGATTTAATAAGTATAAAATATATAGCCATGAAAAAGCATGATTTGCTCTCAGCTTTCAAAGTGAACTTGTTCAGTGCCATTAATAAAAAAATTCACGAAGTTTTGGCCACATTCAAGACCAAACTCCAATCCAAAGTATCCTGATTTATACAAAAACAAAAGAGGTTTTTTCCTCACCTTTGCTTACAGATAAAAGGAGATTTGGATCTCTTGGATGGAATTTCAGTTCATTGATTGCATTTCCATGGCCCACGTAGTGCTGGGATAGAATTCAGAGACCAAGTTACCATCTTCCCTCATGTTTTCATGTACTTAGAAGACAAAAGTTTCATGCCTTACTGAAACCGTGTCTCAAAGTTCTGAACACTCACCTTTATGCACTGCATTGTAATAGGATTAATTATCCTAATAATACCCCTGGACCCTGCCACAGCCAGAAGAGGATGGCTTGTATTGCTATCATATGTCCATGCACAGGTATAGAAATTTTCATCTGCCTGCAACACTTTATGTTAAGGAGCACAGAACAAACAGGAGTTGGTTTTTTTTAAAAAACAAAATTATTTTATTTTAAGCAAACCTGTTGTATTTTATCCAAGTGCCCAGGAGTCTCTGCTGGACCCAGTAAGAAAAAGACACATATTCTGTTACACACCAGCAAGATCACCTGTTCTGCAGATGTCAATTTCCTCACTTTTGTTCCATAACATACAAGGAACACCTTCTCTTTCATGGCACCACCTTTGAACCTCTTTCTCCGAAACATCCAAAGCTTAGAAATAATGAATCAAGACTGAGTTCACAAGTTAATGACTTGAGTACTGCAAATGATCAACCCAAGTTATTAATGCTTCAGAGCATGAAATGTAATTCTTAGGCTTTAAACCCAGTTCCAATTCACAGGAAAATTGAGACCACTGTAAAGCAGTGAAACATTATACAAATATTAGTGTTGGGAAGATTAAACTGATGGAGAATCAGTTTTGAAATATTTTAATACAGTCTGGTCAATGAGTCTGCGTTTTTAACATTTTTTCAATAGGAGGGATTCTAGGATGTGGGAAAGAGGCAAGACTTGGACATAACATAAGGAATGCACCACATGAGTAAAGTATTAAATCACAGACAAAACATTTGTATGTTTTGTAGGATAAAGCTTAATTTTACATAAAGAGGAAGCAAACACATGGGTATTTAACTTAAAAGGATACATCAGCATCCACATAAGACTGCAACAGACGGATTTCTCCTTGGGAATGACATTCATATAAAGTAACCTGGAGAAAAAAAAACAAGAATAAAAAACTGGGAGAGACTGCTGCTTGGTTGTGACATTTGAAAAGGAAATCACATGCACCCATCTCTTGAAACTGCCTGATGGGGAGAGGGCAGTGTGCCTCTGTGGTTTAGATCTCATCCATTTGTTTCCAACAGGTGGAAATGATTTGATAAAAGAATGCCCACAGCAGTTTAGTAAAGCACCACTCCAGGACTTGTCAGCTGTCCTTCCCAGATATTGAAGTCTATTATTTGAATTGTCTTAATAAGATAAATCCTTGTTGGAATTAGTTATTGCAACCATCTCTAACATGACTTGGTCTTTTAATGAGTCACTGATACCTTGCTTAAACTTAGTTTAGCACTTTTGGTGACTTGCCAGGTAGAACAAACCTAGAAATGAAACGCTTCTTACTTATTCACAACACTTGCATAGAATGCACTTCAGGAGTTATTTTCAAGACTGTAATGACATTGATCCTTGTTCAGAAAACGTCCATAAATTCAGTCCACACTGGCCATTAATTTAGCTATTGAGCTGCCCTGGCATCACTGCAGACAGTTCTCATCCTGTATGTATGAGTGTATGACCTTTAGAAGATAATAACATTTATGAAGAGTAATCTTATTGAGAAGATACATTTATGCACCTCTCTTCCTTATCCCATCTGCATATTACTGAAGGACTTGTTCCTTTACTACATAGGTTAATTACCAAACAGCTAACATATGACTTCATAAAACAATCCAAAGAATGCAACTCTCCCAGAAAACAGATGCTACATATCTTCGAAATACATCTGTCTATATTAAGTATTGTGTGTCCATACTAAACACAGGTAAAGGGATTGGCTGGAAAAAGGGATGCACGCAGAACCACACGGAAGGGCGTATGGTGACGAAAAGATTACTCACTCTGTTGCTGCCTACAGTGGCAAAGACGAGAGGATCACCTTCTTTACTGTGCCAGTTAAACTGGACTCCAAACAAAGGCTGGCCATGGTCCTCCTAGAGGTGTAAAGTAAGATTAGAGATAAAAAAACAACAAAACCCACAGGCTGTGAAATTCAGCAGTGAAATTCAACAGTTTAACTGGTATGTTTCCCTTCTCAAACTAATGGGTTCACATCCAGTATAATTTCAGAGTAAACAGTTAAAAATTATAGTTCTGTAACATCACATTTTAACTTGGCTGTCTTAAGGGAGGTTAAAGGAATATTCAAACACATCCCTCCCCTTTCTTCTCCCACCTAGCTTTTAAAAAGTAAAGGGGAAGAACTGCTGTCTCAGTTATGGCCAGAAGCTGGCAGAACTCCCAAGTTATATTTGCAGCTCTACTATTTTGTTTTGCAATTTTCAGCAAGGCAACCTCTGCATCTAAGGTCATACACATATGCATTTTGTATCATTATAATTATTTATACACATGGATTTGCAACTTTACAGAGAATACTACCTAGGATAGAAAAGAATTACCCTGGTATAAGGATGTCGAAGGGCCACATTTAACTATTATATTACAGTTAGGTCTTGTAACTTTGTCCCAGACACAAGGAACTCTCTCCAGCATGTCACCATGTCTCCAAAGTGTTTTCAGATCACCTCTACAAACAGCTACCAGAGAAATGCCAAATATTATTTTTATACAGCTTACATCAGTTTAATAAAGAGGGGGAAAAAAGCAGATATGTTTATGAATTGTGATGAATATGGTGGTGCTTGTTAATAATTGATAACAGTATTTTGGTCTGTCCTGACAGGATGTTTTCAGCAAGAATAATGCTCATTGAAGTGCCTCCCCACAGGGGACTGTCTGGGACAGTGCAGGCAGGAAGGAAGTGTCTCATGATGGCTCTTAAGCAGCCTTCAAATGGCAGCGCTTCAGAGACAGCCCAAGAAGCACTAGCACTGGCAGCTCTGGCCTATCCAAGAACCAAAGAATAAATTCGAGGAGCGGGTGTGAGTAGGGAGTCTAACAGTACTCAGAAAAAGAAAAATAAAGGAAGTCTGGAAAAATTTTAAATAGCATTATTTACTGAGAAAGGCCGTATCTGTTTCGACAGAAATATTTAGAAGACGTAGAAAGAGAAGGGAGAAAATCTTTCAGAGATTATGGCCCTCCCGCAATTCTTAGGAAATGTAACAACATTCAAAGCTGAATACAGATTAAAAAGAATTGTTCAAAGTTTAACTCAAAAGTACTACCCATCATAACATGAAAGAACAAACTAATGGTTTTATGGGATGAGGGATATGGGATATCAGGAAAGAGAAAAGTAGCAAGGTTATTTGTAACCCCAGGACAGAAGGAAAAAGCAGGTATTCAGCATCTGTAAAGCATTACAGTTGAATTAGAAACAAAGAATGAGAAAAACTCTAAGCCAGATAATTGCATACACAAGGCCACAATTTTTTGTGTGCGATACATTTAATTGTACTTGGTAGCCTTAATTTTTGAGTGTATTTATTTGAAGAGAATGGCTGAGAGACCAAATTCAGAATGCTTAAAAAGTTTTTCCACTAATAATTAGTTGGTTTTAAATTTCTTCCTGATAGACTTCATATTGGTGAATACTGAGGGCTTCTGACATACCACATGAAGATAACACAGGTAAAATGTGATAACACAGGTAAAATGTGATAACACAGGTAATGCAGATTCCTACTGCTTTATTATAGAGACATTTTAGCAGGTTTTGCATTTGTTTTTCTGGAATACCCTTGTTCTCCATCATGTGCCCTGATTTCTGTTTCTGATAAATTTAACATAATATGAAAAGTGAAAAGCAATATGTTTTTCACTCTCAAGACAGGATATTTTTCCAGCATAAGTTGCAATAAGTTTCTGATTTTCTAGACAGGACCCAGACTAAGGTGACAAGTAGAGATACATAACAAAGGGCTATACTGTTTCTATATTTCTATATTTGAGTACATACCTAAAGTACTTAGCAAGCTTTTTCAACAAAAACCTATTTCCCTGGAAAAAATTACTCTGCTAGACAAATGTCTTTATTCTACTTACTTCACCCACACTACATTCCTCATGCCAAGTGCTACAATCTCCAAGAGCCTGACTGTACATATTGCAGTTTTGCTGGTGTTTGATGGATGAAGGAACCAGGCAGAGGCTCTTGCCAGAAGATACCAGGGCATCTGCAGAAGATATGCTCCCATTTAAACCACCAACATCCTCACGGGTCACAGACAGCACACAGCTATTTTGAAAATAGCTGTCTGCTCTAATTTTTGTCCCAAGTGCCAAACAATGAAGCAGGTTTTTCAAAACATTGTACTTCTAGATGCTGTACATGATGGTTATGCTCATATGCCAAGTATGTCACACAAATCCGACACTGGTTTGTACAGACAGAAGTGACCCAGATACTGGTCCAAAAGTAAAATTGTGAAATGCCATCTTGTCCCTGGTATGAATAAAGGGCACAGAACTCAAAGTACTCAGGTTCTTCATGCACTAGAGAAAGTAGGCAGAGGAGAAAAACAGACCTACAATTGCTAAAAAGCAAATAAATAAACAATCAATGGTTAATTCCACCCTTACTCACTCAATGCCGACTCAGGATCAATCAAGAAGTAAGACTAGACCTGGTTTTAGACTGAAAGCAGCGAAGTCAATACCGTGCCAACACAAAAAAACAATCACCTACATGAATGTCTTTTAATATGCTGCCATCCACACTGCCAGCAGGGAAGCAACTACCCACACGTGCATTTCCAGTTCCCAGAAGTGGAAGTAAGCCATTACGGGCAGTTACATTTAGTGACCATTACACATCACCAAGCTAGAATCCTGCATGGCATTGGATTCTCCTCCAATCTTGCCTCCACGACTCCCAGGTCAGGGGACAGACAGCATGTAGAAGCTGAGAGACAACACCAGGGTGCTGCAACCTAAGCACACACCCTAAGCAGAAGCAAAGGGTAGGGAAAATAATTGCATTGCTTTAAAGGGAGCACAACAAAGCAAAATATACACGGTTTTCTACCGGAAGATCTATCAGCAAAACATATATGTATATATGAGGATGTATAACTGGGTTAGCTGTATATGCTCATTTATAAACTCTATTTCCATTCAGGCCACAGAAAGAAAAGATTTTTCAGTACATCTTTCAGTAACATAGTACTGCAAAAAGAAAAAAAGGCAGCTTTTTATTTCCTGTCATTTTCCAAGTTGTATTTTTGTTTTCATGATGCTTAAATTTCATCCAAAATAACTTCCAAAGTAGTGTTTTAAAAGAATATTTAGCAAGCACTGAGTTTTTCAGGCTGAGTCATAACCGTTTAACACTTAAAGCAGACAGTAATGGCCATATTTCTTTGTTTCCCCAAGGAAAAAAAGTAAAAAGCAAAATAAGAGGGGAAAACCAAGAGTATGAAAGTGGAAAAACACTAGGTAATTTATACACCCCAAAGAATATTAATTTCTATATCTTTAAATCATGTTGACCCTTCATTAACTTCAATACCTGCATCTTACAGCATAGAGCAAAGACATATAAACTAGGGGATATATGATGTGATATCCAAAGAGTCCCAAATGTCTTTCTAAATCCACATACATGATTCAATCATTAGAGTTTATCTCCACAGTATCTGCAAAATTAGTATGGAAGAACAGGAAAAGGAAAAGAGAGGCTTCCTCAATCATGAATTAATAAAACAAATTTGGCTGCTACCTAGTCTTTGTCTTAATATGCACATCTCTTATTATTAGCACTAATTTCAGATCAAAGAGAAATGGGGAGAAAAGCTAATAAAAATACCCCACTTAGTTGAAATGCTACATTTACTCCCTTACAGCTTGATTCCACTTGCACAGGAATCTGTTCCCAGGCCCCGATCCAAATCCACAGAAGTCAGGGATTGCTTAGCTTCACAGCCTGGTCTCTTTTAGGTCACCCTACAGCGGGATCTGGGTTGACATTGGGGTGAGGGAATGTTTTGTTTTCCCAGGAGACACTTGAAAAGTACTAACCCTTTTTGTCTGCAGACAGAAAACAAGTATGAGTAACAAAGCTCAGAACTTGTTAAAAGTTTGGGTGCCCAAAGGCCATGTCTGTGTTTGAAGTATAACTTGAAGCCGCAAATAGCACCGTCCGCGGGGGCGATTCACGCGCATCACAGGAACTGCTGCCTACCTTGGTGAAAATGAAACAACTTCCCTTCCTCCTACACCCTCAAAGGACTGCAGATAATTTTTATACTTCAAGAACACAATAAGATCAATTTGTTTTCCAGATACTTTTGTCAGTGTAACTTCATATCACAATTTCTCCAGTGGCAAAGCTCATTCAGAAGGTTTCCACACTCCAAACCTCCCACTCAGGTACCCCAGCATTTCAGTGAGGCAGTCTGAAGGCAAAGTTCAGAAACAGCTACATCAGCACAGCTCAACAGTTAAGCGTGGGGGAATGACAAAATCCTCTTAGAGCAATTCTGCAGGAAATATCCACTGCTGAGCTGCACAGATCCTCATGCTGGCTAAATATAAAGTTTGACAAAACTCCCATCTTGTTCCAGACACAATCATTCTTGATTTAGAAGTCTTATAAAAATCAAATCATATGGCATGTTTACAGCTTTTGCCACATAAATATCCCACACAAGGCTGAGGAATGAGAAAAAAAAGAACATCCTGACAGTGTAAAATAATCATGAATGAGAAAACTCATTCAGTCCACCATAGTCTGTCACCAGCGCAGAAAACAGCACTACCCTAAAAAACCAGAACAGGGAGTAAAGACCAAGAATCCACATCTCTTAAAACCATCAGGTGTTATGTGGGAAGGTAAATACTACCTCGATCAGATGCTAACACATGATCATAACACTCACAATAAATTAACCAAATTGCACTACATAGTATTTATGATAACTGCCAGAGGACAGAAGATACCTGATCCAGTAAGTGTGAGGAAAAAGCTACTCCAAGATTGTTGGGGTTTTTTTTCAACAGGTAGAAAAATCTGTGCAGGTTCTGTGCTTTGCATGGAGTTGTCACAGGTTTTGTTTTAGTTGGATTTGTTTATCCGATTTCTTGTATTTATCTCTAACACCTACAGCTTCAATGAAATACATAATTATAATATCACACATAACTTTGCAAACCCATACAAAAATGGGGTTAATTGCAGCACTACCTACTGTTTCCTACTTCTCAGTATCCTTTTTCTTCAAAACTTCACCTATGACAAGTAAGAAAGGTAATTCCTTCAAATCAGCAGGGAACATAATTATTTAGAGATCGTTAAGAGTATCCAGCTTGACACTGTCTCACAGTCAACATTAACATTATTGCCAGCAAGCGGTGCCCAGCATTCCCTGAAGCTCACACATACGTACCTTTAGGCTATTTACACATTTGAAGGAATATTTGCACTTCTTTGACTTCCATTTTCCTTTCCCCCAGCTTTTTCTTCCTGGTGCGTTAGGCGTGTTTGTTGGTGTATCGGGGCGTTCGGTGTTAGTACCGCTTTCAATACTAACGGCATCATCCTGAAAACATTTGAAATTATACAGAATGTCATAGAGATCATTAGCTGCTGCATAAACTCAACTAATCTTGCAGCACTCGGCCTTTGCACTTTTTCTTCGCCATCTGAACAGATCTCCCAGGACTTGGTGTTATTTAGATTCATGTATTTAAATCTATTGCCAACATAATAGCATTCCTCTCTAGAAACAGAACATGAGGATTAATCCAAGAGGGAGAGATATGAACTGTGATCTAGTGAAGTTTTTTCAGAATATTGGTAGCTGCTCTTAAGAAAATGTCTTAAAGATAAAGCAGCTGCTTCCCCTAGAAAACATCTTTGATCCAGATGAAATGAGTATTTCTGAAGTACTGGAGAAGAGTTGTTTGTGTAAAAACATGAGACTTGACCTCACCAATAACCGAGCCATTCTAAGGCTTCTGTACACACTCAGCAGCATGGCTCTGCAGCAGGGCAGCATTGCCACCAGAAGAGGAAGTCCCACTTCTCCCTCCTGCTCTTTCCCACAGATACTTCCTTCCACTAAAAGCTAAATTCTGATCTGCTAACTAATCCAACTGGTCCTCCAACCATTAGCATAAGATAAGAATGGAGAAAACTGAAAAAAAAAAGGAATATGCAAAACACCCCAGCCAGCTGCTGAGTGATTTTATGTCAGCTTTGGACCATCAACAGAAACTACAATTTCATGTGTGGTCTGACTGCAGGGCACTGTTTAAAAGGATATTGCCCTGCACCACCCAACACAGAGCACTTCACCTTCAACTGCATTGGATCTGCTAACCCCGTGCTTCCACATGAATACATTCAGCTTGTCAAAAACCAACTTCTGTTTTTTCTGGCAAGATAGTCCATTCACTTTCCATCAGAGCAGTGGAGGGAGAACAACTCATCCCAAAGCCAGGTAATTTCTAGAGCTGAACTACAGGAGACAGAGGCAGACAGCAGTCTGCCACTGGAGGAGATTAAGTGTAACACAAAGGTACATCAGGAACTCCATTGGGAATATGGAATGAGGTCAACTATAAACATTAATACACCAATCCCCACCAAGCATTTATTCTTTGTCCCAGTTTCATGTCTGTATCATCAGAAGCTGGAAAGGTGTACTGGTCTTTGTTTGCCCAACAACTCTGAAAATCAGGACATCAAGAAGACAAAAAAGAGGAAAGATGCCACACAAGCCTCTAAGTGTACTACCCAAATCTGGAGTCATTCCCTTCACACTGCACCCCTAAAAGAGCCAACCCTCCACTAACATGCATAACCAAATTTAACAATTTTTACATTTTCCAGTTTCTTCTCCTTTACCCTAAAAAATTTCAGAGTTTGCCAAATTCTCATCTCCCAAACGCACTTGCCAGAATTTTAATACTTGACTGAATACTCAACTTGAGCTTTAATACACGACTTAATTTTTCTCTGATCTAGCCAGATATTGTCAATGTAAGAACCCCAGGTACCTGCTGTGGTGCAATTACACCGGGTATCTGCAACCAACACATAATCAACAAACCTAAACACAGGATACCCGTGGAACCAAACACATTCTTTCTCCAAATCAACGCTATTATGTCAAGTTTTAAATGGAATCCCCCATCTTTCAGGAATAGTGGATTCCAGTAACAAACTCCTGAAAAGAGAATCCCTTCACCACCGAGGCAACCTACATCAGACAATCAGAGAATTATTTGTGTTGGAAGGGACCTTAAAGATCATCTAGTCCAAAACCCCTGCCATGGACAGGGACACCTTTCACTAGACCAAGTTGCTTGGAGTCACATTCAGCCTGGCCTGAAGCACCTCCAGAGATGGGACACCCACAACTTTTCTGGGCAACCTGTTCCATGGTCACTGACACCAAAGCAAGCCTGAACATCCGTCACAAAACTACACTTGGATTTGCAAATGCTGCTGAGCAATGAAAAAGAAACAGTAGCAGTGGTGTGGAACATCTCCAACCCTCCTGCCACCTCACAAGCAGCACTTCCAAAGGTTGTGGAGGATGTGGTCCAGATCTCTCACGTGCTGGGTAAGTGCTCTAAGAAGAAAAAAACCCCCACACTGCATAAAACACACACAGAAACAACACCCTCCACACCAGTAACTACATAAAGTGACTACTCGATACCTTAGATTAAGTTTACCTTTCAGGTATAAAGTTATACTGTATAAATCACATTACCTTTGCTCTGAACACTAGGAGTTAATCTAATTCAGAGACTACAGTCCCCATCCCCTGCTGCCTTCTCCTGCTGACAGAAACTTACGAGCACCATCTCCTACTTCTCATTCGCCAAAAGGCTGCACACACAAACTTGTGTTGCATGTTACTCTTAAAACGTGACAGTGAAGACACGCGATGCAAAACTGCAAGAAAGATGGAAGATTCTGCTGGTTTGCAGGGAAAAAAAAAAAAGTCTGACGTTTTGAAGCACAGTCAGAGTTGGAGAAACAGCCCGCTCACAGTTTGGGCCTCAAATCCACTCTCACCCACGTGGAGGCAGAGCGAGTGTCTCTCTCCCAGACCCTTCCTGGTCCCCGGTCTCTCCCACCGGGCCTCCCTCCAGCGGCCCCGAGAGGCGGCAACCGAGCCGAGACGGGCGGGCTGACACCCCCTTNGCCTTCCCCTCGCCCGGCCTCACGTTCTCGTCGCCGGACAGGTCCCCAGGGTTACTGTTCTCGTCGCTGCTCAGCTTCTGCTTCTTCGCCGGCATCTCTCCCGCCGCTGCAGCCGCCGCCGGGGCTTCTCCCCGCTCAGACATCTTCCCCGCCCCCCACCCACCGCCACGCAGCCGCAAAGCGCGGACGGGGAGGTCGGAATGGCTCTGCCGTAAAGCGACCCCGGTACCCGGGCCGGAGCCGCCACGCTGCTGGAGGAGCGCCCTTCCCGCCGACTCCGGGACTGAGCGGCCGGCGGCGACCCCGCTCGCCTCGAGGGGCTCAGCCGTGGATTGAGCCGCGTGTTCACAGCACGGCAGCGTGGCGGCACTGCCCTGGCGCTGCCCGTGGCCCGAGCACGCGTGTGATGGAGAAACAAACTGCTCCTGCCGCCACGGCCGTTATCGGCCCCTCTGTCCATCTTTTCTTGTGCCCAAACGGTTTGTTGGTTGGGGAGGTTTTTGTGTTCTCTTGCCCCACAAAGTCCTTTAGTCTGCAAATAATGTTTCCGGATAAGGAAGAGAGGCTCTTCTCTGCTCCCTACTTCTGTACACCCTGGCAAGCTCCTTCTGCAGCTATAAATTAAATAACTGCAATTGTCGGCTATTTATTTATTTATTTCACAAACCACAGGTTCCAGAGTCATAATAATTAGGAAGAGTTAAAAAAAAATATTTTTAACAAAGGGAAAAAGTAATCTGCTCACAGGCACAGCATCTTATCTGCTTTTCTTGTAGAGGCAGAAACAAGTCTTTCCTCCCTGAGGGAGACATTCCAATCTCAAAAAAGCTTTGAGGGCAGTGACAGAAGTGAGCTGTGCCCTGCATATAAAATCTAATCTTGCATAAACTTTAAAGAGGAAGAGATATACTTCAAATGGTATGTGTACTATAATGTTTTTAGCAATAAACAGTCTCTCTTCTCTTCTGCAGCACTGTAGGCTCCAATGAAGTGTTACACAACATATAGCAAAAGGTGGTAGTTTACAGGTAAAAGCTCTGCCTAGGTGTGTGTTGTAGGATCGAGGTTTTGATAGAAGTGTTTGGGGGAAAATATACAGGCTTGTTTCTAAAATATGATAGGATGTTTTTTAGACTGACGTCTTGTAATTAAGTCTAAATCATAACTGTGCTAGACGAAGGGCAGGCACAAGGTTTTCAGCGGTTAGAGATTTTAACTTCTCCTCGTGGGTGCCCTTGAGCTACTGGGGAGAAGATAGCTCCCCTTCATTCTGCAGCGGTCAGCTGACATGCTCCAGATGGCCAGCTGAGCTGCACGTTCAACTCCACCACATTTCACCAGCTCATGATAAAAGTGGAAGCCTCAGCTAGCCTGTGCTTCTTGGCCAGCATGCAGAAAGGTTCCTCACCCACACCCAGAATCAATCAGTTCATCTCCCTCAAAAACTTGCTGCTTCCAGGCTGGTCTAGGCCTTCTCCTATCTTCCTTCACCAGGTGATAGTCCTGCTTGCCTCTCTGGACGCTTCTTAGTCTAAACCACTTGCCTTTTCTTCACTTTCTTGGAAGACATGAAAGGCCACTTTACCAGGGGAGCCCAGTTTCCAAACATCATTGTACACTTCAACGAGCTTCTACTTAAAGAATTTAGTTGTGTGGTTAAACACAAGCTTGAAAGTTCAGGGAATTTGCTTCAATTTGTGCTCTACTGAGATTCTCTTTGGAAAGCCTCCATGCTTTTTTCTACCTCAGTTTCTCAACAGTGTTATGAGAGAAGTGTTTCTTACATTCCAGAGGGGTATTATGAAAAAATATAGTTCATTATTTGTTTAATTAGTATAATACTGCTATATAAATACCATACATATATTAACTAAGAAGTAATAGGGCCCTTGATAGAGTGTATAGAGGAAAACAGGAGAACAATAAAATATTTTTAAGAAATCTGCAGTCAGTTTCAAGTAGTGTTTTAATGGTATTTTAAAACCATATGGTGGATACTTGGGAGGGCTGGATTTAATATATATGCAAAGGTTTTGCCAAACGTGAGTTCTCATAGGATTGTAGTAATAAATGTCAAAAAATTTCTGGAATGCCTCAAAGACATGGGATCTTAAGAGATGATTTGCTTTGGGTTTGTTTTTTTTTCCAATACATACCACAATATTTCTGGATCAGTCAGGGACATTGAAATACTTTTTATATATGTCAATTGAAAGTAAATCAGTCTCATGCCTTTCATTCATTCTCTTCCAGGCATGCTTCTTCACAGAATCATGGGATCATGGAGGTTGGAAGGCACCTCCAAAGCTCATCATCTCTAACCCTTGCTCAAAGCAGGGCCAGTTGAAGACAGTTCCTCAAGGCCTCATTGAGTCAAGTTCTGAATACCTTCAACACAAGATATTTTGCAGCCATTCCGGTCTTCTGTATTCAGTGTTTGACTACCCTCATGGTGATCTTTCCTTTAAGTTGTAATTAGTCAGAAATTCATATGCTTCAGTTTGTGTCCTTTGCCTTTTCCTTGACCTTTGTGACTGCTCCATGGAGCAGCAGACCCCTGTGTTCCTCAGCCTTCCTCCTGCTGCCACTGTACCTACAGAAGCCTTTCCTGTTAACCGTCCCCTCCCTGTCTGGTTTCATCTCCCAGCTAAGCTTTGGCTTCCCTAATACCAGCCCTGCATGCTCAAGCAATGTCTCTATTTCTCTTGGGCAGTCCATCAGTGCTTCCACTTTCCATACACTTCCTTTTTGTGTTGGAGCTCAGCTGGGAGTCCCTTATACATCCATGCTGGTCTCCTGCCACACTTGCTTGGTTTTCTGCACATTGGTACAGACTGCTCTTTTTCTTGGAGGAGGTTCTCCTTGAAGATGAACCAGCTGCCCTGGGCCCCATGCCCTCTAGGTCAGTCTCCAATTGGATCTTGCCAAAAAGATTCCCAAATAGGCCTAAACCTGCTTTCCTGAAGTCCGGGGTTGTGATTCTGTTACTTCCCTTGCTCATTTCTCTCAAGATTTTCAACACTACAGACTTCTGTTTGCTGCAGCGAAGACTGCGTCTCCACATCTTTGACCAGCTCACTCTCATTTGTGACAGGTCCAGCAAGACATCTCCCCTCACATCTTTCTTCCTTGATATGCTTCAGGTAATCTACATAAAACGGAAGGACCTCCACCCTCCTCTCTTCTGGTGGTGATTTTGGCAATCAGCTGCTCCAGGTAGCTCAGTACTTCTGTCTCCAAGAGTAGGCAGTACAGGATATGTAAGAAAGAATGATAGAGATAGTGGTGGTCTAAAGAGTCTTAGAATTAGCTCCGGGTTTCTCAACTGTGTGGGTAGCCCTTAGTTTTGCCATCTTGAAGATGAAAGGGCTGGGCTGTGCTGGGAAAGGCAGATATATGGAATAGTGAGCTAGTGGGCAGACATCAAGGAGTAGAGGCCTGGAAAACAAGCTTCTTGTTCCTACTGACACAGGGAGCATGGAGAGGTATCCTCCACAGGCAATACCGGTTTTCTTCCAACCTCTCCTGTTACTCAGCGTAGCATCTGAGCCTGGCTTTTTAGAGCTCCTGCATTTACAGTGGGGCCCTGGCCTTTGTGCTGCCCCTGATATTGTGCTGCCTTAGGCAGCAGTTGATAGCCCTGCACCTAAACTACATGATAGCAGCATCTGCTCTATGAAAAGTGTTTGTTATTATTGCTACAAACTGTTTTCTGTGTGTGTGTAGAACAGAACTACTGAATTAACTGGGAAAAAGTAATTTTTAAAATTCTATTAGCTCGATGGGAAAACATAGTCATGGCAACTGAGGTGGGTTCCATTCTGCTCCATGTATCATCAATAGCCCTGTCAGTTCATCCCCAATTACAGAGACTGCTTTACTGGTATTTTTTTTAAGAGTCTGAAAACACGGCTGGATTTTCAGAACACCAGTTGAGTTTGTAAGTTGACAGCTAACACAGTTTTTGCTGTATGAAAACAGCAACATTAGAAACCAGTTGAAAAAGCATCCAGACAGAAACCCATAGCATCCTTTTTGTGTAATGGGAGTGCAACAGCCAGAAAAGGCTGCAGTCTTTTCCCCCCTCTTACTTTTGAAAGATTAAAGGGTCAAACCTTCAGCTGACTCATACCCTGAAAGCAAGGAACAGCTCACACATTTAAATATTGCTGCAGAAGTTCAAGATGATATGGATAAAATATACGTTATCCATCTGCTAGAGCTAACAACCTGCATAAAAATGGAAGATGTATCTGAATCAGAAGATGAGACAGCTGAGTTGATCTGACAGCTCAATGCTACTGAAGGAAGGATATCTCACCCACCCCCCTTTCCAAACCTTCTTCATATTCCTAATTTTGGTTTTCTACCACTGCTCTTCCGTGGACTCTGCTTTTCAAAAGGCTATCAATGAGCCAGTTCAGCTCACTAACCCAGAAGAAAATTGATCAAGCAGAAAGTAACAATCCTTTCTCTCTAGCTAATGGGCAAAACCAGACTTATGCAAGTTCTCTGATGACCACCCGAAAGGAAACTGCAACCAGGAGTGAAAGATGGCTGAGAAACAAGATCTCATCCTGATGATAGTGGTGACCTATGGCTCAGCAATGTCCTGAAATCTCCGTGTGCCACTTCAGGTGGTGATTTATTTTCAAGGTTGGAAAGTTTGACTCAAGGTATAGGGTTCTCTGTGCTACTCTTAACAGCTGTGCTGCCATGATGACAGAGGGGCAA
Source organism: Ptilonorhynchus violaceus (assembly GCA_013397565.1). Taxonomy (NCBI): domain Eukaryota; kingdom Metazoa; phylum Chordata; class Aves; order Passeriformes; family Ptilonorhynchidae; genus Ptilonorhynchus; species Ptilonorhynchus violaceus. Next base: position 138,728 of record VZRJ01012100.1, on the reverse strand, counting down.
TGCGCAGTTACTGTTAGTAAAGTCCCATCTCAGTCTGTGGCTTCATGGCCGGCAACAGCATGGCTCAGGCAATCCCATCCAACCCTATCCGCCTCATTTCTCCTGCTTCCACCTGCCCTTCTATTCTCTGCCAAGGAGTGATTTACATAGTTGTGTAAAGAATCACGCAAGTCAAGTGACCTGGCAGAAGAAAACAAGCAGCACATCTCCATTTTGTTGTATTAGATCAGTTCCCTTGTTTGTTCACGAAGTAGTACACAAACAGTTCTGCTGTCACAGTGCAGGGAGTGGCACAAGAACAATTGGTGGGAAGGGAGGGAGGTGGCAGGAAAAAAGCCAGAATTACATAAGCCAGTATTGTCACCAAATAAATCCTCATGGACCCACAGCTCATGTGAACAGAGCCTTTAGTCTAGTTTAAAGTGACCTTTCTTCCAGAACAGCTTGTTCTGTGTGTGAAGGAGGTCTCACTGAACCAGACAGGCACATTACAGTATATGAAGCATATTTGCAAAGGAACTTTAGAGCCCATGGGAGCTTATGGAAGAAATGGGGAGATCTACAGTCCCACACATTGGCTCAGTGACAAAGTACAGTAAAGATTCTGTGATGCAGCTTCTGCCATCAACAGGAATTCAGCTGCTGGTGTGATCTGTATCAGCAGCAGTTAAAAATGTCCTAAATGCTAAGGGCTGCTGTCTATCTGTCCTGGTTTGAAGGACAGGTGTCTGTCAAGGAAGGTGGGAAACCTCCCTTGAATACAGGATGACCTCCTTCCCTCCTCCGAATTACTGTACCTTTGAAATTACGGGGCTCTCAGGCAAAGATGTGGTAAAAAGAATAACAGTTCTTTACTAGGGTTATATATCTATCTATATATAGATAGATATATAACAAGATAGTTAAACGGCAACCATAAGAGAACAGACAAACCCCCTATCAGTTCCTTGTCTGTTGTTGGGAGAGTCTCGGTTGGAGCAGAGAGGCTGCGGTGACTCCCCCGCGGCTGCAGGGGGCGCTGTGGCGCGAGCGCGACGACCCTCACGCGGCAATGGCGGCTCCGGCGAACCTGAAAGGCGGGATCGCCCCCGCTGCGAAGNTAACTCTGTACCCTGTGCCGCCGCGGGACCCTCGGGGATGTCACAGTGTATCCGTGCTCTGGAGCCAGCCCGCGGAGACGTGGCAGTGTAGCGGTGTTCCCGGAGTGAAACTGGCACTTGCTGCAGACACGACCGTCCTCCCCGAACGCCGAGCGGAGAGAGAGAAAGAAGCAAGCCCGATCTCCACCCACCTCTCGCCCAAGTCTCGGGCAGTTTCCTCGAGATGCTCCAGCCTCTGGGGAAACAACCTACTTGCCAGTGTTTCCAGGTCTTTGTTTTTCTTTAACTGGGGGAATTGTCCTGGCTTCTGGGCTGGGCAAGTGGTCCCTTTTGTCCTTAAGTATCGTCCATTCTGTGTCATTAGCGTGGAATGCTGTTGGACAGATAACTCCCTTTTGTTCTTAAGTATCGCCCATCAATTCCCGGCCAGCCCCTCCCCACCTACGCAGCCTCCCTGGTACCCCAGGAGAAAGGAAACAAATTTTCATTTTTTTCTAAACCATAGCACCATCCTATTGGCCATCCCAGAACCAGCTCATCGAAGTGTGAATATTAAAGCACTAAATCACCATAACATCAAAGAATCTGAAAAGCCAGGATAAGAAACTAACATTCAGATAAATTGTATTTCACTTGCCATCTGTATAGTGAGCAGAAGTATGTACAGCTACCTCTGTAGGATTTTCTCCACATCTCCCCAAAACTATTGCAGGGATGATCCCCCCAAAGATTTGCATTCAACTTGGGAAAAATGCAACAGGTCAGGAGTATCCAGGGAAGCCCCGTGCTTCTATTACCATTTGGTGCCCCTTTGGCAGGCAGTTCTTGGCCTGGGTCTCTCTTTAACACCAAAGAACCCTCATAGATAAACCACCCTGTTACACAGCCAGTCTGTGGGGAAGATAGTACAGACTCAGCCCTTGTGCGACATTGTCTATTCTGTGAAAGCATCACTCACCAAAGGAGCAGCTAATGCAAAAAATACATGGATAAATGAATAAAATTTTCAAAAATGCAGCTTTTGCCTTTGCTTCTGTATGCAACTTTTGCCTTTTTTCCCATGCCACACCCTAGTTTTTCTATGTAGTTCACCATGGCAATACACTTTCCCATAAATATTTTTCTATTGAAATAACCACGCTCAAAGCTTAGCCCAAAATATTTTCCACTGAAACACACAGAGTCATGATGACTGTGTTGACATCATCTTCAGAAGCTACTCAGTGCTAAAATTTCAGTGCAATGATTAGCTGCAGCAAAATGTGATGATTTAGAAATGCCTTAGAGACATGGTTATGCGTTGTAATTCAGGCTTTCTTTAGCTGCATGGTGCAGGAATTGTTTGCTGGGGAAAGTGGTCCAACACCTAACGTTAATCTGTATTTAAATAAATGCATTATTCTCTCAGCTCGTATTTCAGTTTCATTTTTCAGTAGTTGTACTGGAAAAACTCCCAAGTAACTGTGAAACCTCATAACAGAGTGCAGGCAGATTTGCCAGCAGTGCTTAAGAGGGCGACAGTCCACACCAGCAGCTGCTGGAACAGCTCCTGTGTCCTATCACCTCATCACTTTGCTCTTGCGCCTTCTTTTCCCAAGAACCCTGCTCCCCAGGATCTGCCTGTCTCTGTGGTGACAGGCAGCTTCCAGTGCTAGAACCATTCCTCTGGTCACACCAGTTCATGTCAACTTGTTATCTCTCTACAAAGAGGAAAGTCTTGGGTATTAATGTTTATTTCTTCCCACTGAGAGTATGATTTCACTCTATTCCAATGCAATGCAGCTGCCATTCTGCTGTTGCTTTCTGTCCTGCCTCAGCCGTATGTTCCCTCCCCTCCATTACACATGATGGCAAACCCGTCATTTAAACTGCATGGAGCTGCACTCTTCCCTGCATGATGCTGCAGATCTGGTATAGAACTGTGGTGTTGCCAAAGCAAGGGGGCTGTCAGGGGGATTCCTGCCTTACATGCTTTTCCTTTGACCCACACTGGGTGCGGGGACAAGTTCACATGCAGAAAGATTTATTAGTGGGCCTCACAGCTGAGGACATACACTGAAACTGAGTGAAAAAAAATTGGAGAGAGGGATTGAGAAAGAGCAAGAAAAGGGAGACCTCTTCTATGTGGACAGTTAAGAAAAAAGGGAGGAGAGGGTCCTCAGAAATTTCCATCTCCTGGACTCCTCTCCAGGCTCCCCTGTAGTGATTTTACCATAGCAATGACATAATGATTATCAAAATGGTTATAGCAATATCAAATGCTATTGGTTGTAACCACTCATGTTGTGGGTGCTGCACACTGGGTGGTTGTTAAGCTTTGTGCCCCCTGGAATGTAAACCAAAAGCAAAAGGGTAGGAAAAGGGGGAAAGAAGGTGTGATTCTCACACTGGTGGCAGTCACTTCCCATGGGAACCTGCCGAGAACACTGTCAGGGGGTTGCAGGTGCAAGGTCATGGGAATAACTGCATGAGAACAACAGCATGAGAAAAGCAAGGGAAAGATACTGCCCCAGGAGCTCTGGGGAACACTGCCAAGGCAGCTGGAGCGAGAGGACACAGAGCTGGGGGCGGAAGGCAGGTTTGGAGCTGCAGATGGAAGGCCCTTAGCAATACAGAAGGCTCAGACACCTGAGATGCAGCAGCCCCAGGACACATGGCTGGTACTTGCTGTGCCCTTTTATCAGTCACACAGCCTCACACTGAGCTGGTGGAAGGCACAGTAAAGAAAATGTCTCTGGGCCAAAACATCATTTTAGCTCGATGAAAGCCAGTCAGGGAATTATATTTTCAGGAACCTCTCTCCTGTATCCAAGGTCTGTCTTGTGGCCAGCCAGATTGAGGATCCAACTAGAGTGAAAATTAACCAAGCCAAAAAGAACAGGATAGTTTTAAATACTACAGCCAGCATCAGAGAGAAAGCAAGGCCAGAGATGTGCATGAGTGATTTCTCTGAGCAGCAGCAAGTGCTGAGTTTTTCTTAAACCCATTGTGAGCATACACTTCCAGCCACGCTTTTCTGTCCCCTTCCTTGTGTGGGCACAATCTCCACAGTGACCTGGTTTAGAGAGAGCAGACATCTGTCTATCCATGAGCTATGCTTCTTCATTTGCTGCTGTTTTAGTTTTCCCCCAGCTTGGCCACACAGATAGTTGTGTTGGCCTGACAGAAAAGGCTGTGCAGGGTGCAAATGCCAAAGGAAAGGTAGGAAACAGAAAACATAAACTTATACTGCTTTAAAAAATAACAGGTTAAACTATAGCCCGAGATGGCTTTGCACCCCTTTTCCACTTGAAGTCCTTAAAAGGTTTGAGGAGAAAAACTTGGTCTATCTCTGTGTTGGGTCATACCAGACTAGCACAGTGCTGTCACAATTGCCTTGCACTGTTCCTTGCTGCCATCCTTTATTAGTGTAGCAGCATTACCAACTGGAACTCTCCCTCGTTAAGTCTTTTTCAATCTATTCAATAATGGTTTAGCTGCTGGAATGGAAAATGGGCGCATTCCACATGGAAATGACAAAGAGGTGGGAGGGGACTGAAAATACACTGGAGTATAGGATTAGGATTCCAAAAGCTCTTGACATATTTATAAAAGGGTCTGAAAATAGCTTTTTAATGGAGGTAAATTTGAGATACTGCACTTAGGCAGAAACATTCAACTGCACAATCATGGGACAGACAACGCAGAAGTAAAGACCAGGCCTCAGGAAGGAGGCTGAGGGGATTATAAGAGATAAAAACTTGAATAAAGTCAACTACTGCAGCTAAGGTCTTATCTGTATATCCGGTTCCAGGCACTACACTTCAAGAATAATTTGGCTCTGTTGGAGAATGTCCAGGGAAGAACTAGCAGGAATGATGATAGGTTTGAAACCATGACCTGCAATGCAAAAGTAGAACAAACTGGAACTTCTTACCCTAAATAACAGAAAACTGAGAAGAGAGATGATAATAGACATGACAAAAATGAAAGGTCATTGAAGAAATAAATTCTTTTCTACAGGACAAGAAGTGATGGGCTTTAATTACAGTAAAGAAGATTCCGTTTGTGTATAGGAAAAATATACAAATAGAAAATTAATAGGAATAGATTGTTGTGGAGGATGGTATATGGGGGCTTTAAGGTTAGCGAAATCTGAGTCAGAAATATTTTAGGCATAACTGATCCTGTATAAGGCCAATGAGGCCAATGGCCTCTTGAGTTCCCTTCTATACAGACATGTTCCAGACACAGGGTAGACAAGAAGGAAGCATAGAATTAACAGGGATTAGTAGAGAACAAAATAGTCTAACAGATTACATAGGAGCAAAATCAGGGGAAAGTGTTGTTGGCCTTCACCCTTGTTTCCTTCACCCTTAGTGCCAAGGTAAGATTTGAGCTCAGGGTAGCTACATATTTCTGATAATCCTTGAGAAACTGAAGAATTAATATTTCCACCATGTGCATGTTGGCTTATTGCTGGGAAATGGTTTCTAAAGTTGGCTGGTAATAAAAAAATGACTGTGAAAACTGTAGAGCCTTCGAGATCCTTCCTGTGTACCATGGCCTGTCCATGGTTATTTGCTGTGACTCTTTCATGGGTGACAACAGTGTTGTAATATTGTGAAACACTGATAGAAGTTTTAGTTCATCCTCAGACTGAAGTCTTGCTTTTAAGTGCACAGACAGTCCAAGTGTGTACATGCTAACTGTTCCTGATCATGATTTTGTGTAAATATGGGTGGCACACAGGCATCAGATTGTGCATGCAGAGCAGCTGTACAGTTGCCTGCTGAATTTCAGGCTGAGCACCAGGCACTTTGCATCTGCTCCTCTCCCACCTGGTATCTTTCATTTGCCTTTAGGATGCACATTACCCACGCTGCTGGCTATGGATCAACTCTTAACATCTTAACTGCATCTAAAGATGTTAAATGGATGGAGATGTCCCTGCAGAGGGCACCAGAAATATTTACAGCTTTTCGCTATATATTGTCTGTTGCTCGACTGTATTTGATGGAAATCATCAGATCCAGCTATGAGCAAGAGCATCCCTTAGCCCACTTCCTTCAGGATTATTATCAAGACAGTCACAGAAAACCCTTTTAGGAAAACAAATTTGGTCCTTGCAATAGAATAATGATATGTGTATACTTGTAATCTTGTAGGACACTTATCTGAGATATAGGCAGCAGGGTCACCCTCACTAGTTTCTGACTAGCTGTGGATAACTCACTTTTTTTCACTTCCATCTATAAATCTGAAGCAAAGAATAATGATTATTTCCTCATTAATGGACTTGGGCCCCCATTGAGGAAAAGTTCGCTTTTAAGAGTTGCTTTATTACTTTCAGGAGGAAGAGAACCAGCTTTTTAAGGACTTTTGAGATGAGTTGCTGAGAAAATTACAGATTTAAGACTGCATGAAAAGATTGTTAATCAGATTTCATTCACATGTAGCATCTGTTGTATCTAACTAAATTAGCTTCTTTCTGTTACCTTTCATGTGGTGCTAAAGCATACTTCTTTTTCCCATAATATTGTAGTTCTGCTTTTATATAACACAACATGAATTAGACACAAAGAACATTGAACTGGAGATAATCATAGCTAAAGGGCCTCAGACAGAGACAGGCTGACCTCAGAGTAAGGTTAAGCAGGAGTAAGGTGCTATCCTGGACACCAGAGGCGGCAATATTCCAGCCAAAACATTGCCACTGACAAGGAAAGCATAGGAATGTGTTCCCTAACCAGTTCCATAGTCGAGTTCAATAGCTGTTTCATTTACACTTCATTGATTTTTAAGAGTAGAAAGGGCGCTATATCATCCAGCTTGACCTCCTCTTTAATAAGCACAACTGAATTTTACTGAATTAGTTAGTGTTGGGCCCAAAGTCTCATGTTTATTAAAAGTATTTTCCACAAAGACATCCTGAGCTGAAGACTTGAAGAAATGGAAAATCTGCTGCTTCCCATGGTAGTCTGTTCCACTGATTAATCACTCTCACAGTTGAACAATTGTGCCTTATTTCTCTTGTGAAATGTGCCTGGCTCCAGCTCTTAGTGACATTAAGTGACACCTGGTATTTCTTCCCTGTAAGAATAAGTTTTGTTATCAAGCCAGCTACTAATCTATCTTTGTTTTTTGGGGGGATTTTTTCTTTGTTTGTTTGTTAGGGTTTTTTTAATATAAAACACAACAGCTCTTAAAGAGTAAAAACCAGCATGCCTAGTGTAAACAGCTATGACCACAGGAATACTTGCTGCCAGTATCGTGTGTGCCCAGCCCATCAAACCTCTTGCCGTGTTTCCACTCTGGAGGTGACGATCTCTTTCTGCTGTCAGACCCGTCTCCCAGCCCATTTCAGTCAAAAATATCTTGGTTTGCTTAATTACTTTAATGGGAAGTGTCCTGGCTCACTGTGACCCAATAGGGCAGCTTTACAAGCAGATGTCAGGCAGCAGCACCGTGCAGTGGGAGGAGTAGTCTGTAACCAGCAGCAAACACAGCTAAGCATAGCAAAGGACTCTGTGGGGCTCTGACCCACAGTGGTTGCCCAACTTTCATCACAATTAGGTGACAATTTAAACCAGCCTGATTAGTCCCTGGCTATATCATCCCATTTTGTTCCTAGTGCCAACTCTCATGTTTTTATGACCCTCAAGTACCCCACTCCAAGGCAATAAATCCACAGAAAACTTTCACTTATTTCCTCTGAAGTAGTTTCCTACCACTTTGGTGCCCGGAGTCAGCTCATCAAAGGACTGAACAAATTCCAGTGTGAATGCAGTGGAGGACATTGAAATCTCTGTTCATATTATAGGTGTCAGCCCCTATGGCCGTTTTTAATCTGCCTGGGACCATGAGTCACAACCCAAGTTTCTCTGACCTCATAGCAAAACACCACGGTTAACACCATCCTCACAATTCATCTGTAGACCTAAAACCACCTCAAAGCTGACCATCTTATATATAAAGTCAAGTTTCAAAACAATACAGACATATGGAAGACGTAATGTTAGGAGTGCATTTTCAGACTGTCATTGGAACGAGCCCTGCCTACATCTTGCTCCAGACCACAAAGAAAACTGGGGATCAGCATATTTTCGAGGTCCCTGAAGATACCCACTGGAATGCAGTCACTGTGTTAAATACCTGAACAGCAGACCAGAGATTTAGGGGGAAGGCCCCAGTTAGCAACCCTGATTAAATCTTCAGCTGCTGCACATCAGGATAATGTATAGGCTTCTTTGGAACAGCATTATTTTACTTTTGGCTCAACAATGAGATGTTTAATACTGGAAAAGAAAAGAAAGACTGCCTTGTTTTTGTTTAAGGCTTGTTACAATGGTGATCACTTAATCTAGCATTTGTTTTGTTTTACCCAGGGACACATTTAAAGAAGATGTAATATCTTGATGATACTCATGCTCATACGTAGATTCCCAGAGCAGCTAAGCAGGCACTGGCCATCAGGCTGCTGGTTATGATCATCTGTCTTCCCCCTGTGCATGTTCATTTCATATTCACTGTAGTTCTAATTCATTGCAATTTGTAAAGTAATAAATTCCTTTCCAAAAGGTGGTGTCACATTCTCCAGAAGAAGTCTCAAAACCTGTTGAGTAAAAAAAAATTTGCATGTATCTGTTTTCTAATCTAATCCCAGGAATTATTATAGTTCATAGTGGCATGTCCTTATTTTTTAGATGTTGGAATACAGGCAGCTGCCACAAACAATCAAAACGGAGTTATTTACCTTGTTTCTGGGTTTCACTTACAGTTTGGCTACATTCATGCCATGGAATTTTAGGGTTTATATCTTTTCCATACCACAGTTTCACCTCTATTCCTTTAAATGAGAATGTTTCCATTTTTCATGAGAATACACAGAAAATACTCAAGAAAAAATTAGAAAATACTCTCTGAAGACCAGCTGATCTCTCAGCCTAATACCTTGTAAGTCAGTGGGGGTTTGCAATAACATTTCCCTCCTTCCTTTCATGCTCACTGCTATTCTGTTTCAGTGAATGGCTTCTTGTGAAAAACACACGAATGGAAGAATCCCAATGTGCCTCTTTTAAGTGTTCATTTCATGCAATTCAACATAGTCTCCCCTTGTTGTCCTGCTTCTAAAATTAAGTTTCATCATTTTTCCTTTGATACCCATGGTTTTCCATTCTTATGTGAGTCTTACTGCCTGTCTCTCAACCTTTTTCTTTCAACTATATCCTTTATTAGACACAGTGGCCAAGCTGAATGTGTTATTCGGGAATATTCCTTCAGAAACTCTTTGCTTTGTCTCCAGGTGTCTCCTTCCTTAAATAATACTGACTAGTCTGCAGGTTTTGCCTTCCTATTTCTCACCTTCTTCCAGCTCAGAAATGAACATTCATAAATATATCCATGGATACCATTTCAAACAAGGAATATAATATGAGTAGCCCCTAGATAGCAATTTTACAGATAATAATATAAGTTGTTTTTCTTATTACGTAAGCAAGAGTTTAGTTTGGGTAGAAAATGTTTTATTGATGTGTGTTTTATGATGCTCTTGCTTTGGAAGAGCCATGGCAAGTAGAAAGACCATTTGTTCTCTCATTTAATCCTTCTCCCCAGAACAGATCTGGAGATAGCATTGCTTCTGGCATTTGTGACAGAATAGGTGACACTGTCCCCACCATCACTGCCAGGTGAATGGAACACATGATTACAGGAAAAGTGCTGTAGGAGGACACCAAGCTGCCAGGACTGGGATGTCGCCTGCCATTTGGCAGTGAGGCAAGGCTGTGCTGAGTATTGCAGCTTCTACTCCAAACTTTTGGCTACTCAGTGTTAACTCTTGGCTGCAATGGACATGGGTGGAGTAACTACTGATTTCTCTCATCTCTGGCTTCTGATGGTATTTGACTTCTCTTGGATATCTCAGCTATTCCTTATTCAAAGGCTCGTTCAAGTCCAACTTCATGTCTCCTGATTCTTCCTGATTCATTTTATTGATGGATTTAGAGTATTATAATGTAAGGGTGAGACAAATTTCCTTTTCAAAAGATGTCTAAGGGTTTGTCATATTAGTATCATCTTTCTAGTGTGTCATTCCATTTTGAATTGTAGTTTAACCAGTATCCCAGACACCAAAGCATGGTTTCACTGCTAGCTGTGTTCATCAGTCCTTTCTGGGTAGCACAGTTTCAGTTTGTGAGCCAATACCTTCCCCTGGATTCAGCTGTGACACTGGAAGAAGTTATCACTCCCAAATTTTCTTTGTTGTCTCTCTTCCATGTGTTCCTGACCCCTCATATCTGTCAGATGAGTTGTTTATGTAAGCACTTCCAAACCCATCTCTGGCAAAGTGACCTAGATTGTGAAAATGAATTATTTAAATTTTTTAAGCCAAGTTGTCTCTTTTTTACTCAAGCAAGTCAGAAAGCATTCCCACTGCTTCACCAGAAGAAACCCATGGAGTTGGTATTTTAAAAGAGAAGAAAGAATAGCCACCTTGGTGGGGAGACATGATGACATAGGCAGCAGTGGCCACTTCTTCCACCACGATCTGGCTCTGGCAGAGAACATTTTTCTGCTTCTACTTTCTCCATGGAGGGCATCTGCTCCATAAAAATTACAGTGGATAAGGCTAGGAACATCTCTACTATATGAATTTCCAGTATGAATCAGCACTTCCTGAAGGATGTTCTACACTGTGCTCATCTGCACGATTCAGACATTCAAGAGGAGAGCGTGAGCTAGAAGAGCTTGATCTAAATCCAGCCAGGAGCTTCTTCTAGAGCAACCACTGAGCTGACAATGCCTGTTTTGCACCTAGGAAAGCAGTGAAAGGTTAAATGAACCACATATTACTGATGTTCCTTTTCAGAGACCAGTATTGAAGTTTCCACACATAAAATAAACTTTAATTCCCTGTCCTCTCAACTCTAAAACACTGGATGAGCATTGACAAGTGTGCTATATAGTTTTATTGGTGTCTCATTGAATCTTGAACTCTTTCAAAGCTCAGCAGTGAGTATCCACAGTTTTTAAGTCATGCTACCATTTATTCTATATTCTTGTAACTTCTTTCCTTAGTCTTTGCTGATAACCTCATTTTTTCTCCCATTCTCTGCCATTTTCCAGCAAGTTTTGAGAAGGAAACTGATGCTGAAAAATAACCTAATTCCTCTGCAATATCTTCTCACCCTTTACAATTCCACTCATTCCCTAAATGCACCATGAACAGGATTCACAGGCAACTCACCATTATATTTCCTACATATCCAATGCAAAACATCACATATATAGGTTGGAAAGCTAAGCAGATGCCCAATGGAAGGTTGTCGTAATTTCTTCCCATTGAGAAATCATCCTGTACCCTGTTCTCACCCTGTTCACATCATACATGTGATGACGTAAATAAAGATGGAATCCGAACATATCTGCTGTAGGTGAACAACTAGTACCCATATTCCTTAGGTTTTCAGAGATGAAGAAAGAAACAAATACTGCACATGTACAACCATTGCGAATCTTAACCCATCTGCTTGACTGCTCAGGCTGCTTGAGCTATAGGGACAAACTATATTCATTGGCAGTAAAAAGAGGCAATTGTCCTACAGCAACTGTCATCATACATACCCTGTGCTGGAACACAGGTACTTGAGTGCTTTCCGGTATTTTCAGGCAATTTAGATGGGCTTCATTGCCTGCAGTGCCCCATGTCCATAGCAGAGGTGACTGTGTCTCAGCTAATCCCCTTAGGGCTCACCTGCAGTCAGTGGAGGAGGTGGCACCATTTATCCACTCTGTCTTAGACATTTACTTCAGGATTTCCTGATTTTAGTCCTGTGTGCCTTGCTGTGAGTGTAGTAAAGGGATGCAATGCAATCCAAGACTAATCTTACAATTGCAAAAGAAGGAAAGAAAAGGTTAACTGAGGGCTCAATACTACAGTCTTTAGTGTCTCTCAGGCCACTTTCCTACCTGATGTGAATAGGCCCCTGTTGAGTGGATCCTATTAAATAAAGCCTGAAAGTTTCAAGTATAAATTGAAAAAATATTTGCTTTTTGGAACACCACTGTGTTACATAAAGGTGACAAATTTCACAGTGTTGCACAGACACTGCATCAAATCAAGACATTGGTGGAGAGAAGGAAAATGACAGTCCTGGAGCTGTAATAGAGATAGTCATGTACAGATGTTGCCAAAATGTCAGGATCAACAGATTTGAAGCAGCAGCAATCGCTGCAATCAAATGTCTGACATCACATAAGTTCACTGTCTCTTGTAAAAGTTACTCATGTGGATGATAAACCACCAAGCTTAAGATCAGGTCCTCCTCACAGACAAAACAGTGGGTAGAGCTGGTGCCAAGTACTATTAACCGCTTCCTTTGTCCATGAGAAAAGGAGGGTTATTTCCATTCCGCTAGATAGTCTCCTCTCTTTTTCTTGAGAATTGATATTCTTGCATCTGCAGCCCTTTCTTTATCAGAATAAAACATTCCTGCCCATCTGCAAAACCTTTCAGGCACCATGCCAGATCAACAGCATTTCCCAACACATAAGGCATGTTTAGCATAGTGCAGAAAACAGTTACCAAGAGGAACAGGACACACAAGATAAGGCAAAGCTGCTGAGGTGCTTCAGAAAGCTTGGCAGATTTCAGAAGGAATGCTGACTGATTACACTGAGACAGAGCTTTGTACAGATTTCTGTTTCTGATGAAACACCTATTAGCATCTATATCCATTTCTGAGCAATTGCATTCAGCCAGTCTGTATGGCCAAATGCTTTAACAAGACATAAATAGGTGCTTAATGGTGACAGGCACATGGGCTAGTTCCCCAAATGACTGGGTTTGCCTCCTGACAGTGACTAGCTTTCATACATTTCGGAAAAACAAGTTCAATGAATACTTAATTCTTGTGTCTCAGAGATACTCGCATTATTATTAATTACTGACATGCAGTATTTAATTCTTCCACCTGTTATCCCCTCACCGCGATTTCACTGGAGATAACACAGAAATGAGACACCACACAAAACAGAAGACCCGAAGAAACTGTATGTCTGTAAATGACATTGTGGTTTCAAAGGTGAGGGTTTTTTGAGGGAAAGGTAGGAGGTCTAGAGGGACCTTTTCAAAGAAGGGCATTTATCTCCTAAGACTGTAATCACAGCTGAAACTGCTCTGTGTGGATTCCAGGCTAGGATAGCACTTGTCAGCTACTCCACAGAACCAGTGGAGGTTTTCTTTCCATTCTGAAGTAATTCCTTATGAGGTGTTTGAACACCTATTTTCAAACAATCCATCTAGTTAAGTAGAATGGTATGCTTTGGTAAAAATAATATTTACATTATTGATGTAGCATTGATTGTTCTCTTTCTAGACCAAATGAGGTGTATCTCAGGTCTTGGCTGTATATTACACCTTTCCTGCTGTGTTTTACCTGTTTCTTATTTCTATGGCATGAGATATGTTAGAAATTTTATATACATTAAGTTTTGGACATATGAGGGACATAAAAAGGGCTTATATTTTAGAAAATTGTCTAATTTTTCAAACTAAACCAGCTGGTCCAACAAAAAACTACTAATAAATCTTGTCTCACCAATGTCAACTTGAAGCGTAACCTTTTCTGTCTAAGCAGAAGATGGTAGGAACCTGCTACAGCCTGGAAGTTTTCTGACTTACTTAAGAAAAAAAGATGGTGATCTTTTATACAAAAATGTGGTATTTTACAACCACAAACAATTTTACCAAAGGAGTGCATGCTTGCAACAGACTGTTGGCTTCAGAACCTAGCTGAAGCTTGTCAACTTAGAAGCATGAAAGAATCAAAACCAGAAGAATGAAGATTTTCTAACAAAGGAAGCACAGTGATAGTGTTTATGAAAGAGGACAGTGGAAATCTCCACCGGAAAGCCTTTGTGAAATGTTATTTACCCTGAATTTTTCAAAATTTGTCTATCTGATTGTTGTTATTTACTTGCTATACTATGGTGGCTCAGCAGAAGTTGAGCTCAGTACTGTATGCATGTGGGCAAATAACTTTAAAATCTAAATCCAAGACAAAATGCAATAGACCTATATGGAGAGTGAGGAAACGATGCAACTGCATTAGTCAGCCAGACAGCATGTATTGCCAAGTATTTTCTAGGCATCAGGGCCAAGGAGAGCTGCAAGAAGGAATCTGAATTAGAACAATGAATGGATCTGATAGATAATTATGAGAATACATTTTTTTAAAATTTTTTTAAACATGGCAAATATAAGGCAGAAGCAGGAGCCACTCTTTCAATATGGATGATAGGAAGAGAGAGGATGGACAAGCTGTGAACCTCAGTGAAGGTAAAGAGATACAGCTGAGGTTTGATGAGCACAGAAGGAGAAGTCAGTAAAACAGTATAGATGTGGCTATGCATGGAGTGTGTGCATTGTACATGACAACTGCACAGCTAAGAGTTATCCATATCCTGATAAAGTATTCTTAAGTAATTTGATTTTAGACAATTTCTGCACCTTGATCATTAAAAAGACCTAAAGCTTGCACAGATTTTTTGCCAGTGAGATGCATAGGAAAGGCTTTATCTTAGAGGAACCTAAACAATTGAGACAGTCTGTAGTTAAATGAATTCAAAAGAGGTCAAAGAAGTCAAAACTGATACCCAACATATGGGTCTGACTGACAAGCAAGATCATGCACAGTACAGAGTGCTGAGAAGAGTGATAAACAGGTTTTGGTAGTGAAGGCTGAAATGTCTCCCTTAAATAGATAGAGTATAAAACCACTACACATCCACTGAAGATGTCAAATCAAGATGAGGTTTTACTTTGAACAGAAAGGCTAGGGCTCAGACTTCACTATAACATGTATGTATACATCTGAGCCAATCACCTAAGCTTCCTTTAGAGACAATAAAGATCTACTAAATGGATTTTAGGAATAAATCAATTTCATCCAGGTTAAACATCTAACACAGACTGGTTTTGAATAAAAAGGTCCCTAACCTTGGTCCCTACAAGTGCATGTTTCTGTCCACTGACTATGAAAGGCAATTCAGGGGCCTGGTTATCTGTAGACATCTGTGCTATGGATGCCTAATGTTAGGTGAAATAACTCTCAACCATTGAGGCAGATCTGGAGCAGAACCCGAAGTCTCCTGAACAGAGCTGGTAGATTAGTATACATGTGAGTGTGAGGCTTCCCACAGATAAAGTGCGAAGAGAACCAAAGTCTATACTGTTTTGTGTATATGTGCTGGTCATCAATCTATCAGGTATGAAACTGTTGCTTTCAGAAAGAATAGAAAGCTTCCCACTCTGGAGGAGCAGAAGGATGGAAGCTCAAACTGCATAGCACATTGGCTATCCTAGCATAAGGAAAGCAACAAAGTGATTTCCCTAATGATTACAGTTATTTCTGGTTCCAAGAATACTGTCTGTGTATCCAGCAAACTCTCTTGGACATGTACATTTCCTTTGGCTCTAAAGTACTAGGGCTACAAAATACCATATAAGTGCATGAAATGTCCAGATTTCTTTCCATGAAAAGAAAGCTTTCAGCATTGAAAAGCTGAGTGGAGACATTACTACACATCTTTTTCACTGCTGGCAAAGAGCAGGTAGCTGTTCTGTGTACATGGCATATCTGCAAATAAAGCAGATCTGGCATGCAATTCTAAGTTGTCTCTTATTTCCCACCCAGCTATCTTGCAGCTGCAAGTGAAGGGTGTTTGGAGATAAGCATGTTTGGAAAATAATAACTTTGATAAAGAAAGCCAAAGCTCAACATTTGAATTAGAATCTCACCACTGAAATAAACTGCATTGTGCCAGGATGATCCTTCGAATGGATAAATAAGGATTCTGTGGATACATAAAATAATAAATGCTGCAGGGCAATGAATCTAAAGTCTTTGGTCTCATGATAAATCACTGTATTGTGCCTATATACAGGGAAAGAATGAAAACACTTTGTGACGTGACATTTCGCCTCTACAAATAAATATTCATAAGTTACAAGCAAAGGGGAGAAATAAGAAAAAAAAAAAAGAGAATTTGTAGCTGCACTAATTCCTGTGGTTAGAAAGTATTTGGATAATGATGGGATATCAATAATAACCAGGAAGCAAAACAACAAACAATGTAAAATAGCAAACTCCAAGGCAGTCAGCCCAGAGTTTTCCATCAGTCAGCTCAAAAAAAAAAAGGCAGATTTTAAAAAACTGTTGTGGATGAACTCACCACTGTGTTTCTACAGGCTGATGACATGACGACTGCTTTGATTTCAATGTGATGTAAAGCCAAACCAGAACACTGTTGACATAGACCCATTGTCTCATACTAACAGAAACACTGTTGAGTTAATGGGACAGGTCCTGACTGATTCAGACCAGAATCTGAGATTGAAATAAGCCAGCTGAAGCAGATTATTTGATCCTAGTAGAGAACATCTAGCCTCTCTCATCCCCAGGCCCTAGATAAAACAAGCGTCAGGTAGGTTATACAGTGAAGGATCAGAGCAATGAGTGGCACGCGGAGGTTGTAATGAAATCCCTGAGGTCCGTAGAATTTTCCCTTGTGCAGAGACAATACAGGACCCATATATATAAGTTCTGCAAGATCTGTCCTGTAAGGTCATAAAGCTAAATTTGTGCTGATGACAGTACAGGGCCAGGGTGAAGCAGTGTGCTGTAGCAACAGAATGTGCAGATCATGTAGCTGCAGTGGGGATGGCAACACATGATAATGCAGATGGAGACAATGGATGGTATCTGGGCAAGGGATCCCCTGTGCCAAAACTCATGTCAGTGATGTCACACCCTTGGCAGAGCTATGTAGGATCTCTCAAATGTCTGTTTGGGGATGCAGACCACAGCTTTGGCCTGAATCGCCTTCAGTTGCCCAGGGTCATGAAAATGCTTTCAGACAAAAGAAGTGTTTCTCTGCAGCACACGGGCTGTCCATCTCCACCCAAGAGGGGGCTGTATAGCAGTAGCCCTGCTTATGTCACATCCCTTCACTAGCTTCTCGAAACACAAAAGCCCCACATACTTACAAATTAATTTGGTTATTATGTTAGAATAGCAGATCCCCTTGTTGCTTATGTTTAAATACCTACCTATGAATTTGGAAAAATGATAGCAATTTGCCTATACATGAAAACCTACCAAACAGGCATTTCTTGCCACATTACTACCAGTCATCTCTGTCCCTAGTCTGAAGCTTCAAGACATTGGATTCAATACAACATTATTATTCAATTATGCATTCTCCTGTATCAAGGCCATTAGCAGGCTATATAGGTACCTAAATGAGGCTCATGAGCAGTTTTAACTTATATTACTGAATTAACATTAAGTTAAATATCTTTTGTTGCAGTAGGCCTGCATCAGAAATAGGATGGTTCTCCCTGGCATACTAGGAAAGTGCTATGTCCCTTTCAGAAAGGAAATCTAAATTCATCCTGAGCATCATTTGGATGTCTGAGAAAAGGTTTAGTAACATGTCTAGCCAAGCCACAGAACTTTTTCACATCTGGATGTGTCCCATTTGCTAAACTGCTTCAGTCTGTGAACAATTCCAAAATACACTCGGCTTTATTATTGTAAAAGAATGTAACGTTATATAACCAAATGTGAAAGCACATATTGTGGAATATTTCAGAAAGAACAACATGTTAAAACTGCACTTTTAAAGCAAGGTTTGAATTTAATGGAGAAAATGGCCTCAACTGGTCTGCATATGTCAATAGTTTACTTTACGTAATCGGCTGAGGGCAGAGAAGCCTGCCAGGAGAACTGCTTTTAAGAATAAAATCACACTGGTGAAACTGGCTTCTTTCAGAGCAGAGATGGGCCTCAGCTGTAAAAGTCAGACCTGGGTTGTTCAGAAGTTTGAAGCACTTAGATCCCATGGTATTGCCCCAGTGCATCTTTGAAACAGATTCAGAAGATATCCTCAGGAATTATGAATGTGTCTCTCTTTATACTATGCAAAGAAATCCTGAAAGGTTATAAAAATAAGATCTTAGGATGAGGTGGCTTTCCTATGAAATATTAGCAATATCAAGAAGGGCTTTTTCCTGCTTTTATTGAATGTATTGGCTCTTTAGGGTCAGGAAAGCATCCTGAGTTCTTCATCCTTTATTTAGCCTTTAGGCTGCCAAAGTAACAACCAAGCTCATTCCAGGCCCAGATATGTAGCCGTGTTAGGAAGGAGATTGTGGTGCAGTGGAAAACTCCCAGCCCAGATCTTCCAGAGACCCTTAGGAAAGGCCTGTCTCAGATTCCTGCCTATAAAAGAGAGAACTTTAGAACAGTACTGTGGGAATATGTGAGAAATATGCCTTTGCTTGCGAAAGCCACCACTTACTGGCCAGACACCATGGCAGACAAAGGTGTTAAAGATTTTCTTACTCATGCAGAAGCAAAAGGCTTAATGTAAAAGAGAGGAGCAGACACCAGAGTGGATTTCTTTTTAATTATTCAAGGTTACTTTTATGTATCATAAAGATGGGCTATAGGGACAAACTATATTCATTGGCAGTAAAAAGAGGCAATTGTCCTACAGCAACTGTCATCATACATTCTCTGTGCTGGAACACAGGTACTTGAGTGCTTTCAGGTATTTTCAGGCAAGTTAGATGGACTTCATTGCCTGCAGTGCCCCATGTCCATAGTAGAGGTGACTGTGTCTCAGCTAATCCCCTTGGGGCTCACCTGCAGTCAGTGGAGGAGGTGGCACCATTTATCCACTCTGTCTTAGACATTTACTTCAGGATTTCCTGATTTTAGTCCTGTGTGCCTTGCTGTGAGTGTAGTAAAGGGATGCAATGCAATCCAAGACTAATCTTACAATTGCAAAAGAAGGAAAGAAAAGGTTAACTGAGGGCTCAATACTACAGTCTTTAGTGTCTCTCAGGCCACTTTCCTACCTGATGTGAATACGCCCCTGCTGAGTGGATCCTAAAGCCTGAAAGTTTCAAGTATAAACTTGAAACCTACAGCTTGGTTGTTTCTCTGGAGTTCTTGTCCTTTATTATGCTGCAGAATTGCTGAGTTTGATCAGCTAACCATGGTCTTCTCTGTCACTTTTGAGGCTTGACAAAAATAAGCCATGTTTTCTGGGTAAAGAATGGACAATGAACAATCCTCAGGATAACACCACTCCCCATTTCTGCACTGCTGTTATCCAAGGAGGATAACAGCATACTTAATAAACTGGCGACAAAGTCTGCCTCGTGGATATGCCGCTTCTCTTAAGCGCATCGAAGGGTACGGATGTAGTTCACCTTGTGCAGATATCCCTCGCTGGCTGCATGTCAGCAGCAGGCGATCTCTGTGGGGGAAACACAGCAGTCTTTCCCATTCTGTGCCACCAGGATTACACAAAGGAAGGGAAGCGAGGAATACGTCATCCAGCTGAAACTACAGAGAAAATTCAGGAAGAAAGAAAAACATCTGAGCTGGAACGTAGCCACGACTCAGAGGTTAACACCCTACTTCTGTGAAAAGTGCCGTACTCATAACGATAAAAAAGTGGTCAAGGCCTCATGTTTCATACAAAGGAAGGTTTTTCAATTCAATTTCCATTTTAAAAAAACCCAAAATTCAGAGCAATGCTGTTCTTTCTAGGCACTCTAAAGTTCTGGGTAAAATCTGCAACAAATAGGATACCTTTTTTGGTTAAGAAATCTTAAAAAATGTGGTGTGTGTCAGAATCCAGTGAGTAAATCAATTAATAACTCTCAGTCTATGGCTTATTTGTGAATAATTTCTTTGCATACTTTACTGTCCATTACTCATACTGTGTGGTCAATTCCTTAAGGCTTTGTCTTCACTGCAAAAGGGATCCATTCTTCACTTTGAGGTACCTGGGACAGATCAGCTTTGCTCTCTGCAGCTGCATTTTTCCTTGAGTTTACAGAGACAGAAACTGCTGATCCTTGCTTCCATCAGGTTTTATACTGGGATAGCCAGTTGGAGAAAGACAGCAATTTTAATGGAAAAAAACCACTGAGCTTGTTTTGGTTTTTGTTTGCTTTGCAGTGAACATGTCGTTTTTGTCCAAGACATTGTTTCAGCTCCCTAATTGAATGACGGAAATTTTTTAGGCAGAACAATGAAATGGCCTTCTTGTGAAAAAAATCTGGTTGCCATCCAACTATTTGCAAATAATTCCGATTGCAGAAGTCAGAGTAAAACAAACTCATTCAGTTATTTGTGACTACATTTGTATTTTGTATTTTTTCAATAGATTCTGCTTACTACCACACTTGGGCATTGCTCTGTGAAGAGAAGGGAATACTATTTCCTGTCCAGCATCACCAATTTCTCACCCATTTGATCCTACTCAGTATATAAAGTCATGCACCACAGCAGCTCAGCTTTCCTCCATCTTATGCTCCATGAAGGTTATAAAAATAAGATATCTAGAGGTAAGCAGGAAGGCCCAGCTAAAAATATGACTGAATTAAAAACTCACTTTTTTAATGCCTTTTTTGTTACTTAAGATCTGCTCGTCAAATAAGGTGACATTCAGCATTGAACTGGATCTCAGAATCTCAGCCTTAGTCATTTCTGCTTAATGCAATAACATCTTGAATGAAATAGTTTATTTCCTGGCAAAGGGCTTAACAGCAAAATTAGACTGTGTTCTGGCATGGCACTTAAATTGGCTTCCAGAAAGCTTGTGATTATCTTCTGAAGCTGGCTGAGCCAAGAGTCTGTTCTTTATCAGTGCTTCTTGGTCTGTTCTGTCCCTTTCATTTGAGGTGCAGCCTCACCAGTGCTGAGAACAGAGGGACAATCCCTGCCCTGGTGCTGCTGGCCACACTATTGCTGATCCAGGCCAGGATGCCTTTGGCGTTCTTGGCCACCTGGGCACAGCCGGCTCAGGGTCAGCCACTGTCGTCCAGCACCTCCAGGTCCTTTTCCGCTGGGCAGCTTTCCAGCCGCTCTCCCCAGCGTGTAGCGCTGCCTGGGGTTGTTGTGACCCAAGTGCAGGACCTGGCACTTTGCTTTATTGAACTTCATTCAATTGGCTTCAGGTCATTGATCCAGCCTGTCCAGATCCCTCTGCAGAGCCTTCCTACCCTCCAGCAGATCAACACTCCCATCCAACTTGGTGTCATCTGCAAACTGACTGAGGGTGCACTCGACCCCCTTGTCCAGATCATCAGTAAAGATGTTAAAAAGGACTGGCCCCAACACTGAGCTCTGGGGAACAACCACTGGTTACTGGCCACCAGCTGCATGTAACTCCATTCCCCACCGCTCTCTGGGCCATCTGGACAGTTTTTTACCCACAATAAAAACCATCCAAGCCACGAGCAGCCAGTTTCTCCAGGAGAATGCTGTGGGAGACAGTGTCAAAGGCTTCACTAAAGTATAAATGTGTGATGGAAGAGATGTTAAAGGTTCCATTGCTGCTGGTTATGCAGTTCTTGTTTCTACCATGTCTGAAAAGATTCATTGTTCTGTAAACATGAGTTTACGAGATGGACAGCCTCACTGTGTAAAAGAGAAAGCAAGTTTCATTATCAAGATATTAAATCAATCACAAAGACCTATAGAATTACTTTCTTCTGTCCTTGAAACAGATTCTTTACACATAAAAGGGTAGGTCATCTCCACACCATTTTTAGTCTATTAGCTTGGAAATGTGCACAAATTTATAGAAAACACCATGTGGTCTGAGGTTTGTGACAGACATTCCCATGTAGGGAAGAAGGACTGCAAGTGTGAAACATTCATCAGTGTGCCACTGGCCAGTCTTGAAGTCATTGCAACCTGCAGCCTAGAAGTGAATCACTACGAGGTGAATAACTTCAAATCCCTTTTTTATTAATCCCTTGAGTTGATCATGCCCTTTACTCTCTTGGGCATAAATGAAAAAATTAATTTTCCAGAATGCTTTAAACAACATCTCCATCTAAGTATTTTTGCAAATGCAGGCAAAACATGCAAAACCATTAAAGTAACAACAAAAAGGTCCAGAAAAATGTGAGCTATTTAAAGTCACCAAATGTCACAAAGTGAAACTTGAAACTTAGGCAGTTTGCTCGAGAACAAGGTCCTTGCTATGGTTTGTTCCATGCTCCTGGAGAACTCTCCAGCAAGAATACAAATCTGTTTCATTCTGGAGAGTGATCAAGACAGGAAAAAGTTCACAGAAATTTTTGTTCTGTTGATTAGAATAATGGAATTGTCTAGGTTGGAAAAGACCTCTAAGATTGTAGAGTCCAACCATTAACCCAGTACCACCATGTTCACCACAAAATATTGTCCCCAAGTGCCTCATCCACATTTTGATATACTTTTGAATACTTCCAGGGATGGATATTCCAGCACTTCTCTGGGTAGCCTGGTCCAATGCCTGAAACAGGATTAAGAATAGGATATTGAGTTAAGGTAAGAAAACGGCAGGAACCACTGCTTGTATAGTGCCATAAGAAAGGTGCTTTAACTTTGATCTGAATTTCTGACAACTCCCAAAAAGTTCAGGTCTGGCTGGTCAGCACCAGGTTCCAAAGCTGAAGTCTACAGAGAAGTTACTGGCAGTGTGCCGGGAACTTGATCTCCTCCCCCTTGTTTTCCAGTCACTAAATTGCTTTAAAGGAGAATCTAAAAATACATCAAATGCTTCCTGATAAATATTTTTCCACATACACCATTTCTGTGCTTGTCATAGGGCTGTTAAGAGAGTGCAATGTTCTACCAGCCACTCTCTCTTGCTAAGATGCCCAGCACATAATGACTGTGTTTGAGAGCCTGGGATTTGAATGTCGGTACATCCAAAGCAGAGGAAACCCATAGAACTTCATAGCTCTAACTGGGATGTGGAAAAGCTTCCTGGTCTAAAAAAACAATAATAATAAAAAGGCCTGTGGAAAAGGGTAACTTCACATTTATGCCTGGTGTTATGTGATCCTTCCTCCCTTTGAGGTACAGAGGATACCTTGTCCTACCTTTGGAAAACATCCGGCTCAGTGGAAGGAGGATGTTTGTTCTGTTCTTCTGAAGAAGTTTGAAGCAGAGCCCCGTCTGGGGCCCCTGATGAAAGGCTTCATGATGCCACACTCCCTTGAGGAGGTTTGGAAGGAACCTAATTTGCTGTGAGATACTAATGAAACCGTTTACTCGAACAGGTTTTTCCTTTTTGTGCATAACGCAATCCTCTTTTTAAGCTGGTGGATTCCTGTCATCCAGTTTTGCTGAGGCACAACACCAACTTGTTGTGCATATCCAGTTGTAATGCTAAAAGTATTGAGAGCCCTGACTAGCATGGCTGGGTTGTTTGCAATTACGAATTACCCTAATTTTCAAATTTGCTGGGCAAATTTTTGGTTTTAGCAAGATGTTTCTCATCTGATAATCTAGGTGGATTTTTTTGAGGCTGAAGTCATTCTTTGTTTCTTTATGATGGCTGCAGAAGATTTAAAAAGAGTTTTGTCTGTCTGGTTTACATTTATCCTGGAAAAGAGATCGGAGAACTTGCATAAGTCTTACATAAAGTAAACAAAAAATGAGTCTTAACAGGACAAAGCATATTGTCCACCATTTAGGATGAAATTTTCACTTATTTCTGTTGTTGCTACCCATTTACTGCAAATTCTGACACATATCCTGAAGAAAACCATATCTGTTCAAGATCCCATGCCTTATATTTATTTTGCTCAAACTGCTGAAAAATTCTCTGCTGCAACAGAGGAGAAAGCTGATTTCCAGATTTTTTAAAGATAAGCAACAATCAAACAAATTCCCAAACAAATAGATTGTGATACTTCTAAAAATACACAAGTGAAATCCTCTCTGTCTCAGATGTCTGGTTCCTATACTGTTAAAACCAGGACAGTTTAGCTTTCTACACTGCACTGCTGTGAGAAGATCGGTGGTGCTGTGTCAGATTCCCCCAAAACTGCAATCTTGTCTTCTTTATCTAATAACTGGCTGACTGAGGCCATGCTTGGCTGCTGTTGACATCAGTGATTCTGCTGAAGGAACTAAAAATAAACAGTTAAATGCCCAAAAGTGCTCACTCATGACAAATCATCCCAACAGTCAGAATTACTTCAGTTTTACCATAGCAGAAACAGGGTCAGAGACTTGTCCCATATCATTCTCATCCTGCTAATGACGAGTTCACTGAAGATGGCAGCTTCTGCCTCTAAATGCAGAATGGAAATAAAACAGATCTCTAGACTTCCAAGATTTTTTTCAGGCTATGTGTTTGGCTTGTAGTGATGGTCCTCATATCTGTACTTCACTCTGGTGAGGCCACACCACGAGCACTGCGTCCAGCCCTGCAGTCCTCAGTGGAGGAGAGACATAGACCCGTTGGAGCAGGTCAAGAGGAGGGCCACAAAAGTGATAGAGGGCAGGAGAACATCTCCTGTGAGGAAAGGCTGAGAGAAGAGGTTTTTCAGCCTGGAGAAGAGAGGGCTTCAAAGAGACCGTACTGCAGCTTTCCAGTAAAAAGAGGCTTATAAGAAAGATGGAGAGACTTCTGACAAGGGCATGTAGTGGAGCACAAGATGAAACGGCTTTAAACTGAAGTAGGGTGGGTTTAGATTAGATATTAGGAAGAAATTCTTTACCATGTGGGTGGTGAGACACTGACACAGATTGCTCAGAGAGGTGGTAGATTCCCCATCCCTAGAAACATCCAAGGTCAGGCTGGATGAGCCGTTGAGTAACCTGATCTAGTAGATGTCCCTGCTCATGGCAGGGGTGTTGGAACAAGATGATCTTCAAAGGTCCCTTCCCACCCATTCTATGATTCTGTGCTTCTATGACCTGTTCAGCAGATGCCAAACCCACTGCCTAGAAAAAAATCAGCCTGTCGCCATGCTCCACCAGTACAGCCTGCTCCTGTAAAGCCACTTTGGAGCAATCTTGTATCTACCACAGAGCTAGAAAGGCTTAAGAGCATTTTTATCAATCAAACTCCTTGTTTGTTAAGCAGCAAATGAAGTAGATCAGATTGTTTCGGTTCCAGCTCCAGCGGGTACAGCTGCTATTTGATCTTGGCATGTTCGTTTCAAGCCTTGCTGTGTCAAAGTGGTGACATTTTTTTGTTGTTTATTTGCAAAGAGCCCTTTTGAACATATCCTCTGCTTATTTGTGGGTAATTTCATGGTGTTCAGATACCTTAGTTTTTAATCCTTCTCTCACTGCAGCATGGGAAACTACAGAAAGCTGGTTTCGCTTCTGGCATATCGAGCAGGAACAGTCCACATCTGGGTTTGACTTTTTGATGACATTCAAGAAATTCCATTGCTTGGGGAGTTCTGCAAGGAAATGGAGACAAAAGTCAACATTACATAATGCCTTGGTCTGGATGTCTTGGAGCAGGGGATGTAGTCAGAAATAATGTCTTTATTATAAACAACATACTCCAACCCCTTGAGTTCCACCGAATTTTGGACCAACAAGGCTGACACAGGTGCATCTCCTCTAAAAATCTCAAGCCCAAAAGCAACTACAGCCAGTTTGTCCTCAATAATAGTATAAATTAAAGAAAACTCAGAGACATCAGCTCTGCTGCTCATTACTACAGCAATACAACCTTACAAGCAAATTTAAAATTTGCTTTTAAAAGAGTACTTATAAAGAGCTTAATCTCATTCAAGTGGTGTAAAAACATCTTGATAATAACCTCTATACATTCTATAGGATGAAAACAACTGATTAAATACCTTACATAAAGATGATCTTAGCTTTGTGGCTTATCCATTGCAGTACTAAAAAAAAAGCTATGCAAAAATTCACTTTAAATATTTCATTAACCTTCTTAACTCTAACCCAGCATGATGATACATGCTGAGAAACTAACAATGTATTTTACATAGCAAATATATGTCTCTGTCCCACTAATTTCTGAGCAGAGAATAAATAAATGTTGATTTTCCAGCTGTACCAGCTGAAGAAATTACAGACCCTCCTCAGTAAAACACTTAGCATCTTATTAATTTGAATAGCTCTGAGGGAAAGCTTTAAGCAAAAGCTTTAAATGACCCTTTCCCTTAACAAGAAGTAAGGGGCAGCAAATGAGCAAATTAGCATATGGAAAATACTATTCACCAGCACTAAATGTTTCCTGTTCAAATTGGCAACAGAGAGGAATCTAATTCTCTACAATGTTTTATTGAGGAGCTAGAAAGTTATTGGGAGAGAGAAGATACTACTCATGTTTACCTCAGGAAATAAGCTAAAGTCAGCATTGATAATTCTGCTGAAGTGCTCCCAATTTCCATATTAAATGAGTTCTTATTTGCTTGCTTAAACCCACATCTAAATAAGACAGGTCTGAGGAGGCTTCAGGATTAATGCTGGTAGATTCTAATAATACAAAGAAGTTTGCAGGGTCTTTTAAAACACTCATAATAACTATAAGGTCGAAGAATAACTTATCCAAGGTTTTCAAAAGTGTCTATGATTTTTGTTACTGCCCATTTACCCTTTGACAACTGAGAAAGGCTCAATTTCTTAGATGAGGAGCACGTTTTTTCCAAAAACAGAGATATTTCGTTGAGGCTTCTCAGGTATTAAAGATGTTAGTGCATTCAAGTCATCTGTATCTTTGGAAAATCTTAGCCACAAGGGAACTGGCTTCTCAATAATGTTGCAAGCTGTATGACATAACCAGTTTGGCTTTAGTTTCCTGGCTAGCTCATAATGCAACCCCTTCTGAAAAAAAGCTATGGAAACATAGTTTGCTTAAAGTATTGCAAGAGGCTGTGCCATTAGCGAAGCAGAAAAATCTTATACTCCTCTCACTGTGACAAAGTCCAACTGATAATGCTCAGATGTCCTCTTTAAGTGACCTAAGAGAAGCTGCCTCACCATTTTGGCAGCCATCCGGAGTGTGTATTTTGTGTCCAAAACTGGGGGGAAAAAAGCCATAGAGGCAAATGATTTTGCGGAAAGATTGACACACAAAAAAAAGCAGTTGGAGTATTTTTAACAGAAGCAAATGTTTCACACAATTTTACCTTCAAAGGCCTGGCTGCGGCTCTTGTTTAGTTTCTTTTGTACTTGGCTAGATCCCAGTGTATGATTTGCAGAACATGATCTGCCTTTCCTGTACCTATGGGTTTTTTGGGAGCTCAGGATTAGCATGCATTGAAAAACGCATTTTGGATATCACAAGGCAGCATATTCAACTGCACTCACCAAAATCTATGTTAACAAAATCAGTAGCAGTGTGCGGGATATATGACCCAAAAAATAGCTTATCCTGAGCGCCTCATCAGTCATTAGCAGTCACTGGAAAAGCCATAGAGGTCCAACACTGACTGCAGGCAGATATCAAATGTAATAGCAGCTGGAATTAGGTGTTTTAGGTTGTGAGGGCTTTTGTTTAAACAGTTGTGTAAATGGCATAAGACTGGCCCTTTCCAGACACGTAGCTATTTCACATGGAGCACTGCATGTAAAAGTACCACAAAGGAAACCTTATCACTCTCTACAACCACCTGAAAGGAGGTTGTAGTGAAGTGGGAGTCAGTCCCTTCTCCGAGGTAGCAAGTGACAGGACAAGAGGAAATGGACTCAAGTTGTGCCAGGGGAGGTTTAGATTGGATACCAGGAATTTATTTTTTTTAATCTAAAGGGTTAAAAGACACGTACATGTGGCCCTTTTGGACATGGTTTAGTGTTGAGCTTGGCAGTGCTGGGTTAATGGGTGGACTCATTGACCTTTCCCACCTTAGTGACTCTATGATTCTGTAAAAGTAAATTCTCTTCCTCTCAGCTGCTCAGGTTCCCTCTCCAGTGCGTGTTGGCTG
This sequence comes from Ptilonorhynchus violaceus, assembly GCA_013397565.1. Lineage (NCBI taxonomy): Eukaryota > Metazoa > Chordata > Aves > Passeriformes > Ptilonorhynchidae > Ptilonorhynchus > Ptilonorhynchus violaceus. Next base: position 110,864 of record VZRJ01012100.1, on the reverse strand, counting down.
CCCTATTCCAGCAATGCACAGCAACCACAAATCCACTGGGATGGCCAGTGTGACATGAACAGTACAAGGTAGCAAGAATGTGCTGTCTGAAAGTCTGACTGAAGAAGAGGGCACAAGTGCATGTATAAGGGATGTGAAGACAGTCTATAGCTTGGTTTAAGAGCTGTACATTTAAATATGCAGAGAAAGCATCTGACACAGAGTTGTGTAAGGAGTTGGAAATTCCACTATCACTACATCACTGCCATTCCATCCATGTCACCAGAAGCATCCCATTGCACTGGACATGCAATATGGCCTTGGTGGAGAGAGAGGCGGAGAAGAATGAAGATGTGAATGGAGTGCAGAATGAAGAAAATATCTTCATGTCATCCCGACCTTTGACTTTTATTTGAGCATTGTCTTCATCCCCTTCGTGCACTCCATAGAAACTTCATATTGTTGTGCTCTCAGCAAGAGAACTGTTCTGCACTGACTATCCAGCCTAAATCACATGGCCTGAGATCTCCCCAAAGCCTTCCTATTGTTCCTGTGTGACACTCAACAGCCAAACTCTTTAGGCCACTGTCCCTTTCAGTGCAAGAGCATGGGCCATGAGGTGAAGCTAGGAGAGGCCAGGTGTGGAACAAACAACAGGAGATGGCTCTTCATTTAATGGTTTGGCCACTGTCCCTTTGGTCCCTGTTTCTTAGAGATGGGGATTAGCCCAACTCTGAAACACCATCAAAGAACTCCCTCAGAAACTAAGGAGGGATAAAAAAAGAGGGAAGGGAGAGAAAAGGAGAAGCCAAAGGACTACAGGGAACAGTGACTGAAAAGAAGGAAAGAGATGGCAACAAATGGTTAAAAAATTAAAAGTAAAGAACTGCAGAGGGACAAATAGCAAAGGACTCCCAACAGCTCCAGCACTCCAGGAAGCTGCTGCAACAGCAGTACTGTTCTGTCCAGAGGCAGAAGAACAAATAAAAAGAAACCTCACAATTTTGGGGATCAGTTAAGTTCAATCCTCCTGTTAACACAACCGGCTGGCTTTGCCAAGGCCAGAAAGAGGTAGGTGAGAAGGTCCAACATTGTGGTGGAGTCTTAGTTGGGACAAAAGTAAATAAAAAGGTGAGGGGAAAAGTGCAGCTGCAGGAAGAGATTCTGTGGGAGCAGAAAGAGGGACTATAGCCTGACAAGCCTTATCTAAATGTGTGCTAGACCTCGTCTTGCAGAAAAGGCATAATTCTGCTTATGAGCTGCTCTATGAACATATTTCCGTGATAGAAACATCGAATAATAAAATGGTTTGTGTTGGAAGGGACCTTTGAAGAACCTGTAGTCCAAACTCCCTGCCGTGGGCAGGGACACCATCCACTAAACCAGGTTGCTAAAAGCCCCATCCAACCTGGCCTTGAACACTTCCAGAGATGGCGCATCCACATCTCTCTGGGAAATCTGTTCCAGTGCCTCACCACACTTACTGCAAAAAAATTCACTGCTTCAGTGGGATTTTTCCACTCTTTGTCCACAGCGATCAGAGATATTAGATCAGAATATAAATGGAAAGATTGGATACTGGGCTAAATAAAATCAGTGAAGAAAACAGGAAGAGAAGACGAAATATCATTCTTGGGACAAAGCATTTTGTCTAATGACTCTCCTGGTTATAAGGAGTGAAAGAACAGAGCTACGTGAATGATGACTGGACTGCCTTTGCGTCTGTTTTCAACAGAGCTTGATGCTGTTACCAGTACAGTTCAGGGAGTGCTGAGAAGTCAGGGATCCTGGCCACGGGGCTGTCCATGCTGTATATGCCAGCAGACCTTATTTCACAAGAAACAAGAAGAGACAGTAAACAGATGGGGAGACTTTAAAAGAAAATGGTAAGGAGGGAACACCTATCCATCTTTTCATTGACATTTAGAAGACATCTATCACCCTGTTTTTTAAATCTTCAACAAATTTGCAGAATTACAGAGTTCAGAGGAACCATGTATTTCTGTCTGGTGGAGTGACAGTGGTAGATCAACTGAGTCTTAAATAGATGATGTATAGAGGCATATCCTTCCTTTTCCAGAAATTGGAGCCATTATGGAGACAGCCAACTGGATGGAGGAAGACCAGTCTGTGGCACAAATTTAAATGCAAGAACACAGACCTTTTGCCAGGTACCACTTAGAGACTCATTCAGTTGGTTTTTTAAGCATAAGAGTTCTTCATCTAACACAGAATTCATAATTGTCTTGGGGAATCCTATCCAGATCCCACAAGGAATACGTAGTCCTAAGGGTGTGGGGACAATACCTCTCTATCAGTCTGACATTCCCACTAGTATATAGTCTTCCTATTAAGTTAGAGGCCCTGCTGTGGCCCCCGCCATACTTGGATAGCATATCTTGTTCTCTGGGAGTTACAGTCTTTGCAAATGCATTCCAAATTCTGCTTGATTTAATCAGCGCAATTTTCTCTTGCCTAATGGATTGGCCTTTCCCCCTGCAAGCCAGGAACAATTCAGCTGCAGTGAGAGCAGGGAGGGCTCACTGGTGTCACAGCAAACCTTCCACCATCCTGCTTTTCATGGTGTTTGTTTCCAATTCCTCCTCTCAAGGTCCACTTCAGTTCAGTGAACTCTGAAGCTCTGTCACTTCTCACAGCCACCTCACTGTTCTTGTAAATACAGGCTCCTTATGAACTCTGTGTCTCTGTGGTGGCAAACTGCAACCTTCAGCTCAGACTGATGGAAAATTTATATAATCACAAAGCTCCCTCTTACCTCTCTTTGTCATCTCCTGGACCTCCCAGAGACCTGATCTCCAAAGGTTGTGGCAGAACTGCTTTTAACAGGCTTCAAGCAACGGGAGGAGTTTGTCTCAGACCTGTCCTCACATCTTGAGTTTCCTCGCACACCTTCAGCAAGAATTTATTAAACTTGGCTCTTTTCCAAGAACAGAAACAAAGCAGAGAATATTGCCTTTAATCTCCATGTCTTGCTTCCTCTGTCAGTAAAGGAAGGGTAATAAAACACATTTGCACAGCTCTGATGGGTTTTGTGAGGGATAAATTAGTCTGTAACATATCTGTAATTGCTCAAAATGGTATAACAAAAAGTGTGAACAGCATGTGGAAAGGGGATCACCTTTAGAGCCCAAGTGATGTTGAGCTGAAGCCTTACAGAAAGAATAACTTTAAGAACAGCAGTGCTGTGAACTGAGCTCACTTTTAATGCTGACGAAACACTGCATTGAGAAAAGTGGGGAAAAGTGGTGGTGACCTGTGGGGTGCGCCATCCATGTTGGCCTATAGCTCTTCCTTTACTTGGAAGGAAAATAACTAATTGAGGAGGTGCAAGCAGTGCCTACCTGACATGACTTCTGAGATGTAAGCAGGTATCAGGAAACCTGTTGTACTGCTATTAAACAACACAAACTCAGTGCTGTGTCTATGACCAGATGTGAAAGAGTCTGTGGGACTATGCAAAGGACATTAAAGAGATACTATCAGCAGCCCAGATCTCAAAACAACATGATTCATATTTCATTACCATTAAATTTGCATAAAAATCTCACCATTTTCTATAGGTAACAATTATGGAGAGGGTTCCCCTTCCTCCTAACTTCTGAGCCCTGAATTCAGAAGTCCTTTCTTTGCATACCTGAACACTTGAAACCTTCCAAAGAAATAAACAAAGGTGGAATATCTCACATAACCACCCAATTCCAGAAGCTGGGCTTTAATGCAAAATGCAAAGAATTGCACATGTTAACAACAGAGCTACCAGCTTGGCAAAGTATCCTCTGTTCTTGGCAAAGGCTTCCTACAGGTGGCAAGTTTGAACTCTGGTCTGTCTGTGTCTTACAAGGCACAGAAAGGGGCAGGTTGAGGGACGGGCACTTGTCACAACATGATCCCTCAGGAACAGTGAGGACTATTGCTGAGGTATAAAGGCTGTGTTGATCTGGAGTGATTTGCTGAGCAAGTGACTTCAGAAATGGATATGGCTTCTATCTGTCCTCACATTTTTGAGTCATTAGACAGCAAGGCTGTGGATCAGTTGCTTTCATGCTACACGGAGAGCAATATTTACAGCACCCAGAAATAGACTGAGGAGGCGAGACACCCCATCAGTATGAAGGCCAAAGAGCTTAGCCAGTTCCCTAATTATGGTTTAAAGTCCCTGCAGACACATCTGGAGAGCAAAGCAGGATATGGATTCTCCTCCCCCTTTCTCCTCCTTTCCATGTGAAAGGTATGGCGCTATGATGTACTGTCCGAGGGCCAAGGTCATGTTTGCTTTGATCTGACAGCAAATTGTATAATAATAGCTGGTTGGCATTCAAGGAAAAAACCTGCTTGTTTTAACTTGTGGTTTATTATCAGAAGTGGAAACAAGGATTACTTCTTTTCAGGGACACACCAAAAGAAGGATAATTTGCAGGAGACAAATTCCAGACAACTGGTCCACTCCGCAAACGCAACTTAATGAACTCCAGCTTTTAATATAGCTTCCAGCTACCTCTTGGACAGGAAATTTTGATAGTCGTGAGGTGATATGGGCTTGAATCCCAGCAAGACCCAGTACCTATTCTTACTTCTGCTACAAGTTTGCTTTGCAACAGCTTATTAGTTTCTAGAGAGAAACTGAAGAGTTCAAACCTACTTAAAATAAATTCCAGCACATATCGCCTTTGGCAAGCTTCTGTATGGAGATAATAGTGTTTACTTCTTAGCTTTATGAGGGTATTTGAGCTGTTATTACAACTGTAGTACTTTGACCATGTAAATGCTACGTTGTCATAATATTCTCTCCTTCACTCTGTTATGTCTAAAACAGGACTTTGAGATTTAGAGGTTTCTCAGTCATCCTTCTTTCCTGAGTGTCAAAGACATCAGGAAATCATGCTCGCCTGTGACAAAAGCTTGTGAGTCAATATTAAATACAGCTGAGCTTTTGACTCCTTTTTGGAGCGTGTTATTACATCACTAGAAGAAAAGGTAATGTAGCTAGAAGCTGTAGATCAAGGAAGCATAATTTATCACCTGCTCTATGAGTGCTACCAATGGCACTCATAGAATCATCTTCTTGGAAAAGCTGGCCCTCTGACACTGTTGAGTATATTTCAGAGTCAATGTTATGAATCTATTTCCTCTTTCAGAGGCAGACTTTTACTGCAAATAAATATGCTTCAAATTGTGTCATCTTCAGAATTGTAAGTCGTATTTTACTACTTGGAATAAAAATGTTATTTTCAGCATTAATAACTTAACTAAGTCCAAGTGCACATTTACCTTGTAACTAAAAACTGTCTCCAATGCCAGTATAGAACTCCTATACAGCCCTTTAGATATGGGCAGAAATTCTGATATATAAAACATTCCTTCAACAAAAAGGTTGCTTAGGAATTCTGGTTTTTAAATGTTTCAACTCTTTTTCACTGTTTGAAACCCTCTAAAGCCTTAAATGTAGATCCTTTTCTTTCTTCCTGAGCAGAATTCCTGTTGCCTTGCTTAGTCATTTTGAAAGGCTGAATTCTCACAATTTTATTTAAGAATGGAGGAAAAAGCAGTGGAGTATTCTGTTTCGCATTTGTGAAATACATAAGTGAGATGTTCAGCCACAGGGGACTGGGGAGGGAGGAGGGCTGGCAGATAAATCACACTGGAAATTCAGTAACTGTGTTTCTCTTTTAAAATAGGCTCTCTGTAGTTTCAAAAGACATTATTTATAGAGCACCACATGCAATAAGTTTAACAGGCAAGGCAGACAGAAGGTATCAGTCCCAAGGCATGGTTAAATATTCAGTCACTGGACACCAAAGACCCACGGTTTTTATATTCCTGAACTCCCACCATCGCCTGAACATTCCCACCTCTCATCGCCTTTACTCTGCTGACAGACTTTGGAGCCACATCACAAATTGGAACAGGGAGCTCTGACCCAACTGAAAAAGTAAGGCTGCAAGAAAGGGCTGATAAAACACCAGCCATACTTTTCAGTCAGATAAGTTCCCTGGTCAGATTCATCACGCAGCAGCACAAGTGCTGCATGATCAAGGGTAGTGCATGAGGAAAGGGTGGCCGTAGTGGGAGGAGAAGAGGAGAGTCACAGTGTCTGCTTAAGCAATGCCAATAGAGTGATTATTAAACTCATCCTCTGGTGCCTTCACCCCAATGGTTTGAGGACAGGCTTCACTTTGGACATGGTGAGTCACTCACATCACTGAATGGCACTATTCACAGCAAAGAAAGCCTAAGGTTGTCCCCTGTTCTTGTGATCTTTGTGGGAGCCTGGAGTCATGTTAGCCATGTGAGAATCTCAGCATCCCTTTGGAAAGGTCAGTTTAACTTGAATCCCTCCTGACTGTGGAGGAAAAAGGCATGAAAGTCAGATCCTAACAGCTCAAAATACTGAAAGCAAAGAGAAGAATCTCACTCCCATAACAGCAAAAATGTAACGGCTCCATAGCCCTTGCTATGCCAAATGATATGATAATGCTCAGACATCCTCTTTAAGTGACCTAAGAGAAGCTGCCTCACCATTTTGGGATCATAGCTAGATATTCACACGTTCTGACCAGTGGAACTGTTTAATTAAACAGAGAGTTGCTTCAGCATGATGCTGTGCAAACTTCACTTTCAATCATTAAGGCTTGTTCTATTCCTGTGCTACAGCAAATGTCCTTGCTGCTTCTTAGGGCTCAGAGAAGTGTCAGCACAGCTCGAAGGCAGAGCATGTGACTCCTGAGACTTGTGTCCTGCATGGGATCAAAGTTCTGTCAAAAGCCCCGTACTCATGGGAAATCCTCTTCATAATTAACATTTATGTAACGACTCCTTCACTGGCCAAACATATGTTTACATTCCTCCAGTCTGTTTTTTTAAGAGACAGTGCTGGCCAGATGTTTTTGCAAGAGCACTGGAATTAGGTCTTTGTTTTCAGCTTGGCTCCATCTACTCATGCAATGTCTCTAAGTCTCTAAGGGGACAAATGCTCCCACACATCCCTTTGTTTACCAAAGAACATGGATGCATTCTGCTTTTCTTGAGAGTATGTATCAGGGAGAAGTGACAGAGGGCCTGTGGAGTGACTGAGTCATCTTACCTCCTCCCACCAAAGGAATATGGGGATAGTGTAGAAAAGAGATCTGAGGATCTTTGAGGAATGATGCCCAAAAATCGTGTCTCACCTAAAGAGGTCACAGCTCTTTGGAGTGCGCTGCAAAGTGAATAAGTAGTCCCAATTTGAGGAAAGGCAAGACTTCTGCCTCACCTTTTAATCTTCAGGGCCTTTCTTGTCTTTGTGCCTCCCATCTTGGTGTTTATTGTCTATAAAATTGGTGGGCTCTAATAACCCTCACCCACTCTGACTATAGGATACATCTTACAGACATCTAAAAGATGGTTGCTGGTAAAAGAGTAAGGTGTGACCCAGTTGGCTTTTGAGTAACTCCTCTTTTCATTGTAAGCTCCCCTTCAGACTGGCTCACAGCCCCAGGACTATCTAACTTAATTTTGGCTATAATCACAACCTCGCTCAGGACTGCTACAACTTCATGACTGGTCAGAAACCCAAATTTGGGCACTATTGCCCAAGGGTGCTCATATCATACTGCGGTTTCTGAAGGAAAGTTTTTTAACAGGTAAACCATCTGTGAAAGTGAAACTCAGTCCTCTGAAAGGATGAGCTGTACTTTCTAGGAAACAAAATGATCAGGATTGGAGAAACACCAAGGCATGTGGTCTGTGAGGCAATTTAGAAAAGTTCTTCAGGTAGCTGTTTCTTCCAAAGCCATGAAATGTCACATCTGGGAATGAGGCAATCTTCATTATGAAGTTCTTAAAGAAAAAAATAAATAAATTCTGAAGGGAGAAAAGGCCACTAAATGTAAATTTGGTAGCTGTCTGTGCATAGCCCTCTAGTACTGGGGCCAGTGTTGCTTCCAAGTTGAGCTGGGCTGTCTACAGAAAAGTGAATGGTGAGACCAGCTCACCATTCATTGCCAAATGAACTAATTTAATGACTATCCCCTTCAACTTACTAGCAGGAATTTGAACGGCAAATTAAAACAGTAAAACTTTGCAGGGAGGATAGCAATACCGCTCCTCAAGGAATTTCTCTTGATTCAGTCCTCATTGCCTGAGGAAGAATCCGTTTTGCCTTTCTGTAACAGGACTGTTTTGAAACCCACATCTGATTTCATCAGGGATTTTCTAATTGGGCTTTTCATAAGTTTTTCATGAGAGTTTCTTTGCTTAAGGATGTGCATCTGACAATGACAGAATTCTGCCCTACAATTTCTACAAGAAAGTATCTGCTTACTATGACACTGAAGTTCCATCATACACAGGCAGGGACTACGTCTAGTCTAGGTTTTGTAAGTACTGATGATGTTTACACAGTTGATGTTTGTTTCTGTTTAATAAACAATTTATCCCATGATAATATTATACCTCTAACCTCATCAAAACTCATTTGTGCAACTGAGCACATAGAAATTTAAAAGTGGTGGGTTTTAACGTCTTGACAATTGAAAATGCTCAAACACCTTGAAATTTCATTTGCCAAAAAAGACTGGATTCCCAAATGAACAGAAGTGTTTGTAGGGGATGATGCTACTCTGTGTCAGTAAGAACACCAGGGTTTGGCCAAAGGACCTCACTGATTTCAATATATAAGTAGTTTTCTTCAAAATTTTCATGTCACTGATAATCACTTTCTCTTGATTTTGTTTCTTTCACTAACCCACAACTTTAAAACTGTGCTCTTCTGTTCTGTTAAAATATGTGGGCTAATCTCTGGTAAACCACCATATTTGATTTAGTTGAATATCTTTTGGTAACATTTTAAGTTAGCATAGCTAGTTCATGTGCCAAGTATTACATTTTTTCATTCCCCACAAAATCAGGACAAACTGTACGTCTCCTGCTGTGTCCGAAGCCGATTTGGCTAACTTTCAGCTACATTAATTAAAGAATACAGCAATCCTATTTTTATCTGATTTTAAAATACTACAGATACACTGCTGGAAATTTTACTTGTTTTGATGCAAAATTACTTAACTGCAAAAAAAGTTCAGTAGTTTGCTTTATGCTATTTATTTTCACATCCATGCACAGACCCATACTCAGATACATGCCATAACACTAAGAGCTGTCAAACAACTACAAGGATTTATCAAATCCATTTTCAGGATAAGGCTTAAGAATATAGATTTGGATACACTTCACTAGAATATCATGGAACAGAGGAGGATGTAAAAAGAAAGAATAGCATTGCCAAGGTTTAAAGATGTTTATTGAACAAAACTTGCTTCAATACCAAAAAGTTCTGGTTTGAAAAGAATGTTTTTAATGCTTCTGAAAACTTGGATTAACTATTTTAAAAACTATTTACTAAATAAACTTTATTAGCATTAATCACTCCAGCCAACAGACTTTAAAATATTGTGGATCAAAAATATAATGATTGATATAATGTTCCAAGAGTAAAAAGCTTTTGTTGATTTGAAAATAAAGGGATTAAGATCAGTCAGGCACTAAATTTGCGGTACCAACTCCCTGCTCTTCACCTACACAGTTTATTTCTATTCTGCATTAGTATTGCTGGCTGTACTCAAAGCTTAGAGGGACAAAACTTATTCTGTTTGAAGTCAGTGGGCATTTTGCCATGGGTTCAATAGGAACAGACTTTGGCATCTGAAAGCATACTGCATGTGATGAAATATGGGGCTGCAAAATATGTGATCTGTGGCTTTACCTGCCTACTCTACTGTCTTCTTTACAACTGTTCTTAGTAAAATGTTCTTTTAGGCATCTCATCTTTCAGATCAACAAGATGTTACACAAACTACGTATCTTCTCTTTCCTCCAGCTGCTTTATCTAATCTGGATAAGTTCAATGCATCTGATATCCATTTTTGCTCTTTATCATTTGCTGATTTTTTGGTTGTGAGGATTAAAAAACACAGGTGCACAGAATGTTCATCAGTGTCTTGCTCTTGTAATCCTTCCTAGGTTTCAGCTGCTGCTGCAATGCACAAAGTCTTCAGCAATGAACAGGCTCTCTTGGAGAATGTTAGAGGTGAATACCAACACATGCAGGGCTACTGTTTGACTTGAGAATATCCCAGTGCAATTTGAGAGACTATAATACTTTCTTTTGGACCATTATTCCTTCTTTATTCCTGCGGTAGCAAGCACTGCCAACTTGTCTGGATTTCCATTGAAAAGGGATGCTGTATGAAAAGGCAAGGGCAGGCTTAACTGATTAGTGAAAGCACACAGAAGTGGTCCAAAGAGAAGAACTGGATAGGTGGATGCATTAAAAACACAGATCCTCTACTACTCTTTGCTCCTGCATTCAGAAAAAAAGTGACCAGTAAAAACTGTGGTGGTTTTGTGATGCACAGAAAGTGAATTTGTTGGCCTGCTGCCAGTTGCCAGTGGAGAGATCCACATCACACAGCTTTCAACACAGTGGGCAACTTATGATCTGAAGTCACAGAAGTTTGTTGCCAGACTCACTTGTAGCTTTAAACCAATATGGATTTATTGGGAGGCTACCAAGGAAATTTTAGCTTTCTTGTAGCCCCTCCCCCACACTACTGGCAATTCCCTTGTTCCCAGCATATCATCTCATACCCTCTCTGGCACCTCAACCGCATCTACAAGTGGTGGGGAGTCGTAGAGAAAGCACGACCTGAGTCAGAACGGTGAGTATGTGTTCTGCATTTGGCCCTCCACTGTGTGATCTCCTCAAGGCCTTTGAGCTGTCAGAAAGGTGGGTGCCCAGCATAGAGTTGTGAAGGGAGTGCTGTGTTCCTGTTATTCACGTCTGGCCTGCATCTGTCCCTGGTTTCAGTGGGGAAAACAAGCAGAACATATAATTCAATCACTTCTAGACAAGACTCGTGGCTGAAGCTCATTATCAAAACAAGCCTGCACCACCGCTACTAAGAAAGTATTGCTCTTTAAGTTCTAAGAAATAAAACTAGGAAACACAGGATGACAGAGAAGATGAGAATATTGATTCCTATTTTACTTGTAATTCTTTGCTTCTCAGATCCTGAAAAACAAAGAAGTTTTAAATTCCCATGAATTTCTTTTTTTATGCATTTCCTCAATTTTACTGAATGGAAAGCACTTTCATTTATGTACTTGTGTGTACTGGAATGAATTAGGAAAAATCCTCTATGGATTTTAAGATTCAGAATAGCTTATACACCATCAGAATGTTAGGATGCATTTAGTTAATGTTCTTTTTTCAGTGCAGCAGTTTGATTTAATCAGCATGAAGTCTGCCCACGTGTAAATGCAGTCACTGACCCCTGAAGCACAGAGCCAAGCACCGACAGCCTGACTCACTCCAGTGGGCAAGATTCAGATCTCACGTTAAGACCAGGGAGTGGGACCTACCCATACAAGGCTTGAAACCAACTCATTGGCGTAAGTGGATATATTTGTTTGAGGAAGGAAACCAGGATTTACTTTTATTGCACAGACTTGATCATGAGAATACTTTCCACATGTAGGTTTTCTTCTGGGTGAGAAGCCCCATTCAAGTCAGCATTGGCAGGCCCCAGCTATTTACTCTCTATAGTTGGCATTGCCAGCATCAACATTTTTGTTTCAGATCCACATCAAAATTCATGTGGGTGTAAAGCTTTCCCAGACACAGAGCGTGAGCACATGAGCCTCAACGTTAATGAGGGAATTGATTAAGCTCTGCTGCACGAATATGTGTGCAAGAGTGTGAGCATAAGTACCAATTTTAGCTTGGCAGCAGGCTGAAGTGGCTGTTCCATTGATACTCTGCATGTTTGTTTGCTTATAACTTCCCTTAAAAATATTCCTTGGGGGCTGAAGTGCGTTCTGCTTGCTTTTGGCTCAAAGGTGACTGAAGAAAATGATAGGAGCTGCTTCCAAGTTACAGGAGCCCAAAAGGAATGCAGTTCCTCGTGCACTTCCCCTGCTGGCTTGGTGTTTGTGAACTGGCACGGGAGTGAAATGAATGACAGTGCCCTCTCAGAGGTGCCCAGAGAAGGATTCTTATCAAATGCTGTCTCCTGCCAAGTCTAACAAACACTGTCAGCCTGCAATGACAGGGAGAAGCATTTGGCAGCAAGGCCCTATGTTTTCAACATCAAACTAGGAGGAAGGGATGAGGACAAGTGTCACTAGCAGGGACAGGGCCACTTTTTTTTCCTGTATGATAGATGGTCTCCAGAAATTCTGGGGAGGTGTATAGGTGCACTTACCATAGTGGGAAGGCTGTGTTGTGAGGTTTGCTTTTCCTTGTTCAGTATCTGAGTGAGTTACTGTGAGAGTGCCCGCTGCTGAGAAAGGATGTGTAAAAAAACACAGTAGGAAAGAGCAGCAGGAATGCATTAGGAATGCTTGCTGAAGGGCAGTGCATGGCAGGCACAGAGAATAGCAGGCCTCTTGCTCTTCAGGGGTGTCAGTGTTTGACACATCCACTGGGAAGTGTGAACAAAATGTAAGGGAGCTTGTTTCCTTTCTCTCTCACACTCAAAGACATTTACTATGTGCATTTGTCGGCCAGGTAGCAATCCTGCTTATAGCATTAATGACATAATCAATTTTGCAGTGTGTAAGTTTTGTGTTAGGACAAGGAGAGAAAGGTGTTATAACACACAACAGAATTCAGAAGCACCATATTTGTTTTCCACCTCTACTTAGATACTCTCATGTGGCATGGGAGCTCCTATCCAGATATTCGGCTCCTAAGTGAACGCAGTAAAATTAGTTCTGATTGCTCCCCTCCTCTGAAATGGTACTGACTCATTTTTCTCCCTTCCTATGTGCTTTTGTCGTGTCAAAATTACGTTAGCTTTTGGGCACCTGCTTTCTTCCTTGACAGTCAGCTTCCTTTCGGGGAACAGAACCACAAGGGACATTGACTACTAGATAACTGGAGCTGCATGAGAAGGCAACACAAGCCGCAAAGCTCAGAATACTGTGTATGAGGAAGGAAGTTGGATATTTGCCTTACAGAGAGAGGCACAAAAGAGGAAATGTGGAAGGATCAAAAGAAATGTGAAAGCTGTCACTATTTCCAGAAGAGGGCAGAGAATTGGGAAAGAGATCTCTGTTTCACCATGGACTTGAGGAAGTTGTCTTTGTCTGCCAGGACAAGATTTGGATGAGATGTGAGGACAGTAAGAGCTTGAAGAAAAGCAGGTGATATAAGAGGAATGAAAAACAATAGCTGAATGCTCCTGTTTCAGCAGGAGAATTCTGGATAGGCTCAGCGTAGATATTTGGATGGCTAAGGGTGATGTATTTGAAACAGGAATGAACATGGAATAATGATCATTAGGAGAGGAAGGAGCTGAGTACTAAAAGTTTGAAGGATCAAAAATGTCATTTTGTACAAACTGGATACAAGAGAAGCAGAAGGAAAACCTGTGAACAAGCACATTTGGAGTAGTGAAGAGGGGTATCACTTAAAAAAGTCTCCTAACTCCATTGTGTTTTGCGATTATTTTGGAATATTCCAGCAGTCCTCAATGATCTTGTTGCCTCCTTCCACCCAGCCATGCAGTGTGGCCACCTTGCCTACCTCTGCTGGCTTCTGGTTTGTTGGCAACATGAATGAGTGACAAGAACTACACTCCCAGACTACTTTGTTTCATTGTGCCACTAATAAGTGTTATTTGAATTGTAATTTTTCTATGTTCCAGTTTCTTTTTCTTTTTAGAGGTGTTACTGGAAAAAATTCATTATTGTCCATAAAATTATTTGATGAAGTTGCTATGGTGATGCAAATTATATTGAATTCTTACTATAGTCACAGAAGAACAACACTGGGTAAATCTTTGCCTAACTCTTTGAATATGGTTTTGAAATTATTATGCTGCAGTTAAATGGGCAGAGTTCTACTAGGCTGGGCAAAATTAGGCTGCTCAAAAGTGCATCACTAACCATAGATTGCTGCTTGTGGTCAGCCTGGTTCTAGCTGTGCAGCTGCTCTGGAGTTCTGTGTTGCCAGAAGTGCACAAGAAATGGACTGTATAGTGGCCATAGACATGGGTAGATATCATAGAGAGCTACATTTGGGAAGGTGGTGTCTTCTATTTCCTACAGCCTATTCTATATCTCATGTCTCAAACAGATGCTGAATTCCTGGGGCTGACATCAAACTCACCTTTCCTGAAAAGTTGGGGAAAATTCCATAACCCTTAGCAGTAAATGAAACCTCAGTGATCCTTTAAGTGGGTCATGTGAAACATGGGTTGTAATTTGTTTCCAAATCGTTTATACAAGTGATAGGGCACTTCCCAACCTTATGCAGGTGGCTTTGCTGCCTCTGCTTTTCCTCCCCATTGCCTCCTTGCTCCATCACTCTTACCATTCCCTTCAGCTGTTCCAATGCCCAACCCTGTTTCAAACTCATTCCCTCTCTGCAATTTCTCTTTACCAGCCCCCTTCACCTCCAAATTATGGTTGCTGGGAGCTTTTGTTGCTATTTGGAGATATGCCCTCAAATCCTTGGTAATGAGCCTGTGACAGTTTATTAGCATGTGCTCAGCTTTGTGCCTCACTAGTTTTGTGCCTCACTAGTTTCGTGCCTCAGATGGGCTAATTTCTAATAAACTTGAAATTCAGCCAGAACACCTGGTTTAAATCTGAAGCTATTTCTGATTAATAGTGCCCCCAACCCATGGCTCTCCTAATCTGTGCAATAAGTAGTATGAAGTGAGGAGGAAGGGCATGGGTGCCAGCAGCACTGGGAACGCCAAATCACCCCTGTGGACTGCAGGCGTTACAGCGTGGCAGGCACCTCACAGAGTGGAAATGACACTGTTGCAAGAAAATCATATACATAATAAATTACAGAGGTCATGCATAGGAAAGTTCTCCAGCACTATACAACCACATGGGAAGAAATGGCCCTGTCAGCTTGTTTGTCCTTCCAGGATAGCTGGAGACCAGTGAAATACTGACAATTTTGGGGAGCTTGTGAATGCAAGATACAGCATTTTCACAGGAGCTGGATCCAGATTCTGGAAGAACTTTTCACAAGAGAAAAGAATGTTGTTTAGTTTGCTGCTTCACTAAATATAGGACTCCTATCTCTGCATTAGTTTCTCTTTAGATACATACTCCTTTCTCCTTCCACTCTCAAGCACACCCAGGCACACAAACAAAAACAAATGAGTTATAAACTAATCAAACTTGTTTTCTTCAGGTTGGAAAGGAAAAGAGATAATATTTTGATTTCAATTTCCAAATCTTTGGGAGGTGCTCAGATATTATCTATTACAGTGCTTCAAGCTTCTCACTGTAATGGTATCAAGTGCCTCCCAAGCAATTAAAAAGCAACAAACAATTATCAAAATATGTTTTCCCATCACTTCTCTCTCCCATTTCTACTTATGAACAAGCATTACAAGCAGAATTTTTAACTGTGTAGTAAAACTGTGAGGTTTCTGTGCGCAGGAAGAGCTGTAAAAAAGGCAAAATTTATTTTTGGTTTTGGACCTCTAAGATTGAGGTCACTTTTTGTTCCCTTAGGAATGAGATATTTTGTCCAAATCTGGTCTCAGTAACTCCTAGAGTCACAAGTTTCCTGTGTTTGGATAGTTTCACTGTTCCTGGAGAAAGCAATGGGCATCATCAGAAAAGAACTGATGGAGCCTAATTTACTTAGGCCAATTCCATGGAATTTCTTCAAATAGCAGCTTGAAGTGGAGTACTGAAATCCAGGCCCTAGCTGAAGTTAGGATAAAAAATACCAATGTGTGTTGCTGTATCAGTAACCTATAGCAGCCTCTGTGTTTTCATGGTGTGAAGCTTTATGCTAAAGCTGTCTTATGCCAGAGCCTGCTGCTGTATACATCAGTGATTTATTTCCCCCAGCATGGGTATTTGGGACTCCTAAGGCAGTTCAGAAGAAGCCAAGAAATACAAATACAACAGTATCCTCAAAGGGCTTGGCATTATGAAGGAAGCAAGTCCTACATGTGCAAGTGTTCCTTATACACACACACACATACACACAAATGGCATTATTTGGGTTCAGCTTTCACCAGATGTTCTTCCTCTGACACTGATTTTCCTTACACATTATAAACAGAAAATCCTACTTAGACATCCTGTGAAACAGACAGAGCCAAGTATCGTTTGTATACTGCTGCTCTTTAAGTTGCCTAATAAATATTTCAGTGGCTTCATGGATGGGGACACTTACAAGACAACTTCTCAGGAGGCACTTCTGGGAGAGGAAGAACTTTGCCTGCTGGAATCCTGTGGTTTTGCTGTATTATTCGCGGCTGTGTGTTTGCGGAGGTGGAGAAGAGCCTTGTTGCAAGGAGTAATGGAAGTTGCAGATAGCTGGGAGGCTGGGACAGCACTTTGGCCATGGGCGGCAGGAGGTGAGGGCGCCAAGAAGCTGCTCTTCACTGTCTGCCGCTGGGAGATTGGTAACCGGGTACCAGGTGTAGGGACCAGGCTGGGAGAAGGCACCTTAAGGAATAGTTTCTAACTTTTATGAACAGAAACCGAGGAACTTCGTACAAAATCCCAGGCTGCCAAGGACAGAGCCACCAACTAAGTCCAAGAGGCATTAACTGAGTAGCAGAACAGTGGGAGGCTAATCATGAAAGGCCAGAAAACCACCAGTGTTTTTATGCTGGCCGTGATGTACATTCGAGAAACTTTTGGCGAGCTTTCATATAAAAATAACTCCGAGGAGAAGCTCGATCGCAGCAACTAGCAGGCTCCGAACCCCTCGCTGCCTGCGAGCTTTTCCCTTAGCGCTTTCCCTTGTCCAAGGTGACAGCGAAGGAGTTTCCACAAAAACTTTCCAGGCTGAGAAATACAAAATTACTTCCTTCACGGGCGGAGACACCCCGCGTTCGCTCCACGAAGACTTTACCGGGCACCGAACCCGAAGAGGGGCCCACCGAATGTCCCAAGAGGACCCTGCCCAGAGGAAGGGGAGGCTGCGCACGGGAAGGGATCCCATGGGCACGGGAGGCTGCCCAAGGGAAGGGATCCCCAGGGAACCGACTCCGATCTGAGGAAGCGCTGGCACCAGCACTGCCGCTCCCGCCCCCACCCCTCGCCCCGCGGCGCTGAGGGGGGCGGTGCGTGTCACGCGGGCGGGGC